>CM075991.1:2791385-2836288 GCA_038087875.1 Malacoraja senta
TTGGGTGCTGGGACCAGGATTCGCCATGTTGCTGAGGGGCAGCCCTTGCTGCCGCCATTGACTGCGGGTGCAGGGGACTAGGGATCCGCCATGTTGGTGAGGGGCAGCCCTTGCTGCCGCCATTGGGTGCTGGGAACCAGGGATTCGCCATGTTGCTGAGGGGCAGCCCTTGCTGCCGCCATTGACTGCGGGTGCAGGGGACCAGGGATCCGCCATGTTGCTGAGGGGCAGATTTAGATCAAGGAGAAAGTGTCAAGTGTGTTTATATTGTCATATGTCCCGAAACCGAACAATGGAATTCTTAATTGCAACGGCACAACAGATATATAACATAGTAAACTGTAAACCCCATAATAATAAATAAGTTCAGTATATAATTAAAAAACAAACAAATAAATGGAAAATAATAGTGTAAAAATATTGTCCAGAAGTCTATTTAGTTCAGAGCTTATTTGGAGGTTGTAGTGTTGAATAACCTCATGATTCTCAGGAAGAAGCTGCCCCTGAAAGTGGACATTACAGTTTTCCGGCTCCTATACCTTCTTCTGGATGGAAATAAATGGTTATACAACATTACCCTTTGCTGTACGAAAGACGGCAGATAGGTAGCGTACAACGTGGTGGAGATCGTGATTTATTTATCTAGTGATTGAGGGATGAGTATTAAACGCAGCACCAAAAGTAACTCCTTTCAATGCTCGGCAAAGTGCTGGAGTAACAGAGCGGGTCAGACAACATCTCCGGAGAACATGGGACCCTACTTTAGACTAAACTTCAGAATTGCGTCGGAAGGAACTGCAGATGCTGGTGACATCAACCGTCTCAACTTTTCCACTCCCCTGACCTACTCTAACCTCACCCCCTCTGAATGTACAGCCCTTCGCTCACTCTGCAGCCACGGTGCCACCGCAACATTATAATCAAACCCGACGACAAGGGAGGTGCTGTGGTAGTCTGGCGTGTTGACCTCTACAGGGCTGAGGCCAGGCGACAACTCTCAGACATCCCCTCCTAATTATCCTTGGACCATGATCCCAAAGATGAGCACCAGGCCTTAATCTCACATTTCAGATTTCATCACTTCTGGCTGTCTGCCACCCACAACCTCCAACCTTATCGTTTCCCAGACCCGCACAGCCCCGTTTTACCTACTCCCACAAATCAATAAACGCAACTGCTCAGGCAGACCCATTGTTTCTGCTGTTCCTGTCCCATAGAAATGATTTCCACGTACCTCGACTCCATCCTATCCCCCTGGTCCAATCTCTCCCGACGTATGTCCAAGATGTTTCCGGTGGGGGCGCTGCGAGCCGGCAGCCCTTCCAGCAGCGTGTTTGTTTTTCTACTTTTTTTTGTTTATTAGTGTGTATTAAATTATGTTTTTAATGTCTCTGTGTGTCTTGTGTGGGGGGGGGGTTAGGGGGAAACTGTTTTGGTCGCCTCCTCCACGGAGAGGCAACTTTTTCCATGTCGCCTTCCCTGTGGCCTAACATCGAGGATCGGTGCGGCCTTTCCCGGAGACGCGCCCGGGGCTTCAGCTGCGGGCGCAGCGAGGACGCTTTCGTCGCGGAGCGGGCAAGGCCTCACCGGGTGTTGCCGAAGGGGAGCGCTCCGTTCGCTGGCCCGCGGCAGCCTGAAGCCGCGGTCTGCGGAGCTCCAGCTGGAGGTGTCCGGAGCCTGGGATCCCTCGTTGGGGACCCCGGGGGGAGAAGAGCTCCAACCGCCAGCCCGCGGCCTCCTTCTACGGTGGGCGTGGCGGGGACTTACCATCCGGAACGGGGTCCCTCCCCGGGGATCCCTGGAGAGGAGCTCTGACCGCCGGCCCTGCAGTCTGCGGTGCTTCTGGTTGCGGCACGGCGGGGACTTTAGATCGTCGACCGCCGGCCTGCGGCTTACAGCATCTTGAAGCCGCGGTCTCTGGTGGGGGAAGCACTGATTCAGGACTTACCTAGACTTACTTTGTCTGAACATCTGGACGCCCGCAACGGCGACTGAGGAGGGTTGAGGTCCCGACCACGGGGGAAAATGGAGGAGGACTGGCCAAATTTTGTGCCTTCCACCACAGTGATGAATGCTGTGGTGGATGTTTGTGTTAAATTTTAATTGTGTATTGTGTGTTCTTTTTTTATTATACCGCTGCTGGCAAATTCTGAATTTCCCTGAGGGGATTAATAAAGTATTTATCTATCTATCTAGATACCTCACATGCCCTTCATCTCTTTCATGACTTCCACTTTCCAAGCCTCCACTCCCTCGTCTTTACTATGGACGTTCAGTCACTCTACACCTCCATCCCCCACCAGGAAGGACTTAAAGCCTTCTTCCTTGACCGCAGAACCATCCAATTTCCCGCTACTATGGCCCTTTCCCACCCACCCCTCTCCAATCACCACTTAACACCCACTTACAGCCTGACTCCAAAGACTGCAAAGACTGGGCCCCTCGTCCACTACCCACCCCCTCCTTGCTGCCCAACATCAGTCTGGCCACTTCTCCATCACCAACAATAGAAATTGAGGAGGTGGAGAAGCTATTCAGTAGACAGTAGAGTCCGGAAATCTCCGGAACCAGACAATGTTTCCCCCTCTACCCTCAAGCTCTGTGCCAAACAACTGGTATTGGTCTCCACTGACATTTTCAACCAGTCCCTGCAAACCTGTACTGTCTCTGCCTGCTTCAAAGTCTCCACTATTGTCCCCGTACCCAAAAAGTCAAGGATTACTGGTCTTATTGACCACAGGCCTGTCACACTGACCTCTGTAGTCATGAAGACCCTTGAAAGACTTGTAACATCACACAAGAGGAACACTTGTAACTTCATAACAAGAGGAGTTGAGTATAGGAGCAAAGAGGTCCTTCTGCAGTTGTACAGGGCCCCAGTGAGACCACACCTGGAGTATTGTGTGCAGTTTTGGTCTCCAAATTTGAGGAAGGTCATTCTTGCTATTGAGGGAGTGCAGCGTAGGTTCACAAGGTTAATTCCCGGGATGGCAGGACTGTCATATGCTGAGAGAATGGAGCAGCTGGGCTTGTATACTCTGGAATTTAGAAGGATGAGAGAGGATCTTATTGAAACATATAAGATTATTAAGGGTTTGGGCATGCTAGAGGCAGGAAACATGTTCCCGATGTTGGGGGATTCCAGAACCAGGGGCCACAGTTTAAGAATAAGGGGTAAGCCATTTAGAAAAGAGAAGAGGAAACACTTTTTCACACAGAGAGTTGTGAGTCTGTGGAATTCTCTGCTTCAGAGGGGCGGTGGAGGCAGGTTCTCTGGATACTTTCAAGAAAGAGCTAGATAGGGTTCTTGAAGATAGCGGAGTCAGGGGATATGGTGGGAAGGCAGGAACGGGGTACTGATTGTGGATGATAAGCCATGATCACATTGAATGGCGGTGCTGGCTTGAAGGGCCAAATGGCCTACTCCTGCACCTATTGTCTATTGTGTGCTGGCCCAGCTGAAAAATATCACAAACCCCCTGCTGGACCCTCTGCAGTTTGCATATCGGGCCAATAGATCAGTGGATGACGCAGTCAACCTGGGCCTGCACTTCATCCTACAGCACCGAGACCGCCAGGGAACCTATGCAAGGATCCTGTTTGGTGATTTTAGCTCTGCATTCAACACGATTGTGCCAGAACTACTACACTCCAAACTATCCAAGTTGACTGTGCCTGAACCCCTCAGTCAGTGGATCACCAGCTTCCTGACAGACAGGAAGCAGCAGGTGAGGCTGGGAAAGCACGTCTCGGAGCTCCCACTTCCACCAAGTCCAGGGCATAGCTATGGGCACCCGCATCTCCCCAAGCTACGCTTGCCTCTTTGTACAGTACATTGAACAATCCCTGTTCCAGGTGTACACTGGCCCTATCCCCAAACTCTATCTCCGTTACATTGATGACTGCATCGGTGCTACCTCATGCACCCATGCAGAATTCATGGACCTCATCAACTTCACCACCAATTTTCTGCCTGCACTCAAATTTACTTGGACCATCTCCGACACCTCCCTCCCCTTTCTTGATCTTACAGTCTCCATCACAGGAAATAGACTATCGACTGATGTCTACTACAAACCTACTGACTCCCATAACTATCTAGACTACACTTCTTCCCACCCTGCTTCCTGCAAACAATATCCCCTACTCCCAATTCCTCCATCTGTGCCTAAGACGATGTGTTCCATACCAGGATATCCGAGATGTTCTCATTCTTTAGGGAATGGGGGTTCCTCTCTCCCATCATAAATGCGGCTCTCACTCGTGTCTCCTCGGTACCCAGCAGCTCCACGCTTGTCCCCCTCCCCCTAGTCACAACAGAGACAGAGTCCCCTAGTTCGACCACATCAGCCGTCACATACAACACATAATGCTCCGAAATTTCCGCCACCTCCAACGGGATCCCACCACCAGCCACATTTTCCCATCTCCACCCCTTTTTGCCTTCCGCAGAGACCGTTCCCTCCGCAACTCCCTGGTTAACTCATCCATTCCCACCCAAACCACCCCCTCTCCAGGCACCTTCCCCTGCAACCGCAGAAGATGCAACACTTGTCCCTATACCTCCTCCCTCAAATCTGGGCAGGGACCCCAACAGTCCTTTCAGGTTAGGCAGAGGTTCACTTGCACCTCCTCGAACCTCATCTACTGTATCCGTTGTTCAAGATGTGGACTCTTATACATGGGCGAGACCAAACGCAGACTGGGCGATAGTTTCGCGGAACACCTTTGCTCAGCCCGCCTGAACCAACCTGATCTCCCGGTTGCTGGACACTTTAATTCTCCTTCCCATTCCTCCACAGACCTCTCTGTTCAAGGTCTCCTCCATTTTCAGAGTGAGGCTAAACCCAAATTGGAGGAACAGCATCTCATATTTCGCTTGGGCAGCTTACAGCCCAGTGGTTGAATATTGATTTCTCTCACTTCAGGTAGCCCCGGCATTCCCTCTCTCTCTATCCCTCCCCACCCAAGTCAAGCTTCTCATTTTCACCCAACAAACAGCTACCAACGGCCTGTTTCCTTTATCGTCGTTACTTTTTTGCATATCTTTCATTTATTGTTCAGCTCTCTACATCACCGTCTATATATCTCTCGTTTCATTTATTCCTAACCAGTCCGAAGAAGGGTCTCGGCCCGAAACGTCGCCCATTGCTTCTCTCCAGAGATGCTGCCTGTCCCGCTGAGTTACTCCTTTTTGTGTAAATCTTCGGTTTATGGGGGGCTGGGTGTGGTGGAGATGCCCCATGAAATAAGGGAAGAGGTTCCATGCCAGTGGGCCACATGAGTGGCAAGGGTGGGGGTAAAATTGTGTAATTTGTGTAAACAGTATTGAATGTATGTATAACCTCCGAGAATGTTGGATGGAGTTTTGTAAGGATCATGTATTGTATATACTAATTTCTCGAATAAAGTCTATTTTGAATTTTTTTTTTTTTTAAATCACCTTACGGCTTACACCCACCAGCAAATCTGCAAGGTACATCTTGCCCCATCTGTGGCAGGGTGTGCAGATGCCATACTAACCTAATTAGTGATCTCAGACCCAACAAATCTGGAGTAGAAGTAAGTCATAGTTGATCCCGAGAGACAGGCCTCCTCCACTGTCAGACTGAGGCCCAACGCTAATTGGAGGTACAGCACATCAGATTTCGCTTGAGCAGCTGACAACCCAGAGGTATGCTTTTGATTTCTCTAACTTCAAGTAACCCTTGCTTTCCCTCTCTCTCTGTCCCTCCCCATACCCTAGTTCTCCGACTAGTTTCACTGTCCTCCTGATTAAATCTGATTAAATCCTGATGTATGCCTCGTTGTCACCTTCCCCTCAGGTAATAATGAACCGTTCAACATTTTCCTTGATCATCGTCCCCGTTGCTCTGTGTTTTCACACCTTACCCTTCCATATCTCTATGTCTCCCTCTCCCCTGACTCTCAGTCTGAAGAAAGATCTCGACCCGAAACATCACCCATTCCTTGTCTCCAGAGATGCTGCCTGTCCCGCTGAGTTACTCCAGCATTTTGTGTCTATCAGACAGCCTAAGATGGTGGTTACTTGAATGTAGTATAGACACTACGTCTAGACTTATTGTGCTAAACAGAATTCTTCAATGCTATAACTGTGGACAAGGAGTATATCGTTGAGTACCACACTGATACTGAAACTGTAGAAGGACATTGGCAATCAACACCAGGCCAAAGCATTGCAACTACAAGATGATGAGGTGGGTGATGTTGAGAGTAGATGGTTTATTCCCGAATTTCTCAGTGGAATTAAAGTGACATCATTGTTTTTATTAAATCACCTTTTTATTGTTATTGACATCATTGTTTTTATTAAATCAATTAAAGCACAAAAGTGCTTTCCTTTTTGCCCATTAGTAATGCAAATAGGAACTGAGTGCAAATTATTACCGCGTGGCCAGTGATGCAGTGTTTATATTCACAAACCCATTGAGCCATGTGGACCAGGAGGAATCAAAGAGGCCATTCAGCCCAACTCATCCATGCCCACCAAGATGTGTATCTGAGCTAGTCCTATTTGCCTGTGTTTGGCCCATATCCCTCAAAGCCTTTCCTATCCATAGACCTACTTTAATGGCTTTCTTCGCCATTGTACACACCTCTACAGCTTTCTCAGGCAGCCCATTCATACATGCCCCACCCTCTGCATGAAGAAATTGCTCAATATCCTCAACGATAAAGGCCAGTGTTGATATACAGCTGAGAATTGTCTGGAGATGGAGTTAGGGGTTGGAAAATAAGCCAGGTTGCTGCTCTTTGTAACCATCTGGTGCAAGTAAATAGCCAGGTATATCCCTCAGCAACTGAAGATGCTGTTCAGCCCCACATTCTAGGCTGACTCAGGAATTATTGATATTTAGGCTTTAGGGATACTGCGAGGAAACAGGCCCTTCAGCCCACCAAGTCCGTGGCAACCAGCAATCCCGTTACACTGACACTATCTAACATACTAGGGATATTATACAATTTTACCAAACTTGTACGTCTTTTAGTGTGGGAGGAAACCAGAGCACCTGGAGAAAACCCACGTGGTCGCAGGGAGAAGGTAACAAACTCCGCGGAAACAGGCGATTTGGCCCTCCAAGTCCACGCCAACCATTGATCACCCATACACTAGTGCTATCCTACACACAAGGGACAATTTACAGAAGTCAATTAACGTATAAAACTGCACGTCTTTGTGACGTGGGAGGAAACTGGAGCACCGGGAGAAAACCCACGTGGTCACTTGGGGAACGTGCAAACTCCGTACAGGCAGCATCCGTAGTCAGGATCGAACCCAAGTCTCTGGCACAGTAAGGCAGCACCTCTACCGCTGCACCACCGTGCTGCCCTGAGGTACAGGTTACTGAGGCTGGTTCTGTAAAGATGTAAACAAATAGGAATCCGCACCTTGCAGGGAAATAGAAACGAGGCAAAGGACCAGGAAAATATAATTGGTTTCCGAGGTCTGTAGTCTGGGGATAACTTGATTGTATAGAGACTGTGCTGAATTGCAATCGTGATGTGTAAGAAAGAACTGCAGATGCTGGTTTACACCGGTTTATATCTCTGGGTAGATGCAACCTGTCCCGCTGAATTACTCCAACATTTCGAGTCTATCTTCTGAATTTCAATCGTTATCTTTAGATTCTTATGTTAGATTGGCAGCCTATGTGTATGTCACTGCGAAGATCAACCATTTACAATCGCTGTGAACGATTTCGAATTTTAAAAAACTGATGATGTTGAAAATCTGAAATTAAATGGACAATGTTGGCTGTACTTAGCAGGCAAAGTAGCATATGTGGAATGTGGAATAGAGTTCATGTTTCTGGTCAAAGACTCATCGTCTGACTACGGTTCTCCCACCTGAAACATTAGCTACGACATACATTAAACTTTGCCTGGTTGGCCAAGTCCGAGGAAGTTGCAAAGAGGTTGTAAAATGTTCAATGGCTGATGAATAAACTGGTGAAACAATGGCTCACTGGCACAATGGTGGAGTTGCTGCCTCACGACGCCGGAGACCCGGGTTCGATCCTGACCTCGGGTCCTGTCTGTGTGGAGTTTGCACATTCTTCCTGTGACCACGTGAGTTTCCTCCAAGGTGTTCTGGTTTCCTACCACATCCCAATGACTTGCAGGTTTGTAGCTTAATTATCCTACGTAAATTTGCCGCTGGTGTTGGGGGAGTGAATGAAAAGATAACTACATAACTAGTGTGAACAGGAGATTGATGGTCAGAAGACAGAAAGACACAAAATGCTGGAGTAACTCTGGAGAGAAGGAATGGGTGATATTTTGGGATGAGATTCTTCTAGAGAAGGGTCTCAACCCAAAATGTCTCCCATTCCTTCTCTCCAGAGATGCTGCCTGATGCTGCCTGTCCCGCAGAGTTACTCCGGCATTTTGTGTCTATCATCGGTTTTAAACCAGCATCTGCAGTTCCTTCACACACATGATTGATGATCAGCATGGTGGGCCGAAGGCTTGTTTCCATGCTGTATCTTTAAACTAAACTAATAACCTAAATGTAATCTATGAGAAAAATTTAAAAAGCAGAATAGTTTTTTTTTTAAGGTTTCAAATTGGAAACCATTTTTTATATAAGGTATTTGGAACCTTGAACATGAAATGCAGAAAGACCATTATATATTATGCAGTAAGAACGCATCCAGAGAACTGAATAGAATTGTGTAGGAAGGAACTGCAGATACTGGTTTAAACCGAAGATAGACACAGAAAGCTGGAGTAACGGAAGAAAGGTTTCGGCCCGAAACGTTGCCTATTTCCTTCGCTCCATAGATGCTGCCGCACCTGCTGAGTTTCTCCAGCACTTTTGTCTACGCTGGAGTAACTCAGCGGGTCAAACAGCATCTGAAGAAAGGTCTCGACCCAAAACGTCACCCATTCCTTTCTCCAGAGATGCTGCTTGACCTGCTATGTCACTCCAGCTTTTTTGTGTCTATCTTTGAACTGAATAGAGTTTGGTATCTTTTTATCTAAAGGACCACAGAGTTGCTTTAGAAAGATTGGAGCAACGATCTGCGAGAGTGATTTCTAAATTAAAGAATTTTATGGTAAGGAGAAGTTGAGTTGACATTCTGTGGTAAAAGAATGAGCTGTAATAAGATTGCCAGATTTTGTGATGTTGTTTTCTCCTGATTGAAGACTCTTCTAGATCTGGGGATCATAGTCTCAGAATCATGGTTGCCCAATTATGACCAAAATTGGAAATTCTTCAAAAGGATGGAAATCTGAGGAATTCTCTGGTGTTGTGGTTGCTTGAATGTTGAGTATAGGCCATGTTTGATTTTTAGTTAATAACAGATATGGAGGTAATGCAGCAAGGTGCGGAAAACCCAAAATCTTATAGAATGTTTAACCATCTCAGATGGATGAATAGTCAACTGCTGCTTTTATTTCTTGCGTTTTTATATTATTTTATTTCTTTTCATTGATGACTGCAGGTCCCCGCACAAGGCAAACAACTTGCATCCTATGCTTCTTCCTTTTCATCTCCATGTGTGATGATGTAACAGAGAGATTTATAGTCAATGTTTCGGCGACGTCGATGGGAGTCACAGCAAACATCTGCTGAACCTGTGGGAGGAAGGCACAAGATTATCCCGTTGACCAACAACGGTCAGAGGGGCAGAACATTTATGGGGGGGGGTAGAACAATGGACAATGGGGACCTGGTGTGGGGGGTACCACCATGAGGGAGGGAGGAAGAACATAGGGGGACTGGGGGGTGGGGGGGGGGAGAATCTGAAACTTTGTAAGCTCCCTTTATGGGTGAATATTTGAATACCGTGGCAAGGTATGCAAGCAAAGAATTTCACTGTGACTTGTCACATGCGACAATAGACAATAGACAATAGGTGCAGGAGTAGGCCCTTCGAGCCAGCACTGCCATTCAATGTGATCATGGCTGATCGTCCCAATCAGTACCCCGTTCCTGCCTTCTCCCCATATCCCCTGACTCCGCTATCTGTAAGAGCCCTATCTAGCTCTCTCTTGAAAGTATCCAGAGAACCGGCCTCCACCACCTTCTGAGGCAGAGAATTCCACTCTCACAACCTCTGTGTGACAATAAAGTATTTTATATAGAATGAATAAATCAAAATAAAGGATTCAGAAACCCCCACACATCTCCTTTTTTAGTTTTGTTTAGAGATACAGCGCGGAAACAGGCCTATTCGGCCCACCGAGTACGCACCGACCAGTGATCCCCACACACTAACACTACCCTACACACACTAGGACACTTTACACTTATACTGAGTCGATTAACCCACAAACCGCACGTCTTAGGAGGGTGGCAGGAAACACGAAGATTTCAGAGAAAACTCACGCGGTCACGGGGAGAACGTACAAACTCCATACAGACAGCACCCTTCGTCGAGACCGAACTCGGGTCTCCAGCGCTGCAAGGCAGCAACTCTACCGCTGCGCCCATGTTTATTTTTGTGCTACTAGTCTCACAATTCCCAACATTTCAAAGTCCCAACATTTAAATATCAACACGGCTTGTTGAAGAATCATCCACTAAAGAATCAAATTCCGCTTATTAGAAAAGCATCCATAGTCCTCACTGGTTAGTGAACTACAGAAAAGGTCTGTCAGTATTACTCAGCACATCATAGATTAAAGGATCTGGCTTCACTGATCAGAGATCTTTGTTTTCAGCACATGGAAAAGCTTTCATTGAAAGTTAGAGATATACATCATCTCTGAACATAGTCCACTAGAACAGTCATCACACAGACTCATACAGTGAAGGGCCAGTCACCTAAATTAAGAATTTGTAAATGTCCTTCCAGGGATTTATGAAGGGAAATCATGCTTGACTAATCTTCTGGAATGTTTTGAGGATGTGACAAGTAAAATGGATGAAGGGGTGCCAGTGGATGTAGTGTATCTAGACTTTCAGAAAGCCTTTGATAAGGTCCCGCACGGGAGACTGGTGACTAAAATTAGAACACATGGTATTGGGGGTAGGGTGTTGACATGGATAGAAAATTGGTTGGCAGACAGGAAGCAAAGAGTAGGAGTGAACGGGTCCTTTTCAGAATGGCAGGCAGTGGCGAGTGGAGTGCCGCAAGGCTCGGTGTTGGGGCTGCAACTGTTTACCATATATATTAATGATTTGGAAGAGGGAATTAGGAGCAACACTAGCAGGTTTGCGGATGGCACAAAGCTGGGTGGCAGTGTGAACTGTGAAGACGATGTTAGGAGGTTGCAGGGTGACCTGGACAGGCTGAGTGAGTGGGCAGACGTGTGGCAGATGCAGCATAATATAGATAAATGTGACGTTATCCACTTTGGCGGCAAAAACAAGGGGGCAGATTATTATCTCAATGGGGTTAGGTTAGGTAAGGGGGAGGTGCAGCGAGACCTTGGCGTCTTTGTACACCGGTCACTGAAAGTTGGCGTGCAGGTCTAGCAGGCAGTGAAGAAAGCTAATGGAATGTTGGCCTTCATAACAAGAGGATTTCAGTATAGGAGTAAAGAGGTTCTTCTGCAGTTGTATAGGGCTCTGGTGAGACCACATCTAGAGTATTGTGTACAGTTTTGGTCTCCCTAATTTGAGGAAGGACATCCTTGTGATTGAGGCAGTGCAGCATAGGTTCACGAGATTGATCCCTGGGATGGCGGGACTGTCATATGAGGAAAGATTGAAAAGACTAGGCTTGTATTCACTGGAGTTTAGAAGGATGAGGGTGGATCTTATAGAAACATATAAATTTATAAAAGGACTGGACAAGCTAGATGCAGGAAAAATGTTCCCAATGTTGGGCGAGTCCAGAATACCGTGGCAAGGTATGCAAGCAAAGAATTTCACTGTGACTTGTCACATGTGACAATAGACAATAGACAATAGGTACAGGAGTAGGCCCTTCGAGCCAGCACTGCCATTCAATGTGATCATGGCTGATCGTCCCCAATCAGTACCCCGTCCCTGCCTTCTCCCCATATCCCCTGACTCCGCTATCTTTAAGAGCCCTACCTAGCTCTCTCTTGAAAGTATCCAGAGAACCGGCCTCCACCGCCTTCTGAGGCAGAGAATTCCACTCTCACAACCTCTGTGTGACAATAATTATTTTATATAGAATGAATAAATCAAAATAAAAGGATTCAGAAACCCCCACACATCTCCTTTTTTAGTTTTGTTTAGAGATACAGCGCGGAAACAGGCCTATTCGGCCCACCGAGTCCGCACCGACCAGTGATCCCCACACACTAACACTATCCTACACACACTAGGGACAATTTACACTTATACTCAGTCGATTAACCCACAAACCCGCACGTCTTAGGAGGGTGGCAGGAAACACGAAGATTTTGGAGAAAACTCACGCGGTCACGGGGAGAACGTACAAACTCCATACAGACAGCACCCTTCGTCGAGACCGAACTCGGGTCTCTAGCGCTGCAAGGCAGCAACTCTACCGCTGCGCCCATGTTTATTTTTGTGTTACTAATCTCACAATTCCCAACATTTCAAAGTCCCCAACATTTAAATATCAACACGGCTTGTTGAAGAATCATCCACTAAAGAATCAAATTCCGCTTATTAGAAAATCATCCATAGTCCTCACTGGTTAGTGAACTACAGAAAAGGTCTGTCAGTATTATCAGCACATCATAGATTAAAGGATCTGGCTTCACTGATCAGAGATCTTTGTTTTCCAGCACATGGAAAAGGTTTCATTGAAAGTTAGAGAATATACATCATCTCTGAACATAGTCCACTAGAACAGTCATCACACAGACTCATACAGTGAAGGGCCAGTCACCTAAATAAAGAATTTGTAAATGTCCTTCCAGGGATTTATGAAAGGGAAATCATGCTTGACTAATCTTCTGGAATGTTTTGAGGATGTGACAAGTAAAATGGATAAAGGGGTGCCAGTGGATGTAGTGTATCTAGACTTTCAGAAAGCCTTTGATAAGGTCCCGCACGGGAGACTGGTGACTAAAATTAGAACACATGGTATTGGGGGTAGGGTGTTGACAATGGATAGAAAATTGGTTGGCAGACAGGAAGCAAAGAGTAGGAGTGAACGGGTCCCTTTTCAGAATGGCAGGCAGTGGCGAGTGGAGTGCCGCAAGGCTCGGTGTTGGAGGCCGCAACTGTTTACCATATATATTAATGATTTGGAAGAGGGAATTAGGAGCAACACTAGCAGGTTTGCGGATGGCACAAAGCTGGGTGGCAGTGTGAACTGTGAAGAGGATGTTAGGAGGTTGCAGGGTGACCTGGACAGGCTGAGTGAGTGGGCAGACGTGTGGCAGATGCAGCATAATATAGATAAATGTGACATTATCCACTTTGACGGCAAAAACAAGGGGGCAGATTATTATCTCAATGGGGTTAGGTTAGGTAAGGGGGAGGTGCAGCGAGACCTGGGCGTCTTTGTACACCGGTCACTGAAAGTTGGCGTGCAGGTCTAGCAGGCAGTGAAGAAAGCTAATGGAATGTTGGCCTTCATAACAAGAGGATTTCAGTATAGGAGTAAAGAGGTTCTTCTGCAGTTGTATAGGGCTCTGGTGAGACCACATCTGGAGTATTGTGTACAGTTTTGGTCTCCTAATTTGAGGAAGGACATCCTTGTGATTGAGGCAGTGCAGCATAGGTTCACGAGATTGATCCCTGGGATGGCGGGACTGTCATATGAGGAAAGATTGAAAAGACTAGGCTTGTATTCACTGGAGTTTAGAAGGATGAGGGTGGATCTTATAGAAACATATAAAATTATAAAAGGACTGGACAAGCTAGATGCAGGAAAAATGTTCCCAATGTTGGGCGAGTCCAGAACCAGGGGCCACAGTCTTAGAATAAAGGGGAGGCTATTTAAGACTGAGGTGAGAAAAAACGTTTTCACCCAGTGAGTTGTGAATTTGTGGAATTCCCTGCCACAGAGGGCAGTGGAGGCCAAGTCACTGGATGGATTTAAGAGAAAGTTAGAGAGAGCTCTAGGGGCTAGTGGAATCAAGTGATATGGGGAGAAGGCAGGCACGGGTTATTGATTGAGGACGATCAGCCATGATCACAATGAATGGCTGTGCAGGCTCGAAAGGCCGAATGGCCTCCTCCTGCACCTATTTTCTATGTTTCTATGTTTCTATGATCCTAGGAATGCAGACACAAGGAACTGCAGATGCTGGTTTACAAAAAAAGTGTTGGATGTAACTCAGCGGGTCAGGCAGCATATCTGCAGAACATGGATATGTGTTGTTATTGGTTGGGACTCTTCTTCAAACTGATTGAGCTGGAGGGCAAGCTGGAAGAGAAGAACGGCAGGACAAACCTTGGTGAGTGATAGGTGGATACAGGTGAGGGGGGGGAGTAGGGGGGGTTGATTGGCAGATGGTTGGACCAAGGCCAGAGATGAAAGGACAAAACTTGTGGGATAAGGATAGAAGAAGTGCAAACTGTGAAGCCAGAGGAAGGAATCTAGGTTGAAGGGGAGAATTGGATGCAAGTGCACATGGGGCACAGAGAAGAGGGAGGTGAAGGGGGAGGGGGGGCAGGGGGGGTGAGGGCAAGTGGGATTGGAATGAGTTTTACTGTATAAAAGGTCTCTCAGTTTGTACACAACCACTGGTATCCACATCCTGTGGTCTTATTATTCATGGAAAACATCCCCAATCTCTGCAGCGCTGCTTTCTGCAATGGGTTCCTTGTGATTTGAGCAAGGTATCATTGGCAAAGCTTGTTGAGTGCTTGGAATTTCAGACTTTAGACAGTTTTAACTTTAAACGCACAATTTAATGGTAAAACCTTACCTCATCTGCACTGAACTTATCAGCTTGTTTCATCAGCAAACTCTTAAATCTATGAAAACAAACAAATTGTATAAGTGCAATGTTAATGTCCTCACCAGAATAGATCATTAGTGAAGCTGATTAGACAGTACGAACTTATTTCTGCTCAATCCATAATTAGATCAACTGAGATAGATCCCCCATAGCTTTAATCTTGTTCTCTTATCAGTGATTAAACTAATGTTATTTCAAGAGTGCATCTCATGTCCTCAGATGTGAAGCCAATGAAGCAGATAGTTGCTGTTGGGTTGTGGGATGTATCCCTGTGTAAGATGTGTTGTGCACCACCCACAAATAGCAATCAGCGTTTGTTTTAAATGATTACTAGACCAAGAGCAGACCCATTGGGTCTGGATCCCGAACGTGCTTCAGACCGCGAGGCGAAAATCGCTAGTGAAAGAAAAAAAATGGCGTCGTTTTTGGAGCAGAGCCGGGCGGCAGCAGCCGTTATGGTGGCTGGCCAGCAGGAGGAGACAAAATGAGTGAGTGGGGGCGGGGGGAGAAGGATTTTATAAAAAATGTGTACATAAAGACGACGAAATTTAGTCAGGAGTGGATACTTGGAATGAAAAGTGAAATCTCTACCGAAATGGAAAAAATCTCGGCGTTTCTGCGTGTGGTGTTGGCGTAGCAACGAATCAAAGGAAGGCTGGCACCCACAAGACAGGCAAAACACACACACACAGGCAGAAACACACACACACACAGAGTTTCAAATATAGACTAGACCAAGTGCAGACCCGTTGGGTCTGTTTCCCCAACGCGCGTTTGCGGGGGGGCGGGGGGGGGGGGGGCTGCGGCGTCACACTAATCACATTGGGTCTGTTCCTCCAAAGCACGGTTGCGGGGTGGGAATCTGGCACCCACAAACACACACACTCAACACACCCCTTGATATTATCTTAATTTTATTAATTGGCTTCTTTTATCCCATCTCCACCCTATCCACTGACGAATGGATAGGGTGGAGATGGAAATACAACAATTTAAATGGTAAAGATAACATTTATTCAGTTATGTTAATTTTTGTTGTGTCTCTTGCTCCATGTTTTGTGTTCTTTCTCGTTGATCCTCGACATATTCAGTTATTTCTTCTTGGGTCTCCTCTTTCTCCCTCCACACTCTTCCCCCTCCCTCCCCTACCCCATTTCCCTAATCCCCTTCCTGACTCGCTGCTGCGGCCCGACTCCGGAGCTCCAGATCCAGCTGCAGACTTGTGGACTATCATATCGGGAGCTCGCGGGTCCGGGTGAGAGACCGCTTTCCGGAGCTCCCGCAACGCAACTTCTCCCGCCCGTGTCGCGGGGTTGGAACGACCGGAGCGGGGCCGTAAATCCAGCGCCCGCCGGGGGCTCCAACTTTGTGACTTTTGGGCCTGGAGCGAGGCCGTATACCGCCCGGCGCGGCCTCAACGGCCGTGGGACTTAACATTGCCCGCCTGGGGCTTCAACATCGGGAGAAAAATGGTGCATGGGAGAGAAAAGACTTTGCCTTCAATCACAGTGAGGAGGAGATTCACTGTGATGGATGTTTTTCTGTAAATTGAATTGTTTGTGTGTCGTGTAGGAATTGTTTTGTTTGTATGGCTGCGGAAACGGAGTTTCGTTTGAGCCTCTTTGAGGTTCAAATGACAAGAAATAAATCAAATCAAATCAAATCAAATCAAAATTAGGGAGATTGGGCAGGGGAGGGAGGGTGAAGAGTGTGGAGGGAGGGGGAAGAGTGTGGAGGGAGAAGGGTGGGGGAGAGAGGGTTGGGGGTGGGAGGAGGAGGGGAGGAGGAGGGGAGGAGAGGGAAAGGGAAAGGGGTGGGGGGAGGGAGATGGAGAGGGGGGGAGTGAGGGGTGGGGGTTGGGAGGAGAGAGGGATGGGGGAGGGGGAGAGAGGTGTGGGGGATGGGGGGAGGGAGATGGGGTAGGGGAGATGGGAGAAGAGTGTGGGGGGAGGGGGAGACGGGTGGGGGAGAGGGGAAAGAGTGGGGAGGGAGAGTGGGAGGGGGAGAGAAGTGGGAGAGTGGGGGAGGGGGGAGGGAAGTGGAAGAGTGGGGAGGGAGGGAGGAGGAGAGGAGTAGGAGGAGTGGTGGAAGAGGGACAGGGAAAGTGGTGGATGAGGGACAGAGGGATAGGGGAAGGGTTGGGGGAGAGAGTGGAGGGAGGGGGAAGGGAGGGGGAGAGAGGGGTGGGGGAGGTAGAGGGAGAGGGGTGGAAGAGTGGGGAGGGGGGGGTAGGGGGAGTGGTGGAAGAGGGACAGAGGGGTAGGGGGAAGGGGGCAGGGTGAGAGAGGGAAGGGGGTGGGGGAGGAGAGGGAGAGGGATGAGGAGGGAGACGGAGAGGGGGAGGAGAGAGGTGTGGGGGAGGGGGGGGAGATGGGGTAGGGGGTTAGAGTGGGAAGAGTGGATGGAGGGGAAAAGGGGGAGGGAAGTAGGGGAGAGAGAGTGGAGGAGAGAGGGAAGGGGGGTGAGGGAGGAAAGGGGGGTGGGGAGAGGATGGGTTGGGAGGAGGAGGGGGAGGAGATGGAGAGGGGGAGGGAGAGGGATGGGGAGAGAGGTGTGGGGAGGAGGGAGATGAGGTAGGGGAGGGAGGGGGAGAGGGGAAATAGTGGGGAGGGAGAGTGGAAGGGGGAGGGGTAGGGACAGTCCATCTGTTCCCCATTCCCTATCACCCCCACACACGTGATGACGCACTTCGACACAGGCTGCGGGGGTGGGGGGGGGGAGGGGCTGGGGCTGGGGCTGCTGCAAAGGCGTATGTAAATGGATCCATTCCGATTGGACATATGTGAGCATTGGGCATTGTGACATCACACGATGGAACGTTTACCAACATTCTATGGGTGAGCTGTTTTTTTTTAACATTTTGAAATTTGGGGAAGTGGGGGGAGAAGGATTTTATTAAAATTGTGTACATAAACACGACGAAATTTAATCAGGAGTGGATACTTGGAATGAAAAGTGAAATCTCTACCAAAATGGAAAAAATCTCGGCGTTTCTGTGTGTGGTGTTGGCGTAGCAACGAATCAAAGGAAGGCTGGCACCCACAAGACAGGCAGAAACACACACAGGCAGAAGTAGATAGATAGATAGACAGACAGACAGACAGACAGACAGACACAGATAGATATATAGATAGATAGATAGATAGATAGATAGCTAGATCAGGGCACCAGCATTCCCCACTCCTTTATTAAATCCTCCTGAGATACATGATGAAAAAGGAAATGGACATAGTAGAACATAGAACAGTACTACACTGGATCAGGCCCTTCGGCCCACAATGTCCGTGCCCTACATTATGTCATTCTATGCCTGCACGAGACCCTCTATTCCCAGCATATCCGTGTGCCTATCTACAAGCCTCTTAATTGCCATTATCCTACCTGCCTCTACTATCACCCCAGGCAGTGCGAGCCAGGCACCCAGCACTCAATGGGTAAAACACACTTACTCCGTACATCTCCTTTAAAGTTGACCCTCTCACGTTAGAGCTGTGCCCTCTACTGTTTGACATTTCCACCCTGGGATGATTATGATTGTCCACCCTGTCTCCAGAGAAAGCAATCTAAGTTTGTCCAATCTCTCCTAATAACATTTTGTCTAATAATCTGAACTATTTATTTTGATACAATTCGTACTCCACTGCCAATGTCTGCTGGATGGACAGGACAGAAAAATGGGATTAGTTTAGTTTAGTTGAGTTTAGAAATACAGCATGGAAACAGGCCCTTCAGCCCACTGAATACAAGCTCACCAGCAATCCCCGTACACCAGCTCTGTCCTACACACATTTACAATTAGTACCAAAGCCAATTAACCTACAGACCTGTACATCTTTGGAATGTGGGAGGAAACTGGAGCACCCGGAGACAACCCACGTGGTCACGGGGAGAACGTACAAAGTCCGTACAGATCAAACCCGGGTCTCTAGCATTGTAAGGCAGCAACTCTACTGCTGCACCACCATTATCATGCCAAGGGTTGGAGATTCTGCTTCCATCGTTGGGGTTGCTCTTGTTAATTGCAGATGACATCTGATGCAAGATACTGATAATGTGATGTTGCCTGACCACATGATCAAACAGTTTGCTCATTGTCTTTCAAAAGTCTTATGCCTGACTAAATGTGCTGTGCTAAATGCATGCTGAAAGTGAGCACTAATGCCAAACCCAAAGTCATTAAAAAAAAAAAAAATTGGAATGACTTGGTTGAAGAAGTTAAAACAGACTCGTACATTTTGCCCTCATTTTTCTTGGGGCATTGTAGCAGTGAGGGTATTTGCAGCTTGATCTGTGAGTGGGGTCTCTCTCTTTCTCTGGCAGCTTTGCAGGCTGCCACGGGGTTGGGAGCGAGTGGGGGAAGGGTGAACAATGGGGCTGGGGGAGGGATGGGCAAGGCTGTGGGCTAGGAAAAGAGCGCAGTGGAGCAATCAGATGGTGCTGGTGGGTTGGCCGACAGTGGTGCAATCAAATAGTTGAAGTCATTAAGTTGGAAAAGGTGCAGGAAACATTGACGAGTTACCTGGGCTTGTGGGCTTGAGTTATGTGTGGAGGTGCATTTTTTCTCCGGAGCAAAGGAGGCTGAGAGGTGACCTTACTGAAGTATCTAAGATCGTGAGAGGCATGGATAAATTGAACACTCACAGTCTTCTTGCTTGGGTAGAGGATTCAATTATGAATACAATCACTGCGTTCAAAAGATATTTGGATAGCTACGTAAATGGCTAGGAAGGGTTTAATGGGCTATGGGGTAAAAGCAGGCAATTGCGACTAGCCTAGAATACCAACTTGGTCAGCATGGCCAGGTGGGCTGAAGGGCCTTGTTCCAAGATGAATAGCTCTACAACCCTATGGCAATGAGTTGTGGGGTTTCTGTAAGTCTGGGGATTAGTAGGAGGAGGTGGGAGAATCAGGGATGATATCACACCAGGCCACAGTCATTATTACTGAAATAAAATCATTAAATTGTCACTTTCTTCAAGTATAAACGACATCTGAGATTGCAACGGAGTCAAAGAAGAAGATCAAGTATAAACTATATCTCTGACACGTCCTTTAAAATCACATTGTTTTGCATTCCCTTCAGTGATTTTTCACTTTTTGAACAATTAATTAATAATACATTTTGGCTGGTCGCAAGAACGACAACTAGGTTTTGTAACTTAATTTATTCTGAAAATAGCTTCTTAGCTCACAGGTTCTCACAACACGTCTGGCCACAACGGTGGTCAGCACTCAACTGCCGCGCAAAAGCGAAACTGCGCAAAAAACAGCAGCCCCTCCCGAGTCACGTGACCACGGCTTCCCGAACGCCAGGTTCGATATCTGCGTGCGCCAGCAGGTGCCGCTACAACATCAAAAATCTCTGATCCAATATTTGCCATTAATGAAATGAGGTGCACTGTACACATTGATGATATTACTACACGCAGAAAATGCAACAGGAAAATTACATTGGTGTAGCAGTGAATTACACTAGGCTACAATTTCCCAATGAGCAAGATTTTACGAGGAATGATGCGCAGAAACAGCAAAATGTGCCTCAAATTAAAGGCATGGTATTACGGCCTAAATATGGATGCAATTGGACTTCCTGCAATCAAACGCTAGTTGCTAGTCACTTCAATAATGTGGCCTGAATATCTGCTGCTACCTTATACAAATGTTGTTCCAGTGAGAATCCAGTGAGACACAGGGATTTTGTTTGGGCAGCTTACAACCCAGCAGTATCAATATTGACTTTTCTAGCTTCAAGTAACCCTTGCTTTCCCTCTCTCTCCATCCCTCCCCCTTCCTAGTTCTCCGACCTGTCTGTCTGTCCCCTTGATTACATTTTTATCTTTCTCACCTTCCTCCAGCTATTCTACATTTCCCTTGAACTTTGTCCTCTTTGAAGTCTCGTTTTCACACCTTACATTCTTTATCTCTGTGTCTCCCTCTCCCCTGACTTTCAGTCTGAAGAAGGGTCTCGACCCGACACGTCACCCATTCCTTCTCTCCAGTGATGCTGTTACTCCAGCATTTCTTTACTATCTCCTGCAAATATTGTCAGTAACCTTGATTTGAGCTCATGGTCTTACTCACTCGTCCTTGTTGACGTTCCCTGTACCTTGAGGATCGAATAGTTTGAATGCATTCAGAATGGTTTCTTCTGGATCAGTGCCTGTAGGAATAAAGTGAGCTCTTAATTGATTGCACTTGCAAGAAACAGTGCAGTGGGACAGATGGAGTCACTGTCAGATACAGCTTGCAAAACAAAAAAATACCTATTTATAGCTATCTGGACAGTCCAAAGCACTTGAAACCAATTTAAATACTTTTGACATGCAGTCACAGTTGTAATGTAGCAAATATAGCAGCCAATTTGCACAGAATAGAGCCCCGTGAATAGCTACATGATAATACCCACTGTCTATTTTAGTGAGGCACAAGTGACTGCAGATGCTGAGCAAAAAAACAAAGTGCTGGAGGAACTCAGTGGCTCAGGCAGCATCCGCGGAAGGAAATGTGCAGGCGGGCACATTTCAGGTTGGGACCCTTCTTCAGACTGAAGAATTGCAATCTTGTAAAAAGGTAGTCTAACAATGCTGGAGAAACTCAGCGGGTGGGGCAGCATCTATGGAGCGAAGGAAATAGGCAACGTTTCGGGTTGAGACCCTTCTTCAGACTGATGTGAGGGTGGGGGGGGGGCGGGAAGAAGAAAGAAAGAGGCGGAGCCAGTGGGCTGAGGGAGAGCTGAGAATGGGAGGAGAAAGCAGGGACTACATGTAATTAGAGAAATCAATGTTCATACCGCTGGGGTGTAAACTGCCCAAGTGAAATATGAGGTGCTGCTCCTCCAACTTACAGTGGTGCTCACTCTGGCCATGGAGGAGGCCCAGGACAGAAGGGTTCCTTCTTAAATATCTTGTAAAAAGGGATCTTTTTTGACTGAAGGATGTTTGGAGAAAGGACTCGGACCAAAACATCGTCTGTCCATTGCCCTCCATGGATACTGATTGGCCCGCTGAGTTCCTTCGGCAGTTTGTCTCTTTTAGCGATGTTGATTAAGTGATAAATATCAATAATGGCGCATGTTAGACCTTGAATGCTATTCCTTAAAACAGTGAAATGGGATCTTTTGCATTGACGTGAGATCTGAAAACCTCCAGCAGAACGAGATTGATTCAGCGTTGCATTTGGAGTGCCAGCCAGCCCAGAGATTTTTGTGCTCAACACACTTGTGTAGGACTTCATCACCAGCCTTGTGACTCAGAAGGCAAGAATGCTATCAGCTATGGGGACAGCGAACCTCCAGCACTAACAAGCTTGTGCAAGCAGTAACAAATCATGCAGGAACAACACAAGGAGTAAGACATATGCCAAGATGGCTCTTGGAATTCTGCTTTGTCAATGGTGGATATGTTGCCAATCCTTTTGCTCAAACAGAGGAGGATTACCAGAATGCTGCCTGAACGGGTTTCAGCTACAGGGAGAGTTTGGGTAGACTTGGACTGTTTTCTCTGGAACATCAGAGGTTGAGGGGAGACCTGATAGAAGTATATATAATTATAGGGTAGACAGATCGGTTTTCCCAGGGGGAAAATGTACAACATTGGAGAGCATAGCTATAAAGTAAGAGGGGAATGCTTAATGGAAATGTGTGGGTCAAATTATTTTTACATACGGAGAGCGGTGGGGGCTTAGAACGCGTTGCTAGAGGTGGTGGTGGAGGCAGATAAGATAGTGACGTTTAAGAAGCTTTTAGATAGGCGCATGAACGTGCAGGGAATAGAGGGATTAGGATCATGGGCAGGCAGATGAGATCAGTTTAACTTGGCACTCAGCACAAACATCTGTTCTATGTTCTATATGTTAAATATTGCAGGGTTGTTGTCTTACCGCTCAGCTTTTCCCCAAAGAGACTGAGAAACACAGTGAAGTTCATCGGTCCCTTCCCCTCTTTCAGCATCTCCTCCAGTTCTTCGTCCTTTACATTCAGCTTTCCTACAAATATATTCAATCACGTATAAATTCGATCATCTGCATGTTTAAATATTTTTTAATGTGTTTATATTTTTGCATATGTAAATATTATTATTTCTCCATCATGAAGCTGTTGGCTTTGAAGTGATCACCTAATGGTGTTGGTTACATGGTACAATTCCAGTGCTCCAAAGAAAATCAATCTATTCTCAGGAGACATCTAACTTCTTTAATGCTGGGATTCTGAAACTATCGGATAGCCCAGTCGCTGGAGGGTGGCACAGCTGGGCAGCGGTAGAGTTGCTGCCTTAAAGCGCCAAAGACCAGGGTTCGATCCTGGTACAGGTGCTATAAGTACATATGACAATAAGTACTCCTGTTTGAGTACTGTTGGGGGGGACAGCCTATCTGGGGGTAGCGACAGCGGCCGGGCCTCCGGTACAGAGACCTGCCCTGTTGCTCAGAAGGGTAAGGAAAAGAAGAGGAGGGCAGTAGTAATAGGGGACTCTATATTTAGGGGGTCAGATAGGCGATTCTGTGGACGCAGTCAGGAGACCCGGATGGTAGTTTGCCTCCCTGGTGCCAGGGTCCAGGATGTGTCTGAACGTGTCCAAGATATCCTGAAATAGGAGGGAGAGGAGCCTGAGGTCGTGGTACATATAGGTATAGGAACCAATGACATAGGTAGAAAAAAGGGAAGAGGTCCTGAAAGGAGAATTTAGGGAGTTAGGAGGAGAGTTAAGGAGAAGGACCGCAAAGGTAACAATCTCGGGATTACTGCCTGTGCCACGCGACAGTGAGAGTAGGAATGGAGCGAGGTGGAGGATAAATGCGTGGCTGACGGACTGGTGCAGTGGGCAGGGATTCAAGTTTCTGGATCATTGGGACCTCTTTTGGGGAAGGTGTGACCTGTACAGAAAGGACGGGTTGCACTTGAACCCGAGGGGGACCAATATCCTGGCGGGGGGATTTGCAAAGGCTACTGCGGAGACTTTAAACTAGAACGGTTGGGGGGAGGGTCTCAAATGGAGAAAGCTAATAGACAGTGTGTGAGGCAGGAGGCAGAGAAGGGAAGCACTCAGACCCAACAGGTAGGGGGGGAAGAAGAAAAAAATAATAAACAGAGAATAAGAGGTGGTGGGTTTCTTAAATGTGTGAGCAGAGAAACAGAGGGGTGTAAAATGTGGGGCGCAAGCAATAGGTAGCAAGGTGAATAGTAAAAGTGGCAGGCAGACAAATCCAGGGCAAAAATCAAAAAGGGCTACTTTTCAACATAATTGTATAAGGGGTAAGAGTGTTGTAAAAACAAGCCTGAAGGCTTTGTGTCTCAATGCAAGGAGCATTCGTAATAAGGTGGACGAGTTGAATGTGCAGATAGCTATTAATGATTATGATATAGTTGGGATCACGGAGACATGGCTCCAGGGTGACCAAGGCTGGGAGCTGAACATCCAGGGATATTCAATATTCAGGAGGGATAGACAGAAAGGAAAAGGAGGTGGGGTAGCGTTGCTGGTTAGAGAGGAGATTAACGCAATGGAAAGGAAGGATATTAGCTTGGAGGATGTGGAATCGATATGGGTAGAGCTACGAAACACTAAGGGGCAGAAAACGCTAGTGGGTGTTGTGTACAGGCCACCTAACAGTAGTAGTGGAGTTGGGGATGGCATCAAACAGGAAATTAGAAATGCGTGCAACAAAGGTAAAACAGTTATAATGGGTGACTTCAATCTACATATAGATTGGGTGAATCAAATTGGCAGGGGTGCTGAGGAAGAGGATTTCTTGGAATGTATGCGGGATAATTTTTTAAACCAACATGTAGAAGAACCAACGAGAGAGCAGGCTATTCTAGACTGGGTATTGAGTAATGAGGAAGGGTTAGTTAGCAGTCTTGTTGTGCGTGGCCCCTTGGGCAAGAGTGACCATAATATGGTTGAGTTCTTCATTAGGATGGAGAGTGACATTGTCAATTCAGAAACAAGGGTTCTGAACTTAAAGAAAGGTAACTTTGAGGGTATGAAACGTGAATTGGCCAAGATTGACTGGCAATTGATTCTTAAAGGGTTGACGGTGGATATGCAATGGAAGGCATTTAAAGACTGCATGGATGAACTACAAAAATTGTTCATCCCAGTTTGGCAAAAGAATAAATCAGGGAAGGTAGTGCATCCGTGGATAACAAGGGAAATCAGGGATAGTATCAAAACAAAAGATGAAGCGTACAAATTAGCGAGAAAAAGCAGCCTACCAGAGGACTGGGAGAAATTCAGAGTCCAGCAGAGGAGGACAAAGGGCTTAATTAGGAAAGGGAGAATAGATTATGAAAGAAAACTGGCAGGGAACATAAAAACTGACTGCAAAAGTTGTTATAGATATGTGAAGAGAAAGAGATTAGTTAAAACAAATGTAGGTCCCTTGCAGTCAGAAACAGGTGAATTGATCATGGGGAACAAGGACATGGCAGACCAATTGAATAACTACTTTGGTTCTGTCTTCACTAAGGAAGACATAAATAATCTGCCAGAAATAGCAGGGGACCGCGGGTCAAATGAGATAGAGGAATTGAGTGAAATCCAGGTTAGCCGGGAAGTGGTGTTAGGTAAATTGAATGGATTAAAGGCCAATAAATCCCCAGGGCCAGATAGGCTGCATCCCAGAGTACTTAAGGAAGTAGCCCCAGAAATAGTGGATGCATTAGTGATAATTTTTCAAAACGCTTTAGATTCTGGAGTAGTTCCTGAGGATTGGAGGGTAGCTAATGTAACCCCCCTTTTTAAAAAGGGAGGGAGAGAGAAAACGGGGAATTACAGACCAGTTAGTCTAACATCAGTAGTGGGGAAACTGCTAGAGCCAGTTATTAAAGATGGGATAGCAGCACATTTGGAAAGTGGTGAAATCATTGGACAAAGTCTGCATGGATTTACGAAAGGTAAATCATGTCTGACGAATCTTATAGAATTTTTCGAGGATGTAACTAGTAGAGTGGATAAGGGAGAACCAGTGGATGTGTTATATCTGGACTTTCAGAAGGCTTTCGACAAGGTCCCACATAAGAGATTAGTATACAAACTTAATGCACACGGTATTGGGGGTTCAGTATTGATGTGGCTAGAGAACTGGCTGGCAAACAGGAAGCAAAGAGTAGGAGGAAACGGGTCCTTTTCAGAATGGCAGGCAGTGACTAGTGGGGTACCGCAAGGCTCAGTGCTGGGACCCCAGCTATTTACAATATATATTAATGATTTGGATGAGGGAACGGAATGCAACATCTCCAAGTTAGCGGATGACACAAAGCTGGGGGGCAGTGTTAGCTGTGAGGAGGATGCTAGGAGGCTGCAAGGTGACTTGGATAGGCTGGGTGAGTGGGCAAATGCATGGCAGATGCAGTATAATGTGGATAAATGTGAGGTTATCCACTTTGGTGGCAAAAACAGGAAAGTAGACTATTATCTAAATGGTGGCCGATTAGGAAAAGGGGAGATGCAACGAGACCTGGGTGTCATGGTACACCAGTCATTGAAAGTAGGCATGCAGGTGCAGCAGGCAGTGAAGAAAGCGAATGGTATGTTAGCATTGATAGCAAAAGGATTTGAGTATAGGAGCAGGGAGGTTCTACTGCAGTTGTACAGGGTCTTGGTGAGACCACACCTGGAATATTGCGTACAGTTTTGGTCTCCAAATCTGAGGAAAGACATTCTTGCCATAGAGGGAGTACAGAGAAGGTTCACCAGACTGATTCCTGGGATATCAGGACTTTCATATGAAGAGAGACTGGATAGACTCGGCTTGTACTCGCTAGAATTTAGAAGATTGAGGGGGGATCTTATAGAAACTTACAAAATTCTTAAGGAGTTGGACAGGCTAGATGCAGGAAGATTGTTTCCGATGTTGGGGAAGTCCAGGACAAGGGGTCACAGTTTAAGGATTAAGGCGAAATCCTTTAGGACCGAGATGAGAAAAACATTTTTCACACAGAGAGTGGTGAATCTCTGGAACTCTCTGCCACAGAAGGTAGTTGAGGCCAGTTCATTGGCTCTATTTAAGAGGGAGTTAGATGTGGCCCTTGTGGCTAAAAGGATTAGGGGGTATGGAGAGAAGGCAGGTACAGGATACTGAGTTGGATGATCAGCCATGATCATATTGAATGGCGGTGCAGGCTCGAAGGGCCGAATGGCCTACTCCTGCAATTATTTTGTATGTTTCTATGTTTCTATGTCTGCAACTGCAACTTTATTTATATAGCACATTTCATACACGAGGCAGACTCAAAGTGCTTCACATAAAAACATGTCATACAATAAAATGAAATAATAAAATGAAATAAAATAGAAGAATTAAAAGAAAAGAAAAGCAAAGTTAAAAATGCATTATAGAAAAGTGCAAAAGTTAAAAGTGCAATGTAGTTAAGATTTAGCTGAAAGCTAAAGTAAACATAAAAGTTTTCAGTCTTGTTTTAAAAGTGGTGAAAGTAGGGGCAAGTCTTAAATCTTCAGGAAGTTTATTCCAGCTATTTGTTGCATAGTAACTAAATCCTGCTTTCCCATGTTTTGTATTTACTCTGGGAATCACTAACAGATTGGTCTCAGAAGATCTTAGCGGTCTAGAAGGCTTATATAGTGGAAGCATGTCACTGATATACTTTGGCCCTAAACCATGTAGTGATTTATAGGTGAGCAGCAGGATTTTGAAATCAATTCTCTGACATACAGGGAGCCAATGTAAGGATTTAAGAATTGGTGTAATGTGTTCAAATTTTTGGGTCTTTGTTAGAACTCTATCAACAGCGTTCTGAACAAGCTGTAGCTGCCTGACAGTTTTTTTCGGAAGACCTGCAAGGAGACCGTTACAATAATCTAGCCTACTAGTAATAAAGGCATGTACAGGTTTTTCTAAGTCTTGAGCTGACATGAGTCCTCTTAGTCTTGCTACGATTTTGAGATGATAGTAGGCCGATTTTGTTACTGATTTGATGTGACTGTCGAAAGGTAAATCTGAATCCATAATAACCCCGAGATTTCTGGCTTTGTTTGAAGTTTTCAGGGACAGAGAGTGAAGGTGTTGGGTTACTTCAAGCCTTTCTTTTTTAGCACCAAAAACAATTATCTCCATTTTGTCCTTATTTAGTTGGAGGAAATGTTGGCACATCCAGTCTTTGACTTGCTCAATGCACTGGCACAGCAGATCTATGGGGCGATAGTTATTTGGTGATAGCGCTACATAGATTTGAGTGTCATCGGCATAGCAGTCTGTAGGGAGTTTGTACCTTTTCCTCATGACCATGAGGGTTTTCCCCGGTTGCTCCAGTTTCCTCCCACACTCCACAGATGAGCAGGTTTGTAGGTTAATTGACTTTGGTAAAGATTGTAAACCATCCCTCATAGGATAGTGCTAGTGTACCGGGATCGCTGGTCGGCGCGGACTCGGTAGGCTGAAGGGCCTGTTTCCGCGCTGTAACTGTAAACTAAAACTAAACTAAATAACAGACATGGTCACCTACCCAGTTGCATGAAGGTCTCTTTCAGGTCCTGTTTGCTAATGATCCCATCACGATTCTGATCAATGCAGCCAAATGCCTGTTCGTTTATGAAAAAGATTTCATCAATATCTCGAGTGGTATTGCCAATGAAATGTGATGCTACTCATCACTCATCGTGGACACTTCTTAGTGCAGCCTCTGAAACCAATTGTCCTTTGAGAAACTTTTCCATATTACCCAATGATTACTGGAATAATGGTCCCGAAATGGGCCGCATAGCAGCACAGCAGTAGAGCTGGTGTCAGAGACTCAGGTTCGATCCTGACTTTGGGTGCTGTCTGTGTGGTGTTTGCACGTTCTCCCAGTGACCATGATTTTCTCCGGGTGCTCCAGTTTCCTCCCACATCCCAAAGACGTGCGGGTTTGCAGGATAACTGGCCTCTGTAAATTTGTGTGCAGGGAGTGGATGAAATTGTGGGATACCATAGAACTAGTGTGATCGGATGATCCATGGACGGTGGGCAGAAGGGCCTGCTTCCATGATGTACCTCAAACTAAACAGAAGCAAAATGGAGAAGGAACTATCAGCCAGATTGCCAGAAGCAATGGGAACCTGATTTTCATTTCCTGAATGCATTTCATGGGTTGTTGGCAGTCAGGGAGGCAGACCTGAGACACCAATTAATAGCTGAGTGAGGAGAGGAGAGATTCGGAGACAGAGGATAGGCATAAAATGCTGGAGTAACTCAGCGGGATAGGCACCATCTCAGGATGGAAGGAATGGGTGACATTTCGGGTCAAGACCCTTCGTCAGACCTGAAGAAGGGTCTCAACCCGAAACATTACCCATTCCTTCTTTCCAGAGATGCTGCCTATCCCGCAGAGTTACTCCAGTGTTTTGTGTCTATCTTGTGTGTAAACCAGCATCTGCAGTTCCTTAGTACACATTTCGGAGGCAGACGTTTGGGTAAGATTATTAATAGGAGAGTGTTGATAAATTGTCGAGGAGAAACAATCATATGGATGAGTTGTAGAGGTCTGAAGAAAGACCATGAAGTGGTATATCTACAGAATGTATGGGGAGACGATGAAGCACTCTTTGTCCTACAGAGACCATGTTAGGAAAATGGATCACAATTATTTCAAGGCTGAGTGGTTAATGTCATTGTAGATCAGAGGAAATCCCGCCTGCCCTTCCTACCCCCATAAGCAGTGTACAGTCTCTTGCTCCACTTAACGCCTCTCGAAGCCCAGGCATCCACTGTAGGAAGAGGCACAGGGAAGAGGGAATGTGAGACTGTATCATTTGGTTCAGCATGTGGACCTCTCACCTCTTTGAACTCCTGAATTTGAGACTGTTCAAACATGGAGAAGACATTGGATGAGCTGCGCTGGGTATGTTTGGTTGAACCTTTCCGAGCCGCCTTCCTGCTTGCCTGCCAACAAACAGAAGCAGAGCAATGGGACAGGATATCAAACCGTGATTACCGCGGCAAACTTTGTATTGCAGCACTCATTTCACCAGTCAATAAAGTACACCTTATCGTGAAGCTCAATGATTTATGGGGAAAAAAACATGGAGTATGTTGTTACAAAAAAATGATTGACAAAGGTGATGAAGATCAGTTCCATCTTGTCAGTTTATCATGTTAAATAATACATGGATATAAAAATGGCACCTGCCACATCCACGTTTTTAGAAACATAGAAACATAGAAAATAGGTGCAGGAGGAGGCCATTCGGCCCTTTGAGCCAGCACCACCATTCATTGTGATCATGGCTGATCGTCCCCTATCAATAACCCATGCCTGCCTTCTCCCCATATCGCTTGACTCCACTAGCCCCTAGAGCACCATCTAACTCTCTCTTAAATCCATCCAGTGACTTGGCCTCCACGGCCCTCTGTGGCAGGGAATTCCATAAATTCACAACTCTCTGGGTGAAAACGTTTTTTTCTCACCTCAGTCTTACATGACCTCCCCTTTATTCTCAGACTGTGGCCCCTGGTTCTGGACTCGCCCAACATTGGGAACATTTTTCCTACATCTAGCTTCTCCAGTCCTTTTATAATTTTATATGTTTCTATAAGATTCCCCCTCATCCTTCTAAACTCCAGTGAATACAAGCCTATTCTTTTCAATCTATCCTCATATGACAGTCCCGCCATCCCAGGGATCAATCTCGTGAACCTACGCTGCACTGCCTCAATCACAAGGATGTCCTTCCTCAAATTAGGAGACCAAAACTGTACACAATACTCCAGATGTAGTCTCACCAGAGCCAAATATTCTCCATAGAATCGCAGAATCCACCACCCTTTAAAATCTGTGAGGAAGCCGTGACTGGATTCTTATCACCTTCCCCACGGTTCCATAAACTGCAGTCTGCTGTCTTCTGTAGACCACATCGCCAACAGGGCAGCATGGTGGCACAGCGGTAGAGTTACTGCCTTACAGCGCCAGAGACTCGAGTTCGATCCCGACTACGGGTGCCTGTCTGTACGGAGTTTGTATGTTGTCCCCATGCCTTGCGTAGGTTTTCTCCGAGATCTTCGATTTCCTCCCACACACCAAAGACGTGCAGGTTAATTGGCTTGGTATAAATGTAAAATTGTCCCTAGTGTGCGTAGGATAGTGTTAGTGTGTGGGGATCGCTGGTCAGTACGGACTCGATGGGCTGAAGGGCCTGTTTCCGCGCTGTAGCTCTAAACTAAAACTAACAAACTAAAACTAACATGCCCATAGCTGTTCAATGACCATCATGTTCTTATTCTCCACAGCAACATCAGTGTGTATGGTGGTAAATACATATAGAAGTGTGGGAGTAAATCCTTTTTAACTTTTATTCAAATTCTTTCACAATATCTTTTGTGTTTGATTAATTTTTTTTGTTACCGAATTCGCATTTGTTGATTACTTTCTGGAAACGATCAATAATCAAATTTCAAATTGCTGGAGTAACTCAGCGGACTAGGCAGTATCTGAGAGAAGGAATGAGTGACGTTTCGGGTCGAGACCCTTCTTCAACCGTCTGATGAATGGTCTCAACCCGAAACGTCAGGCCTTCCTTCTCTCCAGAGACGCTGCTTGTCCCGTTGAGTTACTCCGGAATTTTGTGTCTATCTTTGGTGTAAAGCAGCAGTTCCTTCTTACATAATAATCTGATTTCTTTGGCTGTTACATTGTCTTTCATTGTGCATAAATCGACCGCTTTCCGTTCCATAAAAACTATATTCAAATCTATCACACCAATTTAAATTTATTTTCGGCAGCTCTAAACAATGCTTCCCTCTGTCAGCTGGTCAAAATGATTATTAAATAATTCTTCTTGCATTCCCTGATGTTTGTTGTTAACATACACTTTTGTTGTCTTACATACAACTCTGTGCCAACTCATTCTTGACCTTACCGTAAATAAGTTCATAAGTCATAGTAGAAAAATTATTCCATTCGGCCCATCCAGTCTACTCCGCCATTCAGTCATGGCTGATCTATCTTTCCCTCCCAATCCCATTCTCCTGCCTTCTCCATAAAACCTTTGACACTTACTAATCAAGAACCTGTCAATCTCCGCTTTAAAAATATCCAATGACTTGGCCCCCACAGCCGTCTGTGGCAATGAATTCCACAGATTCACCACCCTCTGACGAAAGAAATTCCTCCTCATCCCATTTTTAAAGGTACATCCTTTTATTCTGAAGCTGTGCCCTCTAGTCTTAGACTTTCCCACGTGGAAACATCTTCTCCACATACACTCTATCCAGGCCTTTCACTATTGGGTAAGTTTCAATGAGGTCCCCCTGTCCCCATTCACAGCTGTTTCTCATTGAGATTACACACCAGCACTGGAAACAGATGATAGTCCCAGATTAGATTTCATCCATTACCCAGCAAAAAATTGCTATTCAATATTCCAGCATTATTTGTCTAATTTCTTTGTTAGAGTTTCTAAGGAGTTGCTCTTTGCTTCTCACAAACTTTATTTTTATTTGAATGGAAAAATGCTGTTAACATTGTCTGAAAGCCAGTTGATAGAGTAAGAAGATAAACACAAAATGCTGGAGTAACTCAGCGGGACAGGCAGCATCTCTGGAGAGAAGGAATGGGTGACGTTTCAGGTCGAGACCCTTCTTCAGAGTAAGAACATAGATTGGAATATTTTATACTGTATCTGCCAAATAACTGCTGAAATCTAAACAGGTATTTTTTTTTTTATGGTAAGTGTATTGCACTCTATTGTGCAATAATCCAACTCTTAGCCACAGATAATACAGCACTTGATGTTGGAAAAACATGGCAAAGTCATCAAAGGGGATTTATCTAAGAACATTTTATGACTGAGGTGTGGAACTTGGTTCATGAATAATTTTTGATGGATGTCTTTGAGGAAAGAGAAGGATAGAGACTCTTTGGAAGGAAATCCAGTAAGTAAAGCCTAGGTAACTGAAGGCATGATTTCTAAAGGACCTGTCCCACTTGGGGACCTGTCCCACTTGGCCGTCATTTGCGCGTCACGCAGATGGCGCGTGAAGATTTTGTTCATCACAAAATCCTGCAACGCCGAGCGCGACCGCGCATCACTGCCTATGTCATCACGCACCATGCGCGCGTCATGCGTCGTGACGCGTAAATGATGTCGCGTAAATTATGCGCAAATGATGGCCAGGTGGGACAGGCCCTTAATGACAGTGCAATTATGGGCCTGTCCCACTTAGGCGACTCTTTAGGCGACTGCCAGGGTCTAGTTTAAATGGAATTCACCTACGACTCCTGGCGACGACCGATGACAGCAAAAATTGTCACCACAGTTGCCGAAAATTTGTCAACATGTTGAAAATTTTGCGGCAGTCGCCTGTAGTCGCCCAAAAAAACGCCTAAGTGGGACAGGCCTATTATAATTAGGTATATACAAGCAGTGAATTTAGAGGAGATCATGGTTTCAGAAGCAGGGCTACAGATGGTTAAAAACGTAGAATGGAAGGAGGCCATGGAATGAATAAGTAAACTACAAAGAACAGGTTTCAAGTTATGAATTTTATTAAATAAAATGAAATGGTTTCTAGTTAAAGAGGAATCCTATCTCTAACAGGACACAGAAATAACACAAATTCTTGCAGTCTTCAAGGATGCATTATTAGGCATTATTAATAATGAATAATGAAAGATTTCTATCTTTTCCATATAAAATTGAGCTCATTATGAACAATATTTTACTGTAATAAGAGAAAGAATCAGGAGCAAGATATTTGGTCCCTCTTCTTAACTGCCATTCAGTGAGATTATACCCAGTCTTTTACCACTTTCTAGCACACTATTTATTTTGTATTGCTATATTTTACATTGCTTTTTTATTCCCTGTAAAAGCAATCGATCCCTACCTTGAATCTACGCACCTACTGATGCCCCAAATGGGGTCAAGGAAAGAGCGTTCACGTAGTTGCCCTGTTTCCACCAATCTTTCCACCACTGCGCACAAGAAGCGACAAGACAGACACCATTGTACGCAGATGTCGAGAAGTGTGTCCAGCTCCGGCTGGGCAACTTCTAATCTTGTGTGTGGACTCAATAAGAAGAAGATGCCCCAAATCACTTGGTGGGAGTGAATTCCAGAGATGATGAAAGATCCTGTTTGTCTCAGTCCTGAATGGCCAACCTAATCCAAGCCCTTTGTCAAGATATCCCAGCCAAGGGAAATTTCAATTGTGCAAAACTTCCTACCAACAGATGTAGGAATTTTACACATTCTAACGAGATTAACTTTTTTATTTCTAAACTTAAGCATCACTGACCTAATAATCCCTCTTCATATGACAAGCTGTCATCCCAGGAATGAAACAGGGAATCTTGACTGCACTGCATCTAATGCAAATATATCCTTCTTCAGGTACAGAGACCAAACGTTGACACTATGATCCAGACGCAAGCCTCCATAGAAATAGAGACAAATGCTTCCACTCTTGCACTTAGATTGTCTTCTATTAAAGCAAGTGTATATGAAATAATGAGAGGCGTCGATAAGATAGACACAGACATTTTTCACAAATGGAACTGCCAAAGACTAGAGGGCATAGCTCTAAGGTGACAGTGGCAAAGTTTAAAGGAGATGTGCGAGGACAGGTTTTTTTCCACAGAGTGGTGGGTGACTGGAACGTGGTGCCAGGGTGGTGATGGAGGCAAATACGACCGTGGCATTTAAAGAGGCTTTTGGATAGGCAAATGGATATGTGGGAATGGAGGGATTTGGATCACCTGCAGGCAGAGAAGTTTAACTTTGCATCATGTCTGGTGTGGATATTATGGGCAGAAGGGCCTGTTCCTATGCTGAACAGTTCTATGTTCTATATATCACCTTGTGATTTCTCCGTGGATTGTCACCTTGTCGTGGTGGAGAAGCTTGTGTGGACCTGAGATCCTGAGAGCGATGCCGTCTGGAGCTATGCTCCTGGTAGGGCCACCCATGGCGGTAAGGTCGAGGGGGAGGTCTCTGACAAAGAGCAATCCAACCAAGACCTCAACGGTGGAACAGGAGGAGGATGATGGCTGAACGTAGTGGAGCGTCACAACGGCTGGGAAGGCGGATGAAGGCTGCAGCAGAAAAGGGTCTCCGGTCGTCTTGGACTCCATGCCACTGGATCCTGACACAGATCTGTCAAGGACCGTGGGGCGGCTGTCTGTGCACCAGTCTCCCCACGTTAAACAAAGTCACACACAGGCATCTTCCATATAGCACCCTTCGAGGGGTGAAAGGAAACACCAAATGCAAACCTCCACTGCCTTGCGGCTATTACCTTCTTCAGCAAAGGTGAAGACTGGGTCTGGCGGAATACGCGGAGGAGACCACCGTTGGCGATCCAACGGGTTGGAAAGTGGACCCAGCAATGCGTCGTGGAGCACAATTAGGGCACAATGTTCACGTACAACACTGGTGGCCATCCACTGCATCCTGGCCTATCGCCAGCCGTCTTGACTATATCTTGCCACTGTATCCAGATAGGCTGGGATGAGAGAGTGAGGCTGACAATTTGCACCACTCACCCTCACTTTAATCCAAGTTATTATTATTATTATTATTTATTATTATTTATTTGTCATTTGGACAAATATGTCACTTGGACCCCTTGAGGTCCAAACGAAATATCGTTTCTGCAGCCATACATTACAAAACGAAGAAGACCCGAGACACAACACAATTTACACATACATCCATCCCAGCGCTGTGATAGAAGGCAAAAAAACGTATCTCTCCACTGCACTCCCCCCCCCCCCCCCCCGATGTCAGAGTCAAAGCGCAAGTCATGACTTCAGGACCCGTACTGCCCAACTGGGCGAAGCAAGATCAGCATAGGAGTGCGTGCTGCTGGGAAGAAGCGCACCGCAGAAGCTCAGAGGAAACGCGCCGCACGCAAGGCTCTCCCCACGACAACTTCTACTGCAGCACCCACCCAACTCTGTCCCATCTGCGGGCGAGACTTCCGGGCCCAGATTGGTCTCACCAGTCACATCCGGACCCACAAACAAAAACACTGAAGTCATGGTCTTCTTCAACTACGAAGGACGAACAACAGCAACATATCACCTTGTACCAGGGCATCCTCACTGGAGAGAAGGAATGGGTGACGTTTCGGGTTGAGGCCCTTAATTCGCAACACAAAATGTCACCCATTCCTTCTCTCCAGTTGCTGCCTACCCGCTGAGTTACTCCAGCTTTTTTTGTCTATCTTCGGTTTAAACCAGCATCTGCAGTTCCTTCCTGCACAAGGGCTTCCTCATTCTCTGAGCACTAACACATTTTCATCTCTCATCATTTAAAAGATACTTTACCCCTTTCTTTTTTTTCTATCAAAGTGTAAATATAAAAGATAAAAGTTAACAGATCATCTAGGATAGCGATGGAGGGGAGAGTGGAGAAGGAGTTGCATTTTTGATTCAGGAGAATATCACAGCTGAAATTACTGAGGGATCATCTAGTGAGGTTCTTTGGGTGGAGCTGGGAAATAAGGAGACAATCACCGTTGTGATTGCACTATAGGCTCCCAAATAGTCGTACAGCACAGAAACAGTCCCTTCGGCCCAACGTGTCCGTGTCAACCACGATGCCCTACCCAAGCAAGTCCCATTTATCCAGGCTTGGCCGATATCTCTACATTTTTTATCCATGTACTTCTCCAAATGTCATCCAAATGTTATTAATGTTTCTGCTTCAGCTACTTCATCTGGCAACTTGTTCCATACACCCACCACCCTCTTCCTGAAAATGCTGCCCCTCAGGTTCCTATTTAATGTCATACGGAATAGGAGTAGAATTAGGCCATTCGGCCCATCAAGTATACGCCATTCAATCATGGTTGGTCTATCTCTTCCTCCTAACCCCATTCTCCGGCCCTCTCCCAGTAACCTCTGACACCCGTACTAATCAAGAATCTATCTAACTCTGCCTTAAAAATATCCACTGATTTGGCCTCTACAGCCTTCTGTGGCGAAGAATTCCACAGATTCACCACCCTCTGTCTAAAGCAATGGCCCCTCATCTCCTTCCTAAAAGAACGTCCTTTAATTCTGAGGCTATGACCTCTAGTCCTAGACTCTCCCACTGGTGGAAACATCCTCTCCACATCCACTCTATCCAAGCCTTTCACTATCTACATTAACTTTTCTGATTTTCTCCAAGATATTTATTCATGTATCTGTAGCACTGAGACTTCAAATCCTTTAATGTAAAAAAAAGATAATAAACAGTAATCAAATATATTAATCATCCATATCCTGTGAATGAATGAAATAATTGGGTGAAGAGATCAAACTCATCACGCCAGCTCAGTGCTTCCAGGCTACCTCCTCACCACCACTCCCTTCCCACAGAGGTAGGTAGACCAGAGGGGCAAAATAGACCAGATACAGGCAAGGTAGTACAAAAGAAAATTACTTATGTTCTAAATAATTATGTTTATTATTTTAAAAAGATCTTGTATAATTCGATACTATTGTTACAATCAAATGTGAAAATTGCCCGTGCAATTTTTCACATCACCTCGACTAGTAAATCGCTATCTTATAACCAGTCCTTCATTCCTTGGATATTCTTTATACAAGTGCCACACAATCCAATATTTCAGCATGAAAATACAAATCGAATTCAAGGCTTCTAAATTTTGATCAATATTTTACGTTGCTTCAGTTAAAGTGTGAGAGTTGCCAATTGTCTAAGAATTTAATACAAAAAAAATGGAAGAGAAATTGTCAAGGGAAGCCCAAACACTTGTTTTTAAGGCGTCTCCTGCCAAAGTTTGAACCATATTTGATCTTGACTTTTTTTGCAATGAGGGAAAGCTCAAAAGTGCTTCAGAGCAAAGAAAACATTTTATGACTTACCATTTTGTGTGGCTGGTGTTGAATACAAATGGTGGTGCCCGTCAGGTCATGTTTGTCTATATAGTCCTCTTTATCTTTGTTCCTAAAAATGGACACACAGCGATGGACAGACCTTACATGGAAATATGCAACCCAGTATCTGACTGTCACAGGACTTTGATAAAACAGATTCCTTCTCTCCAGTCCAGATAGTGGTAAGAGGGCTGAACATTCCAGAGTCATGTTAAACCTTTGAATCAACATCATCAGTTTAGTGCACTATTTACATGGATGACTTGATTTACTGGGATCCCATTAAACTGTTAAACTGTTGTCAAACAGTTGTCTGTACCATTGATGTATCTGATCTGTATTCGTCATCTTTCATGTTGAGTACAATCTTCTTCAGATGGCCTCCAATATTGATTCAGCTTCAACTGATTCTTAGGTTTTGTAGGTTCAAGCTCTGCTTCAGAACATTATTTAGACTGAAACAAATATGTTCCTCTTCAGATGAAATGCTAAATTAAAACCCTGTCGTTTCCAACAACAGTTTCTTCAATCTAATTTTTCTTTCCCAAATCCTTAAACAAATATTGCATCTCATTATCCTTAATTCTTCTAATCTGGATTCCAGGCCTGCCACGGACCAAAATAATCCATATCAAAATCACAAATGCCATTCTTCCCAGACGAATGTGACAAAAATACTCCATTTGATTGCAGCATTTGACTGAACTATCTTTCTACCACATACTTTATTGTCGTCCAGCTGAGTGGGAACTCTCACAAGATTACATTCATAAGTCATAAGGTCACAAGGAATAGGAGCAGAATTAGGCCACTCGGCCCATCAAGCCCATTCACTACTAGTTTGGTAGTATTTACTCAAATATAAGGAAGACGGAAGCCACTGCAAAGTCCTTAAAACAAACTTCTTTCTCTAACTTCCAGGAAGCTGTGGAGAGAGAAAAAACTGCTGAACCCTGGCTGAGAAGATTTTCGGACCATGTTTTTTGCAGAATTACCATGATTACCTATTCCAACATACGTAAACATGTCATGTCCTTGTCGTAAGGTCATGTCATAAGTTCATAAGTGATAGGAGTAGAATTAGGCCATTTGGCCAATCAAGTCTACTCTGCCATTCAATCATGACTGATCTATCTCTCCCTCCTAACCAGATTTTCCTGCCTTCTCCCCATAACCTCTGACATCTGTACTAATCAAAAATCTATCCATCTCTGCCTTAAAAATATCTACTGACTTGCCCTCTACAGCCTTCTGTGGCAAAGAATTCCACAGATTCACCACCCTCTGACTAAAGAAATTTCTCCTCATCGCCTTCCTAAAGGAAAGTCCTTTAATTCTGAGGCTGTGACCACTAGTTCTAGACTCTAGGAAACATCCTCTCCACATCCACTCTATCCAAGCCTTTCACTATTCTATTCACTATGTTTCAATGAGGTCTCCCCTCATTCTTCTAAACTTCAGCGAGGTCCAGTGCTGACAAACACTCATCATAGGTTAATCTACTCATTCCTTGGATCATTCTTGTCGTTTTTGGACTTGGTTTTTATCCATATTTTTGAAGACACACAAAGCTCTGCCCCCTTGCACCAAGCCCATTTCCACATTCCCCTTTTGGCTTGCTGACCACGCTGGCTCCCTATTAAGTAACATCTAGATTTTAAAATCTCTCCATAACCTTCAGCCCTCCAACCCTTGAGATACACAGGGTAGTACAGCACATGACCAGGCCTTTTGGCCCACAAATTCTATGCCAGGTATGAAGCCAAGTTAAACCACTGTTTTGCCTACACGTGATCCAGATCCCTCCATTCTCTGCATATTCATGTGCCTATCGAAAAGCTTCTGTAAACACCGTTATCATTTCTGCCTCCTCCACTGCACTTGGCAGCGCATTCCAGGCACACATCAGTCTCTGTGTAAAAAAAAACTGTCCCCCACACCCCCCCCTCTGACCTTAAAGCTATGCTCTTGCTGGGAATTTTCACCCTGGAAAACACGTTCTGACCATCTACCCCTCTCATAAATCTATATACTTATCTTGGGTCTCCCCTCAGCCTCTGACACTTCAGAGAATAACAGTTCAAGTTTGTCCAAGCGAATACCCTCTAATCCCGGCGGCATTCTGGTAAACCTCTTCAGCCCCCTTTCCAAAGCCTCCACATCCTTCCTGTAATGGGCCGACCAGAACTGCACGCAATACTCCGAACCAAGTCTTCGAGCAGCAACATGTCTCTTACACTCAGTGCCCCGAGAGGTACAAGTGTACTCAGTTATTTCTGCTCATGAGGATTTCTGAACTTAATTGCCCCAGCACTACCTTTTGCTGCCAAGACTAAGCATTGCAAATCTTTGCCAGATATGATGCTTATATCCACCCTTGGAACTGTGATCAAGTCTTTGTTCATTGCTGTCAACTCTATTTACATGGCTCAGTATCAAATCATACCAATAGTGCTCTGATGGAGCCATTGGGTCATTTTGCTACAATAAAACCACAAGACCAAGGTGTTGTCATTTGGTTAAGGTTTATACTATGTATTGTTTTGTAAGCCTGTATTTCTACCCTCTCATTGTCTATTTAAATAAAAAGTCAAATTAACAATAGCAGATTGTGGTCCAGGTCTAAACTTAAAAACAGATAATATGGACACATGGAGCTTCAGAGCAAGAAAACAGTTCATTCAGCCCATCATGTCCATGCTAACCAAGTTGGGATTGTGGACGAGTCCCATTTGGCCCATATCTATCTAAACCCTCCTATCCATATTTCCGTGATCCCTCTGAAATCTCTCCACTCATCACAAAGCCTGCCCCCTCTAATTTTATAATTCTCTGCCCTGGGAAAAAAAACGGTGAGCGTTCAATTTACCAAAGCCTCACATGTTCCTTTACAGCTCAATAAGGTCACCCCTCAGCATCCTAGACTACGAAGAAAAAAAAGTTTCAACCTATACGGGTTGACGGAATTAGCTTTACGGGTTCTTGTCTGTACGGAGTTTGTATGTTCACCCCGTGACCGCGTGGGTTTTCTCCAAGATCTTCGGTTTCCTCCCACATTCCAAAGACATACAGGTTTGTAGGTTAATTGGCTTGGTATAAGTGTAAATTGTCCCTAGTGTGTGTAAGGTAGTCTTAATGTGCGGGGATCGCTGGTTGGTACGGACTTGGTGGGCCGAAGGGCCTGTTTCCGCGCTGTATCTCTAAACTAAAACTAAACTACCCAACTTCACCCCATAACTCAAGCTGTGGGCTCAGGAAACATCCTGGTGAATCCCTCTTTCCAACTTAATGACATCCTTCCTATGCCTGGGCAACCACAACTCCACACTGTACTCCAAGTGTGGTCTCACCATTATAAATTGTTTTATTTCTATACTTTTAAATCCATGTAGCCACTGGTATAGGAGTTTGCAGCTTGACAATGTCCTGGTATGTGGCAACTGGGTGTCATGGTACACCAGTCATTGAAAGTAGGCATGCAGGTGCAGCAGGCAGTGAAGAAAGCAAATGGTATGTTAGCATTCATAGCAAAAGGATTTGAGTATAAGAGCAGGGAGGTTCTACTGCAGTTGTACAGGGTCTTGGTGAGACCACACCTGGAGTATTGCGTACAGTTTTGGTCTCCTAATCTGAGGAAAGACATTCTTGCCATAGAGGGCGTACAGAGAAGGTTCACCAGACTGATACCTGGGATGGCAGGACTTTCATATGAAGAAAGACTGGATAGACTCGGCTTGTACTCGCTAGAATTTAGAAGATTGAGGGGGGATCTTATAGAAACTTACAAAATTCTTAAGGGGTTGGACAGGCTAGATGCAGGAAGATTATTCCCGATGTTGGGGAAGTCCAGAACTTGGGGTCACAGTTTAAGGATAAGGGGGAAGTCTTTTAGGACCGAGATGAGAAAATCATTTTTTACACAGAGAGTGGTGAATCTGTGGAACTCTCTGCCACAGAAGGTAGTTGAGGCCAGTTCATTGGCTATATTTAAGAGGGAGTTAGATGTGGCCCTTGTGGCTAAAGGGATCAGGAGGTATGGAGAGAGGGCAGGGATGGGATACTGAGTTGGATGATCAGCCATGATCATATCGAATGGCGGTGCAGGCTCGAAGGGCCGAACGCACCTATTTTCTATGTTTCTATGTCTATGTTTCTAACTCCAGGATTGAAGTAGTAGTTACAGTGGTTACTTCTCACTGTCACGAGTGCCGAGTTACAGCAAAATCCTTTGTTTTGCATGCAATCCAGTCAAATCATACTAGAAAATGCACATCCAAACTTCTACCGAGTCATTACTATAATCATCATCGAACTCCAGCTTATTGCTTTAAATGTTTTTTTTTAATTTATTTTTTATTTTAATTTTTTTAATTTTTTATTTATTAGAAGTACATTACATTACAACCACATACATTAGTACTCGTCACTTATGTCTTCTTACAATTAATGTACTCCATTTGCTTTTTACACTAGAAAAGGAAAAGATTGAAAGAAAGAAGAAAGTGAAGGAAAAAGTGAGAGTGTAGAAAATGTGACAACAAAAAAGGATGAAGACCCTATAAGAACAAAATTAAAAACAAAAGAAAAAGAGTTAAGAAATAGACCCTAGAAAAGAAAGAGAAAGAGAAAGAGGAAAAAGAGAGAAACAAATATTTTTATGAGCATTACGCAAATGGGACATACCAACTCTTCAACTATCATCCCCCCTTACCTGACCTCAATTTATTGTTAAAGGTACCTTTGCACCCTATATTTGTAATAATTCTATAAATGCAGACCACGTCAGGTGGAAGTGATCTGGTTTACCTGCTAGGAGGAGTCTTATCTCTTCTAGGTGTAATGTTTCGAACATATTTGAAATCCACATGTTTATAGTTGGTATTGGAGCCTTCTTCCAAAATTTTAGAATTAGCTTTTTTCCAGTTATTAACCCATAGTCTATTAGTTTCTTTTGAAACACATTTAGTTCTGGACCATCTTCCGTTATTCCGAAGATAATCCATTCTGCTTTGGGTATCAGTCTTGTTTTAAATAACTTTGTAAAGATTTCAAAAACTTCATTCCAAAATTTTTGAATTTTTGTACAGAAAACGAATGAGTGTGCTATAGTAGCTTCTTGGGATTGACATTTATCACAAATAGCTGATACATTTGGGAAAATTTTATGAATTTTAGTTTTCGAATAATATAATCTATGTAAAATTTTAAATTGTATTAAAGTGTGTCTTACATTAATCGAACATTTATGCACGTTTAATAAGTGTTCATTCCAACTTTCCTTTGAAATTTTAATAGCTAACTCTTGTTCCCAGTCTCTTCTGATACCCTCCGTAGATGGTATTTGTACATTTAAGATAATATTATACAAATATGATATTAAGTTTGCTGATTCAGCTTTTATCTGCATTGCCTCATCCAATACATCTACTGGGTTATTATGATGATCTTTTGTATATTTTTTCAAATAGTCGCATATTTGAAAATATTTAAAATATTAATAATTTCCGAGTTTATATTTTATTTGTAATTGTTGAAATAAAAGTAATTTTCCAGTTTCATACAAGTCACCGAGCGTTTTAATTCCTAGTCTATCCCAATGTGTAAAAGCTTTATTTATAATAGAGGGATTAAATGAAGGGTTATTAACTATCTATCTATCTATCTATCTATCTATCTATCTATCTATCTATCTATCTATCTATCTATCTATCTATCTATCTATCTATCTATCTATCTATCTATCTATCTATCTATCTATCTATCTATCTATCTATCTCCATCTCTATCTCTATCTCTATCTCTATCTCTATATTATATAAAACTCTCTGGCTGTCGTCCGTCTGTACGTCCGACGTTCTGCTTGACTTGTGCCGCGCGGCCTTTGATACCGCCCCGCGCCCACGCGGCGCGAGGAAACGCCAAAGTTTTTTACTGTTTCTAAAGAGGTTACGTTTATCTTTACGAATAGACAATCCTGATTAAATTTGGTCGTGTTTATGTATGCTTTTTTAAATAAAATACCTCTCCCCCCCACAAACCAAACATTTCAAAATGTTTAAAAAAACAGCTCAGCCATAGAATGTTAGTAAAGATTCCGTTGTGTGATGTCACAATGCACAATGCTCACAGATGTCCAATCGGAATGGATCCATTTACATATGCCTTTGTGGCAGCCCCAGCCCCGGCCCCTCCCCCCAAACCCCTGCAGCATTGGGCATTGTGACATCACAAAACTTCATTTACATTCTATTGCTGAGAGCTGTTTGTTTAACATTTTGAAATTTCCCCATTCCCTATCGCCCCCACACATATGGCGACGCCCTGCGACACGTGTGACAAATCGAAATGAATCCGTTCACATATGGCTTTGCAGCAGCCACAGCCCCAGCCCCTCCCCCCCACCCCCGCAGCCTGTGTCGAAGGGCGTCGCCACGTGTGTGGGGGTGATAGGGAATGGGGAAATTTCAAAATGTTTAAATAAACAGCTCTCAGCAATAGAATGTTAACGAATGTTCCGTTTTGTGATGTCACAATGCCCAATGCTCAAAGATGTCCAATCGGAATGGATTCATTCACATATGCCTTTGCACCAGCCCCAGCCCCAGCCCCAGCCCCAGCCCCTCCCCCCCACCCCCGCAGCCTGTGTCGAAGGGCGTCGTCACGTGTGTGGCAATAGAGAAAGAGGATTGGGGGTGATAGGGAATGGGGAACAGATGGACTGTCCCTACCCCTCCTACTTCAACTCTCCCTCCCCACTCTTCCCCCTCTCTCCTCTCCCCCTCTCTCCCCTCCCACACCCTCTCTTCCCCCTCCACCACCACTCCCCGCTACCCCTCTGCCCCCCACTCCCCACTCTTCTCCTCTCTTTCCCCACCTCTCTCCCTCCACCCTCCCTCTCTCCCACTCTTCCCCCTACTCCTCTCCCCTTCCCCTCATCCCCTCCCCCCCTCTCCCCCCTTCCTGCCCTCCCCGCTCTCCTCCCACTCCCCACTCTCCTCCCCCTCCCTCTCACCCACCCTGATCTCCTCTCCCTCCCCAATCTCTCCCGTTTCCTCTTCCCCCTCCCTCCCCCTCTCCTCTTCTCTCCCCACCCCGTCTCCCTCCCCTCTCCCCTCTTCTCTCCCCACCCCGTCTTCCTCTCCCCCTTCCCCCCCTCCCCCGAGTGTGTTTGGGGGTGGTTAGTGTGAGTTTGGGGGGTGGTTAGTGTGAGTGTGATGCCGCAGCCCCCCCCCCGCTCCCGCAAACGCGCGTT
>CM075991.1:2836488-2903689 GCA_038087875.1 Malacoraja senta
AATGTCGGAGTTGTACAGTTTCAGCTGAGCTAGTATCTTACCCCTTTTAATAGGTTCGTTAATACCTCTTATATTCCAACTACAAAATGAGATTCCTCCTAGGTTCTTTTGTTTGGTGTCATGCATTTTGAATAATTATAGTACCTTTAAATCTTGTGGTGCATCCATATCCCAGGTCTTTGGGTATTGGGGGAACTTTTGAGTTTTTAAGTTTTGTTGGTATATCCATTTTACGCTTATCACTAAACACAAAACACAAACATGTGAGTTTATGTGATAATAAAAAAAACTAAAAAAGTGAAAATACAGTGTCTGATATAGTCGGCACTGTAGCGAGTGTCCCACCTGTAGGTGGGAAAAAACCTTGTTTTGACTTCCATTGTGTTGTTAAACAAATAGCTCCGCTCTCTTGGTTAATCATAACATATTAAAATATTAAAACGGGGCCTCACATTCAGATATATAATACAATTTTACCCTATATATTTCATTATAACATATCATATATATATCGCAATTTTAGCTACTAATTATTAAACCGATACTTTTGACTTCAATAAGAATCAACTGTTGGTTGAAGGGGTTAACGAGACGTGCCCCTGGGCCTAAGCCAGGTGCTCGTTTCTCATCCCCTCCTCCCACTTATAGATAAGGTTTCAATTTATTAAAAATTCATATTAGTATGTTAGTTCGTTATTTTTTATTTTTGTTTTTGTTAGTATTCTAATCTAACATGCATAACTTATTAAGTTGTTAATAGGATAAGTTCTTACAATTGGTTTTAATATTATAATCTAATAAACAAGTAAATGCTTCTGGTATATACCATTCCCGTCTGTTCAGCTGTTTACTCGTTTTGAACAGAAAGTGTCCTTGATTCAACATTCCAAAGATAACAGTCTAGCTATCCCCAGACAAAGCATTGCTTAGAATGGTTCAGGTCTGCCAAACCCCCCTTTGATTTCTATTTTTCAACGATAGTTTGGGCATATTTAAACGCGTCTTCAGGCTTAACAAATGACTTTTCAGAACCCTTGAAGGAAATACGCATTTTCGCAGGATAAAAAATCCCATATCTGATCCCTTCTCTCCCTCTTAAAAGATCCTTAACCTTCTCGAATTTGTTTCTTTTTTGCACAATTTCATACGGGTAGTCCCTGAATATCTTAATAGTGTCATTGTCCAGCCGCAGTTGCACACCGTATTTGATTTTGCTCATAACATCTTCCAGTTCTAAAATATCCCGAAATTTCACAATAATATGTCGTGGATAAGTTTTTCCCGCACCAGATCTTTGTTTAAATCTTGGGACACGGTGAGCCACTTCGATTTTCGGTTCTTTGGAAAGATTCAGCAGTTGTTTAAGCTAGCCCATGGCAAACTCACGCACATCCTCCCCCTCGGCTCCCTCTGATACTCCAAGAATTCTCAAATTCTGTCGTCTAGAGCGAGCTTCCAGGTCCAGGCATTTTCTGAAACTTTACTAAGTTGAGTCACCATCTGTAGTGAAGTTTGTTCATTTCTCGCCTCATTTGCTCATGTTCTTGCCTCATTTTCGCCATGTCTTCAACCACTTCGAGCCGTGTTTTTCTCCAATTCCGTAATTGTGCGCATACTTGCAGCTACTGTTTCAAGCACAGCCGTGAACTTGTCCGTAGTAGTTACATCCATCTTGTCCATTCTCCCCGATAGTCCATCTTTCACATCCTCAATTCGTTTATTTATAGTGTCCAGTGAATCAATCATATTCTGATTGCTAGCATCCATAGCCTTCTGATTACCAGCATTTAAATCCCTCATCATCTTCTCCATTCCTTCCATCATATTTCCCATATTTTCCTTCATATTTTCCTTCATATTTTCCTTCATATTTTCCATCATAATTTTATTTTCATCCAAAATCTCATCTTTCATATTTTTCACTGATTTCTTCAAGTCATCAAACTCTTTCTTAGATCTTGTATCCATTTCTGCAGCCACTTCAGAGACTTCAGAGACTTCAGAGGTAACTTCTGCTTCAGACTTCTTCTGGTCTCTCAGCAGCTTTTTCACTGATCTCTGAGGGCTCACAGATGGAGACAGTTTACTCATTTAAAGGGCTTTTAACCACCGTTTAAAACATCGCGCTTAATGATGACGTCATCAGCGCGACGACCAGAAGCTCCGGTAAGGTTTTTAAAAACAATCCTGATTTCTGGACCCGTTTTACACGATAAATCGTGAAATGTTTCGGGAGAGGAGCTAGGTGAACGTCTGTTAATCCAACATGGCGCCACCGGAAGCTTTAAATGTTAAAAACTCCTCGTGTCTCAGTTACACTTCGCATGGTCGAAGGGTAAACCTTCTCCATGCTGGCTAGATAGATTAGATAAGACTTTATTAATCCCCTTATTCAGGGGAAATTCAGCTGTCCTTGCAGCACACTAATAAAAATACAACATAGTGTTCAAAAAGAAGTTCAACACAAAAACATCCCCCCACAATGGTTCCCACTGTGGGGGAAGGCACAAAGTCCAGTCCCCATCCTCTTGTCCACCCAGAGTCAGGCCCACTGAGGCCTCCACAGTCCCGCCACGGCGCCCGATATTCTCGCCCAGGCTCCGGGATGTAACGTTCAACGTCGCAGCTGGCCGCTCCACAGAACCGCGGCTCCACGATGTTCCCATCGGCGGTCCCAGCATACTGGAGTCCCAGCGCGGCGACCCAGGAAAGGCATCGCCCGCTCCACGACAGCGCTCCAGCGCTGCACCGCCGCCAAAGCCGATGTTCTGCGCCGCCGCCAAAGCCGGTGTTCTGGCCAGGTCCCCTCAGGGAAACGTCGGCGCCGCCGCCAAAGCCGGTGTTCTGGCCAGGTCCCCCAGGGAAACGCTGCTCCAGGACCCGCTGGTAGGCCGCAAGGACAGGTCGAAGGCGCTGCTCGGAGGAAGGCAACCCCTCCGACCAGGTAGGGACTCGAAAAGCAGTTTCCCCCTTCCTCCCCACCACCCCACACACATAAAAAGATTAGGCCCCCTGACTACACACTCAACGTACTAAAAATAATAAAAAAGAAGGGAAAAAGACGGACAGCTGCAGGACAGGCAGCCGTTCAGGACTAAACCAACAACTAAGCTTCTGAGTAAGATACATAGCCGCAAACACGCCCTAAAATACGTCCTAAATCCCACCCACAATATAACGGGCAGTCTAAAATTTAAAGACACATGACATCATTAATGACATGCAAAACAAGCCAAATGGCCACTACATAGAGTACTATATTTACATATTCTGTTGTGCTGCTGCAAGTAAGAATTTCATTGTTCTGTCCGGGACATATGACAATAAAACATTCTCAACTACAGCACCATCTTGTTGCTTTCAAGTATCAAGTTCTTAAAAATATCGCGTCTTATATTGGCCATAAAGGCCTGTTACCCTGGTGGCGGCACCAATATCCCTCCTTTTCCTGCGCATCCACATGCCCACCTGAAAGCCTCCCGAATGCCACCACCCTGCAGCGCACCCTGGGCACCCAGCACCCCTGTGTTCAGCTTCATGTTTTCATAGGTATGTGAAGGGAAAGGTAAAATGAATAATGAGGTAAACCCAGTTGAATCCTGTAGGATGTGACCTTTTTTTTATTGCTACTACTATACGTGGAGCACTGTTTGGAACTGATGACATCAAAAGACCAAGTAATATCTATCCAGTTGGTTTTTACAGTTTTCACGATAAAATGATAATGGAGCTGCTGATAGATAATGAGACTTTTTCACTGTCAGTTGGTGTAACCCTGACCAAGACATGAGACAAGGACAAGAATCACTTCCTGATTCATCATATTTATTTGTTGAAAACGTTAGAAATTTTCCTTTCAACACTAATAGACATTAGCGTTTAGAGATACAGCGTGGAACAGGCCCTTTGGCCCACCGAGTCCGCGCCAACCAGTACACTAGCACTATCCTATACACTGGGGATAATTCACAATTTTACTGAAGCCAAGTAACCTACAAACCTGTACGTCTTTGTAGTGTGGGTGGAAACCGGTGCACCTGGAGAAAACGCACGTGGTGTCAGGGAGAATGTACAAACCCTGTACAGACAGCACCCATGGTCAGGATCGAACCCGGGTGCCTGGCGCTGTGAGGCAGCAGCTCTACTGCTGCGTCATGGTGTGTCACTGTGCACCCCAGTGCTTCTGGCTTCAATCTAACCTGAGGTTTCAAAACCTGAAACGAATCACATTAGCGACATAATGCCACGACAGAAATTGATTCAGACGCAACACATTTTATTCCTATATTCCTTCATTTGGCCACAAGGTAACATTTATATTCATTAATTTGCTCACGATCCAGCTACAGTTAATGCATGCAGTGCTCCTAGAAATCAGACACAGGATATCCAAAGGCTTTTATGAATAGCACAATATTTACAATAGACACAAACTGCTGGAGTAACTCAGCGGGACAGGCAGCATCTCTGGATAGAAGGAATGGGTGACGTTTCGGGTCGACCCGAAACGTCACCCATTCCTTCTCTCCAGAGAAGCTGCCTGTCCTGCTGAGTTACTCCAGCATTTTGTGTCTATCTTCGATTTAAACCAGCATCTGCAGTTCCTTCCTACACAATATTTACAATATTTGGTTGCCACACCGAATGTAAGGGAACTAACAGCATATAGCAAGAAACATTCTCACTTCCAATGGGAATATTTATTAGAAATGGTTTGCATAAGATGGACTAGAATAAAGAACTAAACCATGATGATATTCATTAATAAGCTGGTGATTTTATTTTTAAATAATGAAGCCACTGCATCACATGATCAGTGATGAAGTTAAGAATGATCTTTTACCTAAATGACTTCCTATCAAAACTTCTATATCCTTAAAAAAAAAAAGTACTCTAATATGAGGAAGGACATCCTTGTGATTGAGGCAGTGCAGCGTAGGTTCACGAGATTGATCCCTGGGATGGCGGGACTGTCATATGAGGAAAGATTGAAAAGACTAGGCTTGTATTCACTGGAGTTTAGAAGGATGAGGGGATATCTTATAGAAACATATAAAATTATCAAAGGACTGGACAAGCTAGATGCAGGACATTTTTTCCCCAATGTGGAGCGAGTCCAGAACCAGGGGCCACAGTCTTAGAATAAAGGGGAGGTCATTTAAGACTGAGGTGAGAAAAAACTTTTTCACCCAGTGAGTTGTGAATTTATGGAATTCCCTGCGACAGAGGGCAGTGGAGGCCAAGTCACTGGATGGATTTAAGAGAGAGTTAGATAGAGCTCTAGGGGCTAGTGGAGTCAAGGGATATGGGGAGAAGGCAGGCACGGGTTATTGATAGGGGACGATCAGCCATCATCACAATGAATGGTGGTGCTGGCTCGAAGGGCCGAATGGCCTCCTCCTGCACCTATTTTCTATGTTTCTATGTTTCTAATACAAAATATGTTTTCTTGTATTCCTTCCCCCAAAGCAGAGAGGTTTTCTCTGAAGGCTGACTTCCTTTTATGGCCTGCAGGATGAATGTGTATGGCTGTGCTTAGTCCTACGTTTAAGAATGGCCCTTATTGCTCTTCAGGGAGGCATGTGCAGCCCAGCGTGACACCTGTGGAGGCCGGGGCTAAAATGCAAGGAAGGGCTAAATCCTGTTGTCCACTTGGTCCCCTGGGACTACCTGGCCGCAAGGCCCGAGACGATATCCAGGATTAAGAGGCAAAATAAATAGCGGGAGGCCATTTGCCCCTTCAGATCTGCTGTGTTGGTCATTAAAAGTGCGGCTGATCCACCTCAGCAGCATTTCCCAATGCTATCCCTTTGATTCCTTCATGACCCATCTACATCTTGAATGGACTAAATGACTGAGCCTCTGAAACCTTCCAGGCAGGGAATTTCAAAGATGAGATACCCAGGGAGCAGAAGATGGAGTTGGGCCCGAGACCAGATCCATCCCTTGACCCAAGTGTACTGTACAACTGTGTACAAATCTCATGCTATGTAGAACTAATGTCTAAGAGGGACGGGTTGCAGCTAAACTGGATGAGGATAAATATCCTAGTGGGCAGATTAGCTAGTGCTACTCGGGTGGGTTTAATGTAAAAACAAGGACATGCAGAACTCAAGACTGTGGAAGTTCAAGGTCTGAAGCTGAATCCCAACATAAAACATCATCTATCCATGTTCTTCTAAAATGCTGCCTGACCTGCTGAGCTACTTTGACGAACTGTACACTGCAAGGGCCAGGAAGCGAGCGGTTAAGATCATCTCTGACCCCTCTCACCCTGGCCACAAACTCTTTGAATCACTTCCCTCTGGAAGGCGACTCCGGACAGTCAAAGCTGCCACAGCCAGACATAAAAACAGTCTTTATCCACGAGCAGTAGCTCTACTCAATAACCAAAAATCTGTAGCCTCCTTTTGCTCTGGTATTTTGTTTAATCAATAATGGTTTATTATTAATGTTTAATGTTTTATGTATCATTCCTAACTGTCACTGTATGTCCTGTTGTCACTTACGGGTGGAGCACCAAGTCAAATTCCTTGTATGTGAATACGTGGCCAATAAAGGTATTCATACTTCAGCACTCTGTGTCTTCTCTCGAGGGGGTTTAAACTAGATTGGCAGGGAAGAGTGCACCAAAACAGAATGAGACAGATGAGAGGATGGAAGTTGATACAGAATAAACAGTAGCAAGTTCAGTAGACAACAGCCAGGAGTACAACTGGTAACAAGGATAGCTCTAAGATTCAATTGTGTTTATTTCAATGTTAGAGGTCTGACAGGCAGGGCTGATGAACTCAGCGTATGGATAAATTGCTGGGACTGGGATATTATAGCCATTACAGAATCATGGCGTAGGGAGGGGCAGGACTGGGATAGCGATGGAGGGGAGAGTGGAGAAGGAGTTGCATTTTTGATTCAGGAGAATATCACAGCTGAAATTACTGAGGGATCATCTAGTGAGGTTCTTTGGGTGGAGCTGGGAAATAAGGAGACAATCACCGTTGTGATTGCACTATAGGCTCCCAAATAGTCGTACAGCACAGAAACAGTCCCTTCGGCCCAACGTGTCCGTGTCAACCACGATGCCCTACCCAAGCAAGTCCCATTTATCCAGGCTTGGCCGATATCTCTACATTTTTTATCCATGTACTTCTCCAAATGTCATCCAAATTTTATTAATGTTTCTGCTTCAGCTACTTCATCTGGCAACTTGTTCCATACACCCACCACCCTCTTCCTGAAAATGCTGCCCCTCAGGTTCCTATTTAACGTCATACGGAATAGGAGTAGAATTAGGCCATTCGGCCCATCAGGTTTACTCTGCCACTCAATCATGGCTGATCTATCTCTCCTCCTAACCCCATTCTCCTGCCTTCTCCCCGTAACCTCTGACACCCATACTAATTAAGAATCTATCTACCTCTGCCTTAAAAATATCCACTGACTTGGCCTCTACAGCCTTCTGTGGCAAAGAATTCCACAGATTTACTACCCTCTGACTAAAGAAAAATCTCCTCATATCCTTCCTAAAAGAACGTCCTTGAATTCTGAGGCTATGACCTCCAGTCCTAGACTCTCCCCCTAGTGGAAACATCCTCTCCACATCCACTCTATCCAAGCCTTTCACTATTCTGTATGTTTCAATGAGGTCCCCCCTCATTCTTCTAAACTCCAGCAAATAGCTCCAGAGGATAACCTCCTCCAGAGGAGGACAAAGGGCTTAATTAGGAAAGGGAAAATAGATTATGAAAGAAAACTGGCAGGGAACATAAAAACTGACTGCAAACATTTTTATAGATATGTGAAGAGAAAGAGATTAGTTAAAACAAATGTAGGTCCCTTGCAGTCAGAAACAGGTGAATTGATCATGGGGAACAAGGACATGGCAGACCAATTGAATAACTACTTTGGTTCTGTCTTCACTAAGGAAGACATAAATAATCTGCCGGAAATAGCAGGGGACCGCGGGTCAAATGAGATGAAGGAACTGAGTGAAATCCAGGTTAGCCGGGAAGTGGTGTTAGGTAAATTGAATGGATTAAAGGCCGATAAATCCACAGGGCCAGATAGGCTGCATCCCAGAGTACTTAAGGAAGTAGCCCCAGAAATAGTGGATGCATTAGTGATAATTTTTCAAAACTCCTTAGATTCTGGAGTAGTTCCTGAGGATTGGAGGGTAGCTAATGTAACCCTACTTTTTTAAAAAGGGAGGGAGAGAGAAAACGGGGAATTACAGACCAGTTAGCCTAACATCGGTAGTGGGGAAACTGCTAGAGTCAGTTATTAAAGATGGGATAGCAGCACATTTGGAAAGTGGTGAAATCATTGGACAAAGTCAGCATGGATTTACGAAAGGTAAATCATGTCTGACGAATCTTATAGAATTTTTCGAGGATGTAACTAGTAGAGTGGATAAAGGAGAACCAGTGGATGTGTTTTATCTGGACTTTCAGAAGGCTTTCTACAAGGTCCCACATAAGAGATTAGTATACAAGCTTAAAGCACACGGTATTGGGGGTTCAGTATTGATGTGGATAGAGAACTGGCTGGCAAACAGGAAGCAAAGAGTAGGAGTAAATGGGTCCTTTTCAGAATGGCAGGCAGTGACTAGTGGGGTACCGCAAGGCTCATTGCTGGGACCCCAACTATTTACAATATATATTAATGATTTGGACGAGGGAATTGAATGCAACATCTCCAATTTTGCGGATGACACGAAGCTGGGGGGCAGTATTAGCTATGAGGAGGCTGCAAGGTGACTTGGATAGGCTGGGTGAGTGGGCAAATGCATGGCAGATGCAGTATAATGTGGTTAAATGTGAGGTTATCCACTTTGGTGGCAAAAACAGGAAAGTAGACTATTATCTGAATGGTTGCCAATTAGGAAAAGGGGAGATGCAACGAGACCTGGGTGTCATGGTACACCAGTCATTGAAAGTAGGCATGCAGGTGCAGCAGGCAGTGAAGAAAGCAAATGGTATGTTAGCATTCATAGCAAAAGGATTTGAGTATAGGAGCAGGGAGGTTCTACTGCAGTTGTACAGGGTCTTGGTGAGACCACACCTGGAGTATTGCGTACAGTTTTGGTCTCCAAATCTGAGGAAAGACATTCTTGCCATAGAGGGAGTACAGAGAAGGTTCACCAGATTGATTCCTGGGATGTCAGGACTTTCATATGAAGAAAGACTGGATAGACTCGGCTTGTACTCGCTAGAATTTAAAAGATTGAGGGGGGATCTTATAGAAACTTACAAAATTCTTAATGGGTTGGACAGGCTAGATGCAGGAAGATTGTTCCCGATGTTGGGGAAGTCCAGGACAAGGGGTCACAGTTTGAGGATAAAGGGGAAATCCTTTAGGACCGAGATGAGAAAAACATTTTTCACACAGAGAGTGGTGAATCTCTGGAACTCTCTGCCACAGAAGATAGTTGAGGCCAGTTCATTGGCTATATTTAAGAGGGAGTTAGATATGGCCCTTGTCAGGGATCAGGGGGTATGGAGAGAAGGCAGGTACAGGATACTGAGTTGGATGATCAGCCATGATCATATTGAATGGCGGTGCAGGCTCGAAGGGCCGAATGGCCTACTCCTGCACCTATTTTATATGTTTCTATGAATACCGGCCCATTGCCGACAAGTTCTTGAATACCCGCCTTGAGAAAAGGACTCTACATTTACCCTATCTATTCCGCTCATGATTTTATACACCTCTATAAGATCACCCCTTAAGGGGCTGTCTAACTGCGGCGACCTAATCCGCGAGTTCAGAAGCGTGCCTTCGACCTTCAAGCTCGAGAGCACTCGCCTGAAAAACCTTGACCTGGATAGACCGTCACCGATGAAACCATGAGCTGGATCATCCGACCGCATACACACACACACAGAAACACATCGCAAAGGCGGGGGCCAGGGAAAGCAGGGGAGCGCTGTCTGAAATTCACATCCGCGATGAAGAGAAAGGTAAAAGACAGCTGCGCAGCAGTAAGTCCTTTAGAGAGCGCGGAGGGTGGGTGGGGCAGAGAAGGGGAGAGAGCGGGAGAGAAGGAGAATGGGAGAGAAGGGGGGAAGAAGGAGTGGAGACACTTTTAAGAAGCTAGACAACATAATAAAGTTTAGTGTGCATTTTACATTACCGGTCGGTTTTCCTTGGTCCTGAAAACTCCAGTGAGCCAATTAAATTGCCCGGTCAGCGAAGGAGATTGCCTACGGCTGCCCTTGACTGCCTGTAACTAAATAGGGACCCCACCCCATTGCGCTACGAGTTAAAAAGAACCATGCCGACCAAATTGTACTCGTGGAAAAATTTTCAACATGCTGAAAATTTTTCCGCAACCTAGCTGAGGCCACGACTATGCGGGAACTTGCCTCGAGCATGAAGGAGAGTTCCAGTGACCTCCTAGGACCAGGTGTCAACCATGCTGCAAGTTTGAGTCGAGGGCAAACTCTTCTAAACTCGCATATTAGGTCGCCGCAGTGGGACAGCCCCTTTAGTCTCATGGCTCCTAGAAATAAAGTCCTGGCCTGCCCAACCTCTCCCTATAGCTCACGTCCTTGAGTCCTGGCAACATCTATATAGCTAAAAGTTTCATCTTGACCACTTCCTGTCTATGCTCTATATTGATTTTAGAAAAATCGCTACCCTATATCGCTGTGATTTTTGGCCATCTTACTCACAGTCCTCCTTTGCTGAGGCAGCCCCAAGGATTTTTCCGATCGATGAAAAATAAAAAAGTTATGCGTGTTTAAAAAATCTTTTGATCAGCTGATTGGTCCTCTCGCCTGTCAATCACGCCCCTTCCGGGGGGTAGGACTATAAAACCCCGGATGCCTGGTCGTGAGTCACTGAATCTGGAAAATCGCAAGGGAGAGGCCACAACTGTGATTCTAAGCTGTGAATCAACTGAACTGTGAGTCTGCAATGTACTTGCAATAAATTATTTATTTGCCCTTAATGACAATGCCATGAGTTGCTTGGCCTGCCCTGCCTGTGCTTGAAACTGCAATGCAAAATTGGAAATGAAATGACAATGCCATGAGTTGTTTGGCCTGCCCTGCCTGTGCTTGAAACTGCAATGCAAAATTGGAAATGAAATGACAATGCCATGAGTTGTTTGGCCTGCCCTGCCTGTGTTTGAAATTGCAATGCAAAATTGAAAATGAAATGTCAATGCCATGAGTTGTTTCGCCTGCCCTGCCCTGCCAGTGCTTCAAACTGCAATGCAAAATTGAAAATGAAATGACAATGCCATGAGTTGTTTGGCCTGCCCTGCCCGTGCTTGAAACTGCAATGCTGAAAATGAAGTGACAATGCCATGAGTTGTTTGGCCTCCCTTGTGCTTGCAATGGATTGACTCAACTTGAAATGGATTGACGACTTAACTTGAAATGGATTGACTTGACTTGAATTTACTTGACTTGAAATGGATTGACTTGACTTGAAATAGATTGTTGGCCCTGCACCCACTGTGCTTGACTTGACTTGATCCACAACCACCCATGCTAGCGCTCCAGAAAGCGCTCCCCCTCCTCCCCACTGGCCAGCAATATTGGAATTGGTGCAGAGGTGGAATATTGCGTTGGGGGACCAGCCCTCCCATGTAAAGCTGGGACCCAACGGGTCCCACTTAGTCTAGTCCTCATTAAATCTTCTCTGCACTTTTTCCAGTTCAATGGCATCTTTCCTTTAACAGGGTGACCAAAACTGAAACTAATACTCCAAATGTGGCCTCATCAATATCTTGGGCAACTATAACACAATGTCCCAACCTCTATGACAAGGTGGTTATAGTCAGGGATTCTAACTTCCCCAACACCTAGTGGTTTGTTCCCTTCTTGAGTTGTACTATCCATATACCGTTTCCAGAAGCCCTCCAGGAATCACCTGATAAATTCTGCACTGTCTAAGCCTTTGGCACTGACCAAGTCCCAGTCAATATTGGGAAAGTTAAAGTCACCCACTAAGACCACTTTGTCATCTTGTGGTAATCTTTCTATATTTCTCTTCCTCTATCTCCTGCTTGCTATTCCGGGGCCTATGGTACAAACCCATAAGACTGCTTGCACTCTCTGAATTTTAAGCTCTTCCGTGGTGGACTGAAGCTGATTATAAGAATGATATCTTGATCAGCTGGGCAAGTGGGCTGAGGAATGGCAAATTGAGTTTAATTGAGATGAGTGTGAGGTGTTGCATGTTGGGAAGTCAAACCAGGGGAGGACCTTTACTGTGAAAGGTGGGATTGTTGTAGAGCAGTGGGATCTAGGAGTACAAGTCGTATAGTTTCCTGAAAGTGGCAGGTAGATTAGATGGTGGTCTTTTGGCACATTGGCCTTCATCAGTTAGGGAATCACTATTGAAGTTGATACATTATGTTACAGTTGCTCAGTGCATTGGCGAGGCTGCACTTGGAGAAGTGTGTTCAGCTTTAGTACCATTAATATTGGAAAAAGCACAGAGAAGATTTACGAGGATGTTTCAAAGGTTTCAAAGGTCTTTTATTGTCACATGTACCAGTTAAGGTGCAGTGATATTCGGATGTTGTCAGGACTTGGGGGGCCTGAGCTAGAGGCAGAGGTTATGTAGGCTGGGGCATTATTTTTTGAAGAGCAGGAGGCTGAGGGGTGATCTTAGTAGAGGTGAATCAAACCTGAAACTGTCTTTTTCCCAGGGTAGGGGAAACAAGAATAGAAAGCATTAGTTTAAAGTGAGAGAGGAAAGATTTAAAAAGAACCTGAGAACAACCTTTTCTCACGGAGGGTGGTGGGTTTATGGAACGAGCTGCCAGAAGCAGTGGTTGAGGCTGGTACAATAACAACATTTTAAAAGACATTTGGACGGGTACATGGATGGGAAAGATTTGAGAGATATGGGCCAATCACAATGAAATGGAACTAGCTTAGATTGGGCATCTTGATCAGCAGGGACGAGTTGGGCCGAAGGGCCTGTTTCCATGTTGCATGATCCATGATAAATCTATTTTGAGGTTGATTATGAAGTAGTTACACTTTGCTGGTTGCAATGTTACTCGGTATAGAACTGAGCTGGTGGGTGGCAGAATCTTGCAATTTCCACAAGCATCCAAAGAAACATCAGAAGGAGTTAAAGAGATTAAAACTCCAATTGGTTTCAATGAACACAAATTTCATACTTGGCACTGCCCCACAGTTTACAGATTAAGCAAACATAATATGAGTTATTTTTCAACATTACTCCATTCCTTCACCAAATCTTGCTTCAGGTTGATCAGAAGATTGCTATGGATGAGGAGATCTGGAGGAAAGTCAGGAACAACAATGCTCTTGCTGGTTGAAAATAGTTGAAAGTGGGAAGTTAACAGATTGTTTTAAAACAAGGGTTTAAAATTACCACCTGTGATTTACAGTTTTCACTGGACAAGAAATTCTGTGCTTCAAGCAAATAAATTGAGATATCATAATCATAATCATAATCATACTTTATTAGCCAAGTATGTTTTGCAACATACGAGGAATTTGATTTGCCGTACAAGTCATACCAATAAAAAGCAACAAAACACACAAAATACATTTTAACATAAACATCCACCACAGTGACTCCTCCACATCCCTCACTGTGAAGGAAGGCGAAAAAAAGTTCAATCTCTTCCCTTCTTTGTTCTTCTGCGGTCGGGGGCCTCGAACCTTCCGTTGACGGGACAATCTTGACTCCCGTGGCCGGCGGCGGCCTTCTGTGTCGGGGCGATCAAGCTCCTGCATCGGGTGGGGGGGAGGAGGGGAATCTCAGCTCCCCACGCCGAGCGATCTACCCCGGGTCGGGGCTGGTCAAAACCTTCTGCGACTGGAGCTTCCCAACATCAGCCTCCACCCGGGACTGCGAGCTCCTCGATGTTGGAATCCGCAGGCCGTGGTTGTAGCGTCGATCCCAGGCAAGGGGTCGGCTATGACGGTAAGTCCGCGGCCCCGCGGTGGGGCTCAAAGTCAGTCCCGAGCAAGGCCTCTAGCTCCATGATGTTAGGCTGCAGAGCGACCGGAGGTACGATCTGGAAAACAATCGCATCTCCGGCAAGGTAAAAGATTGAAAAAAAGTTTCCCCCGACCCCCTCACCCACCCCCCACATAAAACAAACCAGAGAACATTAACACACACTTTTAAAACACACTAAAAATAACAAAAAAGAAGAAAAACGGACACCGTTGGCAAGGCTGCCATCACTGACGGCGTCACCCAATGTTTACCAGTTTGCCCTTTTTTAGGGAATTCACTGTATTCAGACCAAAAAACTACTGCAGATATAGCAGAGGGTTGAGTTACTGAGTGATAAGGATACTGGCTGATCAGCTGCCCATCTTGCGAGCCACTGCAGAGATTAATGCTGCTCCCAGGCTACTGCCTTCGGTGGACTGAAGGAAAGTGATGTCACAGTCGGGCGCAAGTTCCCTGACCATCGTGTGAAACCTATGTTTGAATCTGTGGAGAAAAGTGAGAGGGCGAATGGTTAACACAGCAGGAAGGTAAACTTTCAGCAAGCTTAGATCTCACTAGGTTCACAGTGGCTCACACTCGCACAACCAAGTTAGGCCAAGCAACCGCCCTAGAATGAGATCACGCATCTCTCTTCTCCCTGAGGTGGAGTAGATGTTGCCATGTGTTGTGAACATGACCCTGCCAATTCATGCAAGGTCCAGTGTGGAGAGAGGCAGGAGAATAGCACAGAGCACATAAGGCGGCATGGTGGCGCAGCGGTAGAGTTGTTGCCTCACAGCGCCAGAGACCTGGGTTCGATCGTGACTATGGGTGCTCTCTGTACGGAGTTTGTACGTTCTCCCCGTGACCGCATGGGTTTTCTCCGGGTGCTTCAGTTTCCTCCCACACTCCAAAGACGTACAGGTTTGTAGGTTAATTGGCTTTGGTAAATTGTAAATTGTCCCTCGTGTGTGTAGGATAGTATTAGTGTAAGCATGCAAGCAAGTTTATTTATATAACGCATTTCAGCAACAAGGCAATTCAAAGTGATTTGCACAAAGCATTAAAGAACAATTAAAAACAGTCATTAAAAAGAATAGGAAATAAAAAACAAGCTAAAATAGAATAAGACAAGTATAAAATACAAGAATAAAAGTTACAGTGCAGTGTAAGATGAATAATTATCTAATTTAATTAAAGGCAGTGTTAAACAGAAAAGTGGTGATCAATGGACGGCGCGGACTCGGTGGACCAATGGGCCTGTTTCCGTGCGGTATCTCTAAACTAAACTAAACTAAGATGATTTATGGAGAACGTGGTATTTTCATGTTAGACCTTGCCTTTCCCCATTGATGCTTTGGATTGCAGACATTCTTTTCTTTGAATGGAACCCTGGTTGACTGGCCAGGAAAAAGGAAGCATTGTCAGGTATAGAGAGCTGGAATTAAGCAAATTCCTTAAGGACAACGATGTAGGAGTACACTCAAGAGGGAAATAAGGAGGACAAGAGATATAAGATAGCTTCGGCAGATAAGGTACAGGAGAATTCTAAGAGATTTTATAAGAGTTAATGGATAACAAGGGAGAAAATAAGTCCTCTTAAGGATCAATCTGGGTGTCTACATGTGGAGCTACAGATGAGTGAGTTGTTAAGTGAATATTTCTCCGCTGTATTTACCATGGATAACATCGTGGAGGCTGGGGAGTAAGGGAAATAAATAGTGATTTATTGGAGGAGGTGCTGGCAGTCTTTAAGCACATTAATGTGGCCTCATCAAGTGTATTCTAGGACTTTGTGGGAAGCCAAGGAAGAAACTGCATGGATGGTTAGGATGGCTTTGTGCATGGAAAATTGTAGCACACAAATTTAAATGAGTTTTTAAAGAGGTGACCAAGAGAATTGACAAAGGCAAGACAGTGCATGTTTGCAAAGTCTTGACTAAGGTCATAAAAAATAGGAGTAGAATTAGGCCATTCAGCCCATCAAGTCTACTCCACCATTCAATCATGGCTGATCCATCTCTCCCTCCTAACCCCATTCTCCTGCCTTCTCCCCACAACCTATGACACCCGAACTAATCAAGAATTAAACTAGGTCCCGTATGGTAGGATAGTTTGGAAGTTTAGATCATATGGGGTCCAGGATGAATTGGCCAAATGACCATGTAAAATAGACTGTATAGAATATAGAATGGTACCGAACAGGAACATGCTCTTTGGCCCACAATGTCTGTACCAAACAGGATGCCAAATTGAACTGATATCTCTTGCCTGCAAGTGATCCATATCCCTCCAAATCCATCCATATGCCTATCTAACAGTCTCTTAACAGGCACTATCCTATCTACCTCCACCACACCTCTGGCACCACATTCCAGGCACCCACCCAAAACTTGCCCCAAACGACTCAGAAGGATGTGAGGGAATCTTATTGAAACATATAAGATTATTAAGGGTTAGGACATGCTAGAGGCAGGAAACATGTTCCCGATGTTGGGGGAGTCCAGAACCAGGGGCCACAGTTTAAGAATAAGGAGTAAGCCATTTGGAACGGAGACGAGGAAACACTTTTTCTCACAGAGAGTGGTGAGTCTGTGGAATTCTCTGCCTCAGAGGGCGGTGGCGGCAGGTTCTCTGGAAACTTTCAAGAGAGAGCTTGATAGGGCTCTTAAAGATAGCGGAGTCAGGGGATATGGGGAGAAGGCAGGAACGGGGTACTGATTGTGGATGATCAGCCATGATCACATTGAATGGCGGTGCTGGCTCGAAGGGCCGAATGGCCTACTCCTGCACATATTTTGTATGTATGATCAGCCTTGATCACATTGAATGGCGGTGCCGAACTATTGTCCATTGTCTATTTCCTTTAAACTTTGCACCTCTCATCTTAAACCTATGACTGCTAGTATTTGAGATTTCCACCCTGTGATCAATATTCTGTCTCTCATAGTTTTATACACTTCTATCTGATCTCCCCTCAGCCTCAGATTCTTGAGTTGTTGCCCTGGAACAAAGGCGATTTGCCTGATGTTGGATAGAGCATGGTGGGTTTCGTTAGAGAGAAACTCTTAACATGAAAGACCAGGAAAAAAACAGATTAAATGCAAAAGCAAAAGATAAAAGGCTTCAGGTCTGGTGAAGGGGTGGAGATAATGTGAGGATAAGCAGTTTCTTTAAAGATATAGAGTGGTCATGAATCGGGACCTGCACAGTTGTTGGAAATAGACCTACTGTAGATTCAATCAGGGCTCTCAGTAGGAAATTGGACAGGCTTGAGGGGCAGTAATTTGCAGGGTTATGAGCAAAGACCCACAGAATTTAATGGCATTTCCTGTAAGGAACCTGCATGGAATCCAAGGGACGAATTGCCTTCCTTTGTACGATACAATTTTATTATACAGCTTTGTACATGGTTACCACCAATTTTATTATATAGTCAAGGTGAATATCTGAAAATGTCGTGACCTGCGTGTTTTTTTTCCAAGATCTTCTTTCCTCCCACACTCCAAAGTACAGGTTTGTAGGTTAAATGGCTTGGTGAATGTGAAAATTGTCCCTTGTGGGTGTAGCATAGTGTTAATGTGCGGGGATCGCTGGTCGGCGCGGACCCGGTGGGCCGAAGGGCCTGTTTCCGTGCTGTATCTCTAAACTAAACTCAACTAAAACTTAAATAAGAGTGTTCACTGGTAGACTATGGCCTTGTGGCATGATGTCTAGGTCTGAAGCTGAAAAGAGTAAATCAGGGAAGGTAGTGCATCCGTGGATAACAAGGGAAATCAGGGATAGTATCAAAACAAAAGAGGAAGCCTACAAATTAGCCAGAACAAGCAGCCTACCAGAGGACTGGGAGAAATTCAGAGTCCAGCAGAGGAGGACAAAAGGCTTAATTAGGAAAGGGAAAATAGATTATGAAAGAAAACTGGCAGGGAACATAAAAACTGACTGCAAAAGTTTTTATAGATATGTCAAGAGGAAAAGATTAGTTATAACAAATGTAGGTCCCTTGCAGTCAGAAACAAGCGAATTGATCATGGGGAACAAGGACATGGCAGACCAATTGAATAATTACTTTGGTTCTGTCTTCACTAAGGAAGACATAAATAATCTGCCGGAAATAGCAAGGGCCCGGGGGTCAAATGAGATGGAGGAACTGAGTGAAATCCAGGTTAGCCGGGAAGTGGTGTTAGGTAAATTGAATGGATTAAAGGCCGATAAATCCCCAGGGCCGGATAAGTTGCATCCCAGAGTACTTAAGGAAGTAGCCGCAGAAATAGTGGATGCATTAGTGATAACTTTTCAAAACTCTTTAGATTCTGGAGTAATTCCTGAGGACTGGAGGGTAGCTAATGTAACCCCACTTTTTATAAAGGGAGGGAGAGAGAAAACATGGAATTACAGACCAGGTAGTCTAACATCAGTGGTGGGGAAAATTCTGGAGTCAGTTATTAAAGATGGGATAGCAGCACATTTGGAAAGTGGTGAGTTCATTGGACAAAGTCAGCATGGATTTATGGAAGGTAAATCATGTCTGACGAATCTTATAGAATTTTTCGAGGATGTAACTAGTAGAGTGGATAAGGGAGAACCAGTGGATGTGTTATATCTGGACATTCAGAAGGTTTTCGACAAGGTCCCACATAAGAGATTAGCATACAAACTTAAAGCACATGGTATTGGGGGTTCAGTATTGATGTGGATAGAGAACTGGCTGGCAGTCAGGAAGCAAAGAGTAGGAGTAAACGGGTCCTTTTCAGAATGGCAGGCAGTGACTAGTGGGGTACCGCAAGGCTCAGTGCTGGGACCCCAGCTATTTACAATATATTAATGATCTGGATGAGGGAATTGAATGCAACATCTCCAAGTTTGCGGATGACACGAAGCTGGGGGGCAGTGTTAGCTGTGAGGAGGATGCTAGGAGGCTGCAAGGTGACTTGGATATGTTGGGTGAGTGGGCAAAGGCATGGCAGATGCAGTATAATGTGGATAAATGTGAGGTTATCCACTTTGGTGGGAAAAACAGGAAAGTAGACTATTATCTGAATGGTGGCCGATTAGGAAAAGGGGAGATGCAACGAGACCTGGATGTCATGGTGCACCAGTCATTGAAAGTAGGAATGCAGGTGCAGCAGGCAGTGAAGAAAGCAAATGGTATGTTAGCATTCAGAGCAAAAGGATTTGAGTATAAGAGCAGGGAGGTTCTACTGCAGTTGTACAGGGTCTTGGTGAGACCACATCTGGAGTATTGCGTACAGTTTTAGTCTCCTAATCTGAGGAAAGACATTCTTGCCATAGAGGGAGTACAGAGAAGGTTCACCAGACTGATTCCTGGATGGCAGGACTTTCATATGAGGAAAGACTGGATAGACTCGGCTTGTACACGTTGGAATTCAGAAGACTGAGGGGGGATCTTATAGAAACTTACAAAATTCTTAAGGGGTTGGACAGGCTAGATGCAGGAAGATTATTCCCGATGTTGGGGAAGTCCCAGAACTAGGGGTCACAGTTTAAGGATAAGAGGGAAGAATTTTAGGACCGAGATGAGGAAATCATTTTTTACACAGAGAGTGGTGAATCTGTGGAATTCTCTGGCACAGAAGGTAGTTGAGGCCAGTTCATTGGCTATGTTTAAGAGGGAGTTAGATGTGGCCCTTGTGGCTTAGGGATCAGGGGGTTTGGAGAGAAGGCAGGGATGGGATACTGAGTTGGATGATCAGCCATGATCATATCAAATGGCGGTGCAGGGCTGAAGGGCCGAATGGCCTACTCCTGCACCTATTGTCTATGTTTCTATGTTTCTATATGTTCCCTGAAAGATAGACACAAAATGCTGGAGTAACTCAGCGGGTCAGGCAGCATCTCTGGAGAGAAAGAATGGGTGCTATTTCGGGTCAAGACCCCTCTTCAGACCCGACCTGAAACGTCACCCATTCCTTCTCTTGAGAGATGCTGTCTGTCCTGCTGATTTACTCCAGCTTGTTGTGTCTACCTTTGGTTTAAACCAGCATCTGCAGTTCCTTCCTAGACATGTCCCCTGAAAGATATTGCTCAGGTATTTCGTGTGGGGAAGTGGTCTAAGTAGGTACCGGGAGTGTACATATGTTAAATCCAGTTAACAGACATTGTCATGAGTTGCAACCTTACTAATGCTGAGTCCATTTTGTCTTTCAACATAATTGCTTTCTAGGCACGCATTTGTTTTCTATAATATATATTTGACACATTGAAATATCACTGCCCAAAGTACACTTAAAGTATGAAAATACAGCACTAAATTCAACAATCAACATTGTAGTGTAATGTTGATTAGGCTCCCAGTATAAAACACAATCAGAGATATAATTGCAGAGGTTAGTGTGTCCAATTCAATATGCTCTTGCACTCTTGATTTTATTCTGGTGATATTTGATGACAAGACAAATTTGAAGTTACGAGGTTGAACTATTTTATGTGCTTCCAGTGCTTCTGTGAAAACATTATTAATCCTCTTTATTAATCTTCAATATCTTGTTGAAAGACTGCTCCCTGTATGTTTATTACTACAGTTGTCTCACCCAGGTCACGTTGATAGGTGAAGCCAATAGGTTTTTGGTACAGCGTGCGAAATCTCAGGGTAACACGAGAGTACCCAGATTTACATTGATTTCCACTCGCAAGTCTCGCTATTTACCAAGAGGATGTGAAATCACCAGCTCGGGCCTGCATGGTTTAATAAAGCACATAAGCTGGAGTGCAGGACTCCAGGATGGCATCTAGTTTCAAATCAGTGGTCACTGATTCACGTAAAACCTCTGCAGGCGCTGTTTTAGGCGCAGTTTGCTGTGCGCCAACATCCTCACTAACTCTGCACGACAATATCCGTGCCGTCATGACGAGGTACAAAAATGCACGGATGTATCCGATGCGATTTTGGAACCAAAGTAACATCTAAAGGTTTTGTCACATTTGCACACAACTTCGCTATACCTGATGTGGAAATGAAAATGCAGCACATAATCCCAGCACAGTCATCCTACCATCATGAGCATTTATTTCACATCTCCAACATCGCCATCCCCCTAAACAAGCACTTACTAGGGATAGACATGAAAAGCTGGAGTAACTCAGTGGGACAGGCCGCATCTCTGGAGTGAAGCAATGGGTGACGTTTCGGGTCGAGACCCTTATTCAGTCTTCAGACTGAAGAAGGGTCTCGTCCCGAAACATCACCCATTCCTTCTTCATTCTGAAGAAGGATCTCGACCCAATACGTCACCTATTCCTTCTCTCCAGAGATGCTGCCTGTCCCGCTGAGTTACTCCAGCTTTTTGTGTCTATCTTCGGTTTAAAGCAGCATCTGCAGTTCCTTCCTGCACACTTACTGGGGATGCAGCTTGTAAACTGATCCATCAATTCCAACTGTGATGCTCATCGTTCCTTTGCATTTGTTCTCCCACATCCGATTTATAACGCCCGCCAATCCTGCGGCACAGATATGCGCTGCTCGCGTCGACACACTCTTGCATGCCAAATGGACAATATCGCAATCGACTTGGGATGGCATCACACCTAATGTGTTCAAAATATTACAGATTTGCTTCTGGTCAGCTGCGTCACTTAAATAAAAGAAGAAAGATTATGAAAATAGTAAATTGTCTTAAACAGGGTGGTACATAACATTTAACTAACATAGGTGGTGCATTTTTAAAGGAAAATACCACGCTAACTTCACAAAAACGCAGTCATTCTTGCCATAACTTGACCCGAGGCTCGTGTCTGGCAGATCCAGATCTTAGGCACAGGTTTCCACAGCTAAACATTCAACTGGAGCACAACAAGGTGGCGATATTTTCAAATGTTGATATCAATAGCAACCAAAGACAAAGTTAAACTGATTCTGTGGAAATGGAACAGTTGATAACTGTGTTTTAATGCATAATTAACTGGACTCATGGGTAACAGATCTAGCATCAAGCTCAAGCGGCAGCAGATGCTAGAATCTGGGGCAAAAACCAAATTGATGGAGGAACTCAGCTGGTCAAGCAGCATCTGCGGGGGCAGAGGAAATGTGAGCACGCAGAAGAACTGAGAATGGAGAGGAAGGATTACCAATATAAAGAGAGGGGGAGGGGGATTAGACAGACCTGTAACTGATAGGTGGACCAAGTGGAATAAGCCAGGCGGAGTGGGTAGGTAGAGGCAGGTGGGTGATAGGTGGAAACAACTAAGGGGAAACAAAGCCAAATGGCACCAGGCTGGGGGGGGGGGGGGGGGTAGAGGGGTGGGTGAATAGAGAGACAGTAGCTGAACATTGATAAGGAAGGTGATAATGGAAACTATTAGGGGAAAGATGCAAGTCTAAAGGAATCAAGGGTAGTGGGGAAAAAGTAGGAATGGGGGTACTGCTTTTAGATGATCAGCCATTATCATATTGAATAGCGGTGCTGGCTCGAAGGGCCGAATGGCCTACTCCTGCACCTATTTTTCTATGTTTCTATGTTTCTAAGTCAGATAGAACCACCTGTGAGCCAGTAGATGCAGTGGGTGGCTGGAATCGGCAGGGGGGTGGGTGATGGGGACCAGGAAAGGGGTTTAATGAGAAAGGGAATTTCGTCACCTTGTCTTCAACTTATTGGGTGGAAGAAATAGGAAAATTTGAGAAAAATACAATATTCCAATTGCGGTCTAACCAATTTCCTATAGAGCTGCATCGTGACTTCCTAACTCTTATATTTAATGCCCCTAGCAATGAAGGCAAGCCTACCATATGCCTTGTTAACCACCCTATCTACATGTGCTGTTAACTTCAGGGAACTATGAACTTCGACTCCAAGGTCCCTCTGTACATCAATGCTGAGTATAGGAGCAAAGAGGTCCTTCTGCAGTTGTACAGGGCCCTAGTGAGACCACACCTGGAGTATTGTGTGCAGTTTTGGTCTCCAAATTTGAGGAAGGACATTCTTGCTATTGAGGGAGTGCAGCGCAGGTTCACAAGGTTAATTCCAGGGATGGCGGGACTGTCATATGCCGAGAGAATGGAGCGGCTGGGCTTGTATACTCTGGAATTTAGAAGGATGAGAGGTGATCTTATTGAAACATATAAGATTATTAAGGGTTTGGACACGCTAGAGGCAGGAAACATGTTCCCGATGTTGGGGGAGTCCAGAACCAGGGGCGACAGTTTAAGAATAAGGGGTAAGCTGTTTAGAATGGAGATGAGGAAACACTTTTTCACACAGAGAGTTGTGAGTCGGTAAAATTCTCTGCCTCAGAGGGCGGTGGAGGCCGGTTCTTTGGAGACTTTCAAGAGAGAGTGAGATAGGGCTTTTGAAGATAGCGGAGTCAGAGGATATGGGGAGAAGGCAGGAACGGGGTACTGATTGTGGAGGATCAGCCATGATCATATTGAATGGCGGTGCTGGCTTGAAGGGCCGTAAGGCCTACTCCTGCACCTATTGCCTGTTGTCTATTGTAAAGGGTCTTGCAATTAACTGTATCCTTATGTTCAACCTCCCGAAGTGCAGTCCTCCTTGTAAATGATGAAAGGCCTGCTGTTTTCTGGCATTTAACTGGTTTTGATGCTAAAGTGAAGCGTATAGAACAGTACAGCACAGGAACAGGTAATTCAGCCCATGATGTCTCAGGCAAACAGGATGCCAAATTAACCTACTTGTTTCTTCCTGCACATGAACCATATCCCAACAGTGCCTTGATCTTCATATGTCTATCTAAACACCTCTTAAATCCCACAATTGTAGCTGCCTCCACCACCACTCCTGGCAGCGCATTCCGGGCGCCTAAAATACTTGTCCCACACATCTCCTTTAAACTTTCCCCCCTCTAACCTTGAAGCTATGCTGCCTACTATTTGACATTAACACCCTGCCCAAAAGTGTCCGCCTGTGAACCTTAACTGTGCCTCTTATTATTTTATAAACATATCAGCCTCCAATGCTCTAGAGAAAACTATCCAAGTTCATCCAATCTCTCCTTATCGCTAATTACTGCCTAACGGAGGCAGCAATCTGGTAAACCACTTCTGTACCCTCTCCAAAGCTGCCTCGTCCGTCCGCCAGAACTGTACATAAAACTCCAAAAGACCCAACCAAAGTTTTATAAAGCCGCAATATGACTTTCTGACTGTTTTCTCAATGCCTGGGCGATCAAACCGAAATCTTTACCACTCTATCTTCTTGTGTTGCCACTTCCCGGGAACAATGGGCTTGCATCCATGACCCCTCTGTACATCAATGGTGATAGGAGTCCTGCCATTTATTGAATACTTTCCCCTTAACTAAACAAACACATTTTCTCAGATTGAACTCTATCTGCCATTTCTCCTCTATTTGTAACTGATCTATATATATCCTGCTGCATCCTTTGATGGCCTTCTTCGTAGACTGCAACTCCACCAAATTTTGTGTTGTCTACAGCCAACCAATCTGCATTTCATAAAAGTCATTTGTCTATATATAATGAGCAAGAGGTCCTACCAATTACACATGTGGAAAACCACTGGTCTCAGACCTCCGGCCAGAAGAACACCCTTCCATCACTACCCTTTAGCTTCTATGGGTAAGTCAGTTCTGAATCCAAACTACAAACTCACTTTGGATGCCATGCATCTTAATCTTCTTAATCAGCCTGCCATTGTAGTCCAGGCTATAACGTTGACTGCTCTCCCACTGATCTCATCCATTCCCCAATGCTCACAACTCACATACTTTGAAACATATTAGTTTAAAATAAATTTAAAGTATCCTTAAGGTATAACGCAGAATGCAGACTATGAGCACGGGAAATAAAAATAGTCACGTTATATTTCACTATTTCACTGCCTCATATTTCACTTGGGCAGTTTACATCCGAGCGGTATGAACATTGACTTCTCCAATTTCAGGTAGTCCCTGCATTCTCCTCCCCTTCCCAGCTCTCTGTCACCCCACTGTCCCCGCCTCTTCCTTTCTTCTTCCTGCCCCCCCCCCCCCCACCCTCACATCAGTCTGAAGAAGGGTCTCGACCCGAAACGTCGCCTATTTCCTTCGCTCCATAGATGCTGCCTCACCCGCTGAGTTTCTCCAGCATTTTTGTCCACCTTCCCTCTCCCCTCATCAATCACTTTTGTCACCTTCTCAAAAAGCTCAATCGTTTGCAAGTTCCTAATTAACCCATCGCCTTCCAATTAAAATAAATCTTAACCTTAAGAATCCTCTCTAATAACTTCCCTATCACTGAGGTGAGGCTCTACTTTCCAGGATAATCCCTATTTCCATTCTTAAAGGAACAACAAGGATTATTTTCCAGACCACTCATGCAAAGGGGAGAATGCAAGAACCTCTTTAGAAGCCTGAGCAATCTCCTCTCCGCCCTCTCCCAATAACTCGGGATAGATCCCAACAGGCCCTGGGGACATATCCACCTGAATGCTCTTCAAGAGATCCAATACCATCTCCATCTTGATTTCATCATGCCCTTGCATATTATATACCTCCCACTGATCTCAGGCATTCCCCAATGCTCACAAATCACATTCTTTGAAATATTAGTTTAAATTTTTTTTAAGTATCCTTAAGGTATAACGCAGAATGCAGACATAAAAAGCAAACTATGAGCACGGGAAATAAAAATAGTCACGTTATAAAAGAGCAAGGCAGGATAGAGGTGTTATTCGATTATCTCTGTACTTCCAGTGCTTTGTGTTTTCAACTGGGTACAAGAGGAGAGTGGAAAGTCACACCTCTTGAATCCTGTACACAAACAGTTAAGGTGATCTGTACCTTTCTATGTGCGAGAGGAATCTTGTTTCAAAGCTCCCTTGAGTTTTCAGCTGCTCAGATGCCTCTCCATTGAAGAGCAGGTTTTGATTTACCAGTTTCAGTAGCACAAGCCGTGTAAGCTCGCCCATATATTTCCCACCAACAATCTTCTCAAATCTAATTAAGATAAAAAGGACACATTTAATCATATGCAGTAAATATTATGTCCTTTCCAGGCTCCAAATAGCAGCTTAAAGTATTTCTTTCAGAAAAGAGCCAAGCAATAATTTAATAAAAGTCCTATTGAATTACCCTGATAATTCCCCTTTCTCTTACATTTTATACTAAAATTTTCATTTGTTAAGGGCCCGTCCCACTGTACGAGGTAATTCAACAGTTTTCCCGAGTTTTCCCCTGATTCGAACTCGGAGAATGTCCGTAGCGGCTCGTACGAATAACGGTAGGTACTCGCGAAATCCGGTAAACTCGTGACGTTTTTTCACCACTGAAAAATGTCCACGAGTAAAAAAATACTCGAGATGAAAAAAATGAGTATTTACTCCTATGAGCCGCTACAGGACACCCACGGACTCCTACAGACCCGCTACGGACATTCTCCGAGTTCGAATCAGGGGAAAACTCGGGAGAACGCTTGAATTACCTCGTACAGTGGGACAGGCCCTTAACTATGCCTTCGCAAGATACACTGCCAAAGTGCTGTTCTCTATTGATGCCCTACAGACCAAGATTTTGAACTGCAATAACTCATTGCCGTGCTAATCTCGTCTTCTGACACCATCAACACTCTTCTCCCAACTTGGATGTCAAGTCTGGCATTCTCCTGAGATCCTAACTATCACAGAAGGCAACATTTTCCATCCATTTTATATGTCAGCGAGGTTTTACACAGAAAAGGCAATGGGACTAGAGAACATCTTGGCTGTAGCATCAAAGAGCTGCACTCCAGACCCACTCCCCTCCAGTCAAGCCTTTGATACAGTAGCATCTACATGTTCATGCTTAGGTTTAGTTCACGAAAAAGCAGGAGAAAGCCAACACAGTATCATTATCATCCAGTCAATCTCCTCTCAATCATCAGTGAAATGATGACATTGCTATCAAACAGCACCCACCAGCTAATGTCCAGCTTGGGTATCCCATGTACCACCCAGCTCTAGACCTCACCTCAGCCTTGGTCCAAATATGCACCAAAGAGGTGAATGCCAGAGGTCAGATGAGCACGATTGTGTCAGCCTTTGACCAAGTATAGACAATAGACAATAGACAATAGGTGCAGGAGTAGGCCATTTGGCCCTTTGGTATAGCATCAAGCAGCTCCAGTAGAGTGGAATCATTGGCATCAAGCGGCAAACACAGCACTGGCTAGAGTCATACCTTACAGAAAGAAAGATAATTGTGGACATTTTCGGTCAATGATCCCAGCCCCAGGACATCACCGCAGGAGTTCCTTGGGCCAAACACCTTAAAGGGCCTGTCCCACTTCGGCGACTTGCCAGCACCCGCCATAGTTGCAGCAGGTTGCCGAAACTTTTCAACATTGAAAATCCAGCAGCGACCAGAAAAAGGTACGACTCTTTGGGCGTCTACTCACCACCAAGCAGGCGTCAGCCCGCGAGTCGCAATGTTGATTCCATTGGCAACCCTTCAGTAAACTATTCACCTGCGTGCAGCAAGTCCTGGACAACTTCAGTTGCAGGTAGCTTTCACCCTATAGGAAAGCCAGTGACCAGCTCCAACAAGAGAGAGTTTAACCCACTACTCTTGATATTAAATGGACTTATCCACAATATCACAGGACTGCATTTGACTGGAAGCTCAAACAAAGTGGTACAAAATACTGTGGCTGCAGCAGGATAGAGGTTGGGTACCCTGCAATGAGCCGCCACCTCCTGATACCACGAAGCCTGTCCACTATCCCTAAGTCAGGAGTGTGGCGGAATATTGCCCAATTGCCTTGATGAGCGTATCTCCAACTCAGGAAACTCAACATCATCCAGAACAATACAACTAACTTGATTCCACTCCATCCACCAACTAATTATTCATTCCATCCACAGTAGCTGCTCTTTGTATTGTTCACAAGTTAATCTCCTTGCCTATACCAATATCAAATCTGTGACCTCTGGTGCTAAAAAGGGCAAAGGCTTCAGATGGGGAACATTAGAGTCAGAGGGTAGTTAATCTCTGGACAAATAAAAACAAATATAAGCAAAATTCCATGTTGTCAGCAAAGATCATTGACCTTTTTTCTCTTTCTAATCTTATTAGCTAATAAAAAGATAAACATTTCAGCAAAATGATGATCAAAGTTACAAAGGATTTCGATAAGGTAATGGCACTGTCATTTTATCCGTTGAGTTACCATTCACATATTATGTGAACGCAGAGTTTGGCTTTGGGAACAGTATTGAGTGGGTGGGTGGGGGTAGTTAGGAAATGTGAATAGTTTGTGGCAGGAGATGGTGTTCAGAATGTGGGTTTGGAGGGTGGCTGGAGGTGGGATTCCTGGATGAGCCGGATTTGCATCGGAGCCAGGATCGGGATCAGGATGGGGATCGGGATTGGAAACAACAAGGGTCGGGAATGAAGATTGGTTTACATTGAAACTGAAACTGAAATCTACAAGGCAATGTTATATCCACGAGGGTTTGACCATGGTGTATCAATGTACCTGAACGTCATTGCCTTTAGCTGGGTAATACTGAACAAAGTGACTACAGGACATTTACAAAATATAATTGGCATGGTGTGATGGAAGCAAAAATATGCTTTATGAATCTAATGAGTTCTTTGTGGCAATAACCAGAATTTATAAGGTGAAACCATTGATAGTATATCTCTGGATTTTCAAATGACCTTCAATGAGGTAGCTACATACAGCAAAGCAAGGATTAACTAGATGGTAGACAAAAAGGCTGGAGAAACTCAGCGGGTGAGGCAGCACTTAAGGAAGGGTCTCGACCCGAAACGTTGCCTTTTTCCTTCGCTCCATAGATGCTGCCTCACCCGCTGAATTTCTCCAACATTTTGTCTACCTTCGATTTTCCAGCATCTGCAGTTCCTTCTTAAACATTCACTAGATTTCTCAAGCAGGTATTGAGGACAGGTTAAAGAACAGAAAGCAGCAGGAATAAGTGGGTCATTTACAGGTTGCCAGGCCAACAGTTTACAATCCATATTAATAACTTCTATGAAGCGACCAGGTCTAATTTATTCAAACTTGCTGACAACACAAAGCTGGTGGGAAAAATTGAGCCAGAAATGTAATGGAGAGTATATAACAAGGTGGCAGATGGAGTATAATGATGAAAAATCGAGGTCATTTACCTTGTGGGATGATTGATTTTATTTTGAAATAGTGGAAAACTATCAAATATTCGTGTTCAAGGGGATTTTAATATCTAAAACACCAGAAGTTAACGTGAAGATTTTGGAAGCTACAATATATGGGAAAGAAATATCACATTGGTCTTTATTGTACAGGGGCCAGTAACAGAGAAAGTCTTTCTGCATTTGTACAGGACTCCTCTGTGGCTGAAACCTGTGTGCAGTTTTGGTCTCTTCTCCCCAGAGGATATGCTTGGCCTTGGATACGATGCTGTTGGATTAGTAGGGATGAGGGGATTCTAAAAAGTATTTACTGCAGCTTAAAAGAATAAGGATATGATATCTCTAAAATAAGAAGTCTGAAGAAGGGTCTCGACCCGAAACGTCACCCATTCCTTCTCTCCAGAGATGCTGCCTGTCCCGCTGAGTTACTCCAGCATTCTTGGTCTACCTATTGCTAAAATAAGTATTGGGGAAGCTCGACAATGAGGCATCTAGGAGGCTATTTCCTAGGGATGATAGGTCTGGAAGCGGATACTCAGGGGAAGGTAGAAGCAAGGAATTGCAGATGTTGATTACAAAAAAAGAACACAAAGTGCTGGAGTAACCAAGTGAGACAGGCAGCATCTCTGTTGAACATGGATAGAGTCATAGAGTGATACAGTGTGGAAACAGGCCTTTCGGCCCAACTTGCCCACACTGGCCATCATGGCCCAGCTTCACCAGTTCCACCTGCATGCCATATCCCATTTGGTCCATATCCCCCCAAACCTGTCCTGTCCATGTACTGTTTCTTAAACGTTAGGATAGTCTCAGCCTCAACTACCTCCTCTGGCAGCTTGTTCCATACACCCACCACCCTTTGTGTGGAAAAGTTACATCTCTGATTCCTAATCAATCTTTTCCCCTTCACCTTTAAACCTATGTCCTCTGGTCCTCAATTCTCCTACTCTGGGCAAGAGACTCTGTGCAGACTCTGTACCCAATCTATTCCTCTCATGATTTTATACACATAATAGGTGAAGGTGAAGTTTCAGGTCGGGACCCTTCTTCAAGTCTGAAGAATGGTCCTGACCCGAAACGTTGCCTATCCATGTTCTGCAGGGATGCTGCTTGACCTGCTGAGTTACTCCAGCTGTCATGTCTTTTTTTCTGGGTAATTCAGGTTGCCTAACCTGTCTAATTCAGGTTGTGCCTTGTAAACTATAGGGATATGTGCCTATCAAACTCGGTTAGGTGATGTTTTGGGTCGGGAATCGTCTCAGAATTAGGGAATAAGGGCCTGTCCCAATTAGGCTATTTTTAGGCGACTGTCATAGTCGTAGCAGGTCGCTGAAAAAACGATGACTGGATCCCCCTTCGACATAAAATTTGAAATAGAATTATTACTTTAACAACAACAAAAAAACAAAGTCAGCCAGGTGACAACCTACGTCACCTGGCGACAACTTTGAGAGCACCTACGTCAGGAGAAGTCAAGCTACGCTCATTGGCGTCAAACCCACTGTCGCCGACTGTCTCCGATATTTTTTCCAACATGTTGAAAATCCAGCGGCGACCAGAAAGACGCTACGACTTTGGGCGACTGAGGAGACGACTCACGACCATACAGGCGACACCCTAGTCGCCTAAAAATAGCCTGTGGGACAGGCCCTTCAGCCTTTTGGAAATGAGATGCAATTTCTTCTTTCCAAAGGTTTTGAATCTTAGCAATGGCCTCTTCCTGAAGGTTACGAATTCTCAGTTGTTGAGAATATACAAGGTTATACAATGTTAAAATTGTACAAGGCATTGGTGAGGCCAATTCTGGAGTATGGAGTACAATTTTGGTCGCCTAATTATAGGAAGGATGTCAACAAAATAGAGAGAGTACAGAGGAGATTTACTAGAATGTTGCCTGGGTTTCAGCAACTAAGTTACAGAGAAAGGTTGAACAGGTTAGGTACACAAAAATGCTGGAGAAACTCAGCGGGTGCAGCAGCATCTATGGAGCGAAGGAAATAGGTAACGTTTCGGGCCAAAACCCTTCTTCAGAACTTAACTTGAACAAGTTAGGTCTTTATTCTTTGGAGCGCAGAAGGTTCAGAGGGGACTTGATAGAGGTCTTTAAAATTATGAGCGGGTTAGACAGAGTGGACGTGGATAAGCTTTTCCCATTGAGAGTAGGGAAGATTCAAACAAGGGGACATGACTTGAGAATTAAGGGACAGAAGTTTAGGGGGAACATTAGGGGGAACTTCTTTACTCAGAGAGTGGTAGCTGTGTGGAATGAGCTTCCAGTGGAAGTGGTGGAGGCAGATTCGATGTTATCCTTTAAAAATAGATTGGATGGGTATATGGACGGGAAAGGAATGGAGGGTTATGGTCTGAGTGCAGGTAGATGGGACTAGGGGGAAGTATTTATTTTTAATTTAAAAAAAAAAATTAAAAAATGTTCGGCACGGACTTGAAGGGCCGAGATGGCCTGTTTCCGTGCTGTTATGGTTATATGGTTATATGGTTATATGGTTGAGATCAGGAGATATTTGGAAGGGACTTACAGGATAGGAGAAGCTGAGGACCAGCTGTAACTTCAGAGAAAGAAAGATCACGACACCTGGGTCCCTCAAATTTACAAAACACACTGTTATATCTGAGGTGTTAAAGAAGGAACTGCAGATGCTGGAAAATCGAAGGTACACAAAAATGCTGGAGAAACTCAGCGGGTGCAGCAGCATCTATGGAGCGAAGGAAATAGGCAACGTTTCGGGCCGAAATAGGGTCTGAAGAAGGGTTTCGGCCTGAAACGTTGCCTATTTCCTTCGCTCCATAGATGCTGCTGCACCCGCTGAGTTTCTCCAGCATTTTTGTGTACCTGTTACATCTGATTACTGATTGGGAAATCTGATTTCAAGTTTTGTGCCATTTAGCTCAGCACTGTGATTTTATTACACTGTGACACAAAGTATGAAAAACACATTTGATGTGACCTTGTGTGGCGATCGTTGCATTATCTAATTGTTTTAAATGCTTTGTATCAATACACATTGATCTTTTAATTGCTGAAAAAGGCAAAATGTTCCAATTAAACTCAGACCAACTATAAATTGCTGAGGCACAAGAAACGGCAGATTCTGGAATCTTGAGAAAAGCACAGAGTGCTGGAGGAACTCAGCAGGTCAAAGGTTGAGAAAGCAAATGTTCTTCTCCTCACCTTCCTGTCCTCGGCCTCCTCCATTGCAAAATTGAGGCCACGTGGAAACCGGAAGTGCAGCACCTCTATTCCACTTGGGTAGCTTACAACCCAACAATATGAAATTTGAATTCTCCAACTTCAAGTAATTCCCCCCCCTCCCCTCCCCCTCCCCTCCCCCTTCATTCCCATGACCGCCCTCACCCCCCACCCACCCCCCCCGAGCAATCCCACTTTCCTATCTCCCACCAACCCAGTCATCCTGCCCCAGTCCCCCATTTGACTTTTATCCCCCCCTTTATCCCCCTCCCCTTTCCAGTCTCTGCCCCCCCACTCTCCCGTCGCCTTCTACCCTCATCTCTCCCTCCAGCTTTACGTTTTACTACTCTGCTCCTCATCAAACATCCATTTGTCCCGTCACCTCTAGACTTTATCACTTACTCCAAACATCTTCAAATCAAACCATCACCTGTATCCATCCATCACCTATATCCACCAATTACTGGCTCGGCTTGTCCCCAACACCCCCCCCCCCCCCCCCTCACCTCCCTTTTCCAGTCTCGTCTCCACTTCCTGCTACAATCAGTCTGAAGAAGGGTCCTGACCCAAAATAGACCCAAAAAGCTGGAGTAACTCAGGCAGCGTCTCTGGAGAGAAGGAATGGGTGACATTTCGGGTTCCTCACACCCAAAACATGGTCTGTCGATCACCTCCACAGATGCTGTCTGACCCGCTAGGTTCGTCCAGCAGTGTGTGTGTTTTGCTAAAATTGCTGAGGCTGGGTTGAGCTTCTCCCAATGTTTGGGGATTGAAAGCTATTGAAGAGCCGGTGAGCTTTGACTCCGTAACTGCAGCAATACTGGGCAAAATTGTAAACAGTTTAATTCAGACCCTGTTCACGTTTGAGACATAATCACCCATTAGCTGAATGGGTAATAGCAGTTGCTGCAGGTCAGTTTGGTCTGATGGGCGCAAGCTGCGTAATAACACATCATTACTCCCGTACAGTTAAGATTTATTGTTGCATTATTGAACAGCGCCCTTCAAACACCATCAAAACAACCTGCAGCAGCAAAATGGAGAGGGAGATGATTACTGGTTTAGATGCAATCTGCTTTGTGTTGTAAATGTTTAGATAGCTTAGCTAAAACAAGTGCATGACAAACATTACCAAAAAGATGATTGCAGGATCTAAAAAATCTGATCTGATCTTAAAAATCCCCTTGCAATTTGCTGTTCTGTTGGCAATCTCCCCACTACCGCACACAGCTTCCTGACTGGAAAAATATGTTGTTACGCTTTTATCCCCGGAGCAACAATCCTGGACTTGCCAAGTTAAAGTGTGATTCTAGCACCATCAGAGCAGCAGTTCAATATGATTTCATCACCATAACCACCACAGCCACCCAAGTGCAAAGATAGATCAGAAGTAAATGTGGTCCCATCGAAGCGAAACAGATGAACCTCTGCTCCAGCAAGCACATTTCCCAATATGATGACATACTGCACATCCTGCAAAAGTGATAGAAGAATTAGGCCATTCGGCCCATCAAATCTACTCCGCCATTCAATCATGGCTGATCTATCACTCTCACCTAACCCCATTCTCCTGCCTTCTCCCCATCACCTCTGACACCAGTACTAATCAAGAATCTATCTATCTCTGCTTTAAAAATATCCACTGACTTGGCCTCCACAGCCTTCTGTGGCAAAGAATTCCACAGATTCACCACCCTCTGACTTAAGAAATTTCTCTTCATCTCCTTCCTAAAAGAACGTCCTTTAATTCTTAGGCTGTAACCTTTTAGTCCTAGACTCTCCCACTAGTGAAAACATCCTCTCCACATCCACTCTATCCAGGCCTTTCACTATTCTGTACGTTTCAATGAGGCCCCCCTCATTCTTCTAAACTCCAGCGAGTACAGGCCCAGTGCCGACAAACGCGCATCATGGGTTAACCTACCCGTTTCTGGGGATCATTCTACAATGATGCAACTCTACATAGCAGTAGGAATATTGAGTATGGATATTTTGCGTTGGTACTTACAACTGGTATCCTGGATTGATAGATGTCTCGTCAATAATACAATCATATTCCAGACGGAACTCCTCAAGTTCACCCGTGTCTCCAAACCCACCCCACTCTGTGTTCACGCACATTCTCCCTTCTTCCCCTTCCACTAGCTCCACATTTTTCATTTCCTCCATGTAGCAAGCATTACAGCCGGTGCCTAGAAGCAGAGGAACAGGTATGTTATTAGATCAAAGTTAAGTTGTTTGGCCCCGCAGTGCCAAAGGCTATTTATTTTCGAGAAGATAGCAAAACAAAACCGCTGCAAACCTGAAGTAAGAAAGCAGAAAATGCTGAAAATACTCAGCATGTCAAGCAGTATCTGTGGTGAGAGAGAAAAAAATAAAATGTCAATCTTTGATGTTTCATCAGAACTTAGGCACAAAAAGCTGGTGTAACTCAGCGGGACAGGCAGCATCTCTGGAGAGAAGGAATGGGTGACGACTCGGGTAGAGACCCTTCTGCAGACACAATACGTCACGCATTCCTTCCCTCCAGAGATGCTGCCTGAACCGGTGAGTTACTCGAGCTTTTTGTGTCTATCTTTGGTTTAAACCGGCATATGCAGTTCCTTCCGACGCATGTGATATGGGGAGCATATTGCCGGTTTCATCATTAAACCATCCTTATTTAAAGTGCATACTGAACATTTTAAATTTTAATAATACATTCACTGGAGGTTTCTGTTATCAGCAACATCCCACCAATTGTGGAATATTTCAACGTGGGAATATTCATCAAAACCCTGGTGAGGGTTCAACCGACAGCTGCAATTATTAAAGTGCTTACTCCATCTGGCAGCATCAAGAAATTTATCTGAACCTAGAATATAAAAGCAGGGATGTAATGCTGAGGTTTTATAAGGCGTTGGTCAGACCACTTTTGGAGTATTATGAGCAGTTTTGGGCCCGATATCTGAAGATGCATGTGTTGGCTTTGGAGAGCGTTCAGAGGTCCTGGGGGTGATTGGGGCTAAAGTATGATGAGCATTTAATGGCTCTGGGCCTGTACTCGGTGGAGTTTAGAAGGTGGAGGGGGGCTCCCATTGAAACTTACCAAATAGTGAAAGGCCTGGATGAAGTGGATGTTGAGAGGATGCTTCCATTAGTGGGTAAGTCTAGCACCAGAGAGCACAGCTTCAGAATAAAAGGACGTACTTTTAAAAAGGAGATGAGGAGGAATTTCTTTAGCCAGAGGGAGGTGAATGTTTGGAATTAATTGCTACATATAGCCAATGAGGCCAAGTCGTTGGATATTTTTAAACAGAGATTGGCAGATTGGTAAGTGTGTCAAAGGTTGCGGGAAGATGACAGGAGAGTGGGATTGGGAGTGAAAGATAGGATCAGCCATGATTGAATGGCGGGGTAGACTCGATATGCCGAATGGCCCAATTCTGCTCCTATGACATGAATATAAATTTCTCAACGTTAATCAGAGATTAACATCTGGTTTTCACTCTTTGATTTTGGTTGCCAATCAAATTCTCTCTTTAATATCCAGAACCTATCCCAACCTGTATTTCATTTGGTGCCACATTTTAGCAACAAGGTAATATCACTTTCTGTGCTCTGAGCCAGGTTGTTAGAATCATTTATTTTCTTAATCAATGATACAAAGTGCTGGAGCAACTAAGCGGGTCGGGCAGCAACTCTGGAGAACATGGATAGGCGATGTTTTGGGTTTGGACACTTGTTCCAATGCAAAACCTTACCGATCCATGTTCTCCTGAGATGCTGCCCGACCCGCTGAGTTACTCCAGCACTTTGTGTCTCTTTTCGTCAAACAGCATCTGCAGTTCCTTGTGTCTAGTCTTTACTTCTGCCTGGTGCGAGGCAATGTCAAGTGTAATGGCAGATTCCACCTGACATTGGATATTCACCATGTTGATAGCCTCAGGCATGAATGTACACGGTGGCATGGTGCTGCAGTAGAGGGTGCTCTCGCCTTCACATCTCCAGCAACACTGACCTCTGGTGCTGACTGTGTGGAGTTTGCATGTCCTTGCTAAGACTGTGTGGCTTTCCTCCAGCTGGTCTGGATTCCTCCCACAATCCAGAGTGCTGGTTGGTGGGTTAACTGACGACTGTAGATCACCTTCCACTGTTAGTGGGTGGCAGGACGATCATGGTGGAGTTGGGTACACGAGAGAGAATTGGTTATAATTTAGTGTGGGAATGGGATTAACGGAATTGTTGTGAAAGACAACGTAGACTTGATGGGCCAAATGGCCTCTTGTGAATAAAATATGAAACAGCAGATCATCTCTTCGGTCCCGTGCCCTTGGCCATAGGGTGCACGATGATTCAGACTTCATTCCTCATACGTTTCCGATTCTAATATGCTTCAATGGGAGCTGCCTGTTTCCTTACCTACAATCATTCCAACCTCACAGCTGTGGTCTTCGTAGTAACAGGAAATCATTGTTGCAACAGTATCATTCACCATGGCAACCACATCCATTTCAAAGTCCTACAATAAAAGAGAAGTATTAAAATATACATTTCATATTCTCCAATTGAATTTAGTTAAGAATAAGGGATAAAGCATGTGATTTATAAACCTCACACAATACTTGTAACTGCCCAACTGTGCTCATTCCTTTAGTTATATTGTCCTTTAGATATGGCCAAAAAGGTCGATGAGGGCAGAGCTGTAGATGTTGTATATATGGATTTCAGCAAGGCATTCGACAAAGTTCCACATGGTAGGCTGCTCTGGAAGGTTAGAGGGCATGGGATCTAAGGAGAGATAGCTGAATGGATAGAAAATTGGCTTCATGGAAGGAAGCAGAGGGTGATGGTGGAAGGTTGCTTCTCGGACTGGAGGCCTATTACTAGTGGTGTGCCTCAAGGTTTGGTGCTGGGCCCATTGCTGTTTGCCATCTATGTCAATCATTTATTTAGACAAGAACGTATATGGTAAGATGAGCAAGTTTGCAGATGATACAAAAGTGGGTGGTATTGTAGACAGTGAAGAAGGCTGTCTAAAGTTGCAGCAGGATCTTGATCGGTCGGCCAGGTGGGCTGAGGAATGGTTGATGGAATTTAATACAGAGAAATGTGAGGTGTTGCATTTTGGGAAGTCTAACATGGCCAGAGCCTACAAAGTACAATGGTAGGCCTTGTAGAGCAGAGGGATCTAGGAGTGCAAGTGCATGGTTCCTTGAAAGTGGCGTCACAGGTAGATAGGGTGGTCATAAAGGCGTTTGATACATTGGCCTTCATCAGTCAGAGTATTGAGTATAGATATTCCGTATCCGACCTCTCTGTCCTGCTCCCGGTGGCTCAGCACTTCAACTCCCCCTCCCACTCCGTATCCGACCTCTCTGTCCTGGGTCTCCTCCATGGCCAGAGCAAGCAACACCGGAAATTGGAGGAACAGCACCTCATATTCCTCTTGGGGAGTCTGCATCCTGGGGGCATGAACATTGAATTCTCCCAATTTTGTTAGCCCTTGCCGTCTCCTCCCCTTCCTCAGCCCTCGGGCTGTCTCCTCCCATCCCTCAGCCGTCGGGCTCCTCCTCCGCCTTTTTCCTTTCTTCTCCCCACCCCCCATCAGTCTGAAGAAGGGTTTCGGCCCGAAACGTTGCCTATTTCCTTCGCTCCATAGATGCTGCTGCACCCGCTGAGTTTCTCCAGCATTTTTGTCTACCCATTGAGTATAATCATAAATAATAAAAGCTTTATTTCAGACACAGGTCCATAGAACACATCAAACAGTATAAGGAGATACAAAAATACATATAAAATTGCATATTAGCCTATAAGATATACAAGCTATTGCACCAATGCCGTCTTAGCCTAGAAGTGAATCTATAGCAGCTTTTCAGAGGGCTGACTAGGGCTTCAATTATGTGGTTCTCTGACTTATCCAGGCGACACATAAAACTAAACATCAGCTGTCTTAAGAGTGCCTCACAGGTTGGCACTCTAGTGGACACAAACAATTGACTGGCACTATGCCATCTAGGGACACGAAGTAGCAACCTCATTGCATCATTGTATGCTACCTTGAGCCTCTGCATACTCTTTTTCTTATAATTAGGCCACAATTGAGCAGTATATAACGGTGTGATGTAGGTTCTGAACAGTGAACACTTCACAGAGTCAGAGCACATAGAAAACTTCCTTATAAGCATGTTAGCTTGAAGATAAATGTGACAGCGCTGTCGGTAGAGGTCTTTGTCATCCGTCCAGTCATCAGATATGACATGACCTAGGTATTTAATTTCCTCACACACAGCAAGAGGACTGTCTGACAAATAAAAAGTCGGAAAAGTTGATTTCCTGTCCTCAGCGCTTCTAACTATCATTATGCGGCTTTTCTTAGCGTAATACTTGATGTCATAATCAAGGCCATACTGAGAGCACACCTTCAGCATCTGCTGCAGCCCAACACTATATGGACAGAGCAGGACCAGGTCGTCTGCATACATAAGATGATTAACAATAGTGTTGCCCACAAGACAGCCAGTTTTTAACCTATTTAACTGATTTGACAATTCATCCATATAAACATAAATAAAATAGGAGACAAAATTCCTCCTTGCTGCACTCCGTTACTAACACAGAATGGAGCAGATACAACATTGTCCCATTTAACCTGAAACGTTTGATGGGCATACCAAAACACTAAAATTCTCACTAAGAATTTAGGGGCACCTCTATCTAGCAATTTTACAAACAATTGTTCATGATTCATTCTATCAAATGCCTTGGACGCATCAATAAAACATAAAAATACGGATGAATTCAGACTTGTGTACCTGAACACAATCTCTTTAAGAGCATAGATACACAGGTCAGTTCCATGTTTTCTTTTGAACCCAAACTGATTGTCAGTAGTAAGGACATACATTTCTAGCTTTGTCAACAGTATTCTCTCCAGTACTTTAGATAAGATACTGGCTAATGCAATAGGTCGGTATGGATTTGTGCCTGGAAGGTCATGCTTGACTAATCTTCTTGAATTTTTCGAAGAGGTTACTAGGGAAATTGATGAGGGTAAAGCAGTGGATGTTGTCTATATGGACTTCAGTAAGGCCTTTGACAAGGTTCCTCATGGAAGGTTGGTTAAGAAGATTCAATTGTTGGGTATTAATGGTGGAGTAGCAAGATGGATTCAACAGTGGCTGAATGGGAGATGCCAGAGAGTAATGGTGGATGGCTGTTTGTCAGGTTGGAGGCCGGTGACTAGTGGGGTGCCTCAGGGGTCTGTGTTGGGTCCACTGTTGTTTGTCATGTACATCAATGATCTGGATGATGGTGTGGAAAATTGGATTAGTAAGTATGCAGATGATACTAAGATAGGTGGTGTTGTGGATAATGAAGTAGATTTTCAAAGTCTACAGAGAGATTTAGGCCATTTGGAAGAGTGGGCTGAAAGATGGCAGATGGAGTTTAATGCTGACAAATGTGAGGTGCTACATCTTGGCAGGACAAATCAAAATAGGACGTACACGGTAAATGGTAGCGAATTGAGGAATGCAGTTGAACAGAGGGATCTAGGAATAACTGTGCATAGTTCCCTGAAGGTGGAATCTCATGTAGATAGGGTGGTAAAGAAAGCTTTTGGTGTGCTGGCCTTTATAAATCAGAGCATTGAATATAGAAGTTGGGATGTAATGTTAAAATTGTACAAGGCATTGGTGAGGCCAATTCTGGAGTATGGAGTACAATTTTGGTTGCCTAATTATAGGAAGGATGTCAACAAAATAGAGAGAGTACAGAGGAGATTTACTAGAATGTTGCCTGGGTTTCAGCAACTAAGTTACAGAGAAAGGTTGAACAAGTTAGGTCTTTATTCTTTGGAGCGCAGAAGGTTAAGAGGGGACTTGATAGAGGTCTTTAAAATTATGAGCGGGTTAGACAGAGTGGACGTGGATAAGCTTTTCCCATTGAGAGTAGGGAAGATTCAAACAAGGGGACATGACTTGAGAATTAAGGGACAGAAGTTTAGGGGGAACATTAGGGGGAACTTTTTTACTCAGAGAGTGGTAGCTGTGTGGAATGAGCTTCCAGTGGAAGTGGTGGAGGCAGGTTCGATGTTATCCTTTAAAAATAGATTGGATGGGTAAAATGTTCGGCACGGACTTGAAGGGCCGAGATGGCCTGTTTCCGTGCTGTTATGGTTATATGGTTATATGGTTATATATATGGTAATTATCAATACTGTTGAGCTTACCAGCCTTATCTTTAAGCACAGGCACTAACATTACAGACATAATAGCATTTGGCAGGACACCATGAAGCAGACAACCATTAAAGCACATGGAAAGCAAAGGGCAGAGCTTATAGCTGGCATATTTTAGATGTTCTGCAGTAATGCAGTCCATACCGCAGGCTTTGTTGTTATCCAACATGTTAATGGCATCATAGACATCTGCTGCCCTAACTACCATATCTACAGAGAGAGCAATATGTTCATGATTGATTCTAACTGGGTTACTTTTAACAGTTAAAAAGGTTACGGTGGTGCTCACACCAACTCTCAGCTATATTTTCTGGGCTACTAACACCTTCAATGTCAGACGGTAGGGTATAGAAGTTGCGAGGTCATGTTGCAGTTGTATAAGAGATTTGTTAGGCCACATTTGGTGTATTGTGTTCAGTTTTGGGCACCATGTTATAGGAAAGATATTATCAAGCTGGAAAGGGTGCAGAGAAGATTTACAAGGATGTTACCAGGACTCGAGGGTCTGGGCTATAGGGAGAGGTTAGCAGGCTAGGAATTATTTGGAGTGCAGGAGGAAGAGAGGTGATCTTAAAGAGGTGTACAAAATCATGAGAGGAATAGGTGGAGTAAATGCACAGAGTCTCTTGCCCAAAGTAGGGGAGTCGAGACCCAGAGGACATAGGTTTGAGGTGAGGGTGGGACAGATTTAATAGGTACCTGAGGGAGAACTGTTTTGCACAAAGGGTGGGGTGAGTGAATGGAACAAGCTGCCGGAGGAGGAAGGTAGCTATTATCGCATTGTTTAAGAAACATTTGGACAGGTACATTGGATAGGATAGGTTTAGAGGGATATGGCCAAAGATAGGCAGGTGGGACCAGTGCAGATGGGACATGTTGGTCGTTGTGGACAAGTTGGGCCAAAGGGCCGTATCCAATGCTGCATATCTCTATGAATCTCTAAATTTTCCTATCCATGTACCTGTCTAAACATCTTTCAAATCTTGTTATTGTATCTGCCTCAACTATTTCCTCTGGCAGATGGTTCCATATAACCACCTGCTGTCTGAAAAAGATGCCCCTAAGGTTCCGATTAAATCTTTTCAAACACATCTTAAATCAATGACCTCGAGTTCTTGTTTCCCCTACCCTGGAAAAAAGGCTGCATTCACAGTATCTAGTCCACCCCATAATTTTATACATCTCTAAAATATCACCCCTCTGCTTCCTATACTCAAAGGAATAAAGTTCAAGCCTGCTCAAACTCTCCTTGCAGCTCAGTCTCAATTTCCTGGCAATTTCCTGGTAAACTTTCTTTGCACCCTTCCAGCTTACTGGCATCTTTTCAATAGCGGTTTAAGCGACCAAAACTGAACACAATACTTCAAGTGCAGACTCACCAACATCGCATACAACCGTAACATAACATAACGGCCCAACTCCTATACAATTCCTTCTCCTGAAGATTTCCTTACTTTTATACTCAAATTAATAAAGGCTAACATAGCAATGAGCTTTTAAATTGCTTGCCTCACCTGCATTTTAGGTTCAGCAAGCATTTCTAGGTCCCATTAAACAACAATTCCCCATTGTTCACCAGTAAATAAATGTAACACTTTCCTGTTAAGTGCATCAAAGTGATTTTCTATATCATGTTCCATCAGCCATGTTCTCGGCCATTCATTTGTCGTCTCCATTCCCCTCATGAACGCGTTTTACATCCTCCTCTATTCTCACACACAATTCTACCCAAGTTAGTCACGTCAGCAAGCTCGGCAATATGACATGTGGTCATCCCAGCACAATTGTTAATACAGCTCATGAAAAGCTGAGGCCCAAACACCCCATCACCGCAGCACACCAATACACCTTCTGGCAGCTTGAGAGGGCTTCCATTTACTACCAAGCCTTATTCTCCATTTGATGAACAAATCTCACTCATGTTGGCATGCTACCCCCAATTCCATGTACTCTAACTTTGTTAACCAAATTCTTGGATATATCAAATGCCTTATGAAAATCAAATACATGGAAATGTAAAAGACATGGAAATGTTCAAGACAAAGGTGATAACTTTGAAGTGAAAGGGGCAAAGATGAAACATGTGCGGAGCAAGTTTTATTTTTAACACAGAGGATCATGAGTGCCTGGAAACACACTGGGGGCAGATACAATTAGGGGCTCTAGTGGCTTTTGATCAGCACATGGATCATCAAAGGATGGAGGGAAATGGGTCAAGTTCAAGCAGAGGAGACTGGTTTAACTTGGCATCATGTTTGCCATGGACATTGTGGAACAAAGGGCCTGTTCCTATGCTGCGCTGTTCCGTTCTAAGTTCCACGTCGCATTCACTGGATACGTGACAGTCAGAAGAAGAGTCTCGACCCGAAACGTCATCCACTCCAGAGATGCTGCCTGTCCCGCTGAGTTACTCCAGCATTTTGTGTCTATCTTCACATCCACTAATGACATTCTCAAAGATCTCCTGTAAATTTTCCTCTAATAACTCCCTAATGTTCTGCTCAAGACTACTATTCCTTTCAGGGTGTTATTATGTTCTTCAATACAGATTGTAATATTAAAAAGTGGTGGAGTAACTCAGCGGGTCAGGCAGCATCTCTGGAGAATATGGGTAGGTGACATTTCGGGTCGGGACCCTTCTTCAGAATGGTGGAACAGAGGAGGACAGAATAAAGCCTGGCTGGTAATAGGTTGATATGCAGTTTTGACATGCAGTTGGCTGGACCAAGGCCAGAGATGAAGAGGCAGAAGGTTCGAGACAAAATGACTGATGAGTTGCAAAGTTGATTCCAATATTTTCCCAACCATTGACATGAGTCTAACAAGATCATTGTTTATCTCACCGTTTATTCTGAAACAGTGGCATCACATTTGATAGCCTCCAATCCATCAGTACTATTTTATCTCAGCTCTGATTATTCAAGGATTCGGCCCCCACAACATCCAGGGCAAGGAATTTCAAAGGCTCACAACAATTTGAAAGAAGATATTCTTCCTCATATCAATCTCAAATGTGCTCCCCCTTTTCTGAGACTCTGCTCTCTGGTCTTTGACTCTTTCACAAGAGAAAACATTGTCCTGGTAAGAACTTCATGTTTCAATTTCACTGCGAGGATAGTTGGGTTTTGTATTGGCGGGAAGGACAGTGTTAATCAGATAATAGGTATTTGAGGCAACATCATTTTAAGTCTACGAGGAAAGAATGGGAAATGGAGTTCTGAAGTTCAGTCTTTCAGTAGCTGACAGATGTCATGGGTAGAATGGCCTTTACTCCTACCATACTAATCTGATTTATTTTTAAACATTGAATGACCAGAGTATCCTACTATGAGATGCAGAGAATGCCAGACTCACCCCTCTCCTTTGAATCGCATCACGGAGTAGTCCAACCACATTGTTCCCCTCTGCTCCAGATGCTTTAAACCCTTGGTCCAATTGAGAAGGATTCCCTACAAAGAAAAGCAAGTGTGAATACCATGTATTTTCCAATGGGGAATCCTCACGATATACTGGTCCCTTTGAATTAGCCCAAGCGTTCTTTGAAAACATCTATTTGTTTTCCTAAGCATGGTTCGAAATGCTGTGCTGCTAATTTAGCTGACAACTCCATTTTACTGACATAGTCTGTTTAACCCATTACATTACAGGACGTTATAGGTAATGGTTTACTTGAAAGTACTTTTATGCACCATGTAAGTATGAGCGTCGATAATGATGTATGAGAAGGCTCTCACCTTGTCGATTCTCTCGTGTCGGACAGGGAATGAAAAGGTAAATCCCAGAGAGAGTTTCTTGTGTTTCATGTTGTGTTGATCCAGGAAGTTGGAAATACACTTCGCAATGTAATCAAACAGCTGTTAATGACATGCAAGCAATGTTAGTGAGGGTCATTATAATCACAGAAAGCATGACTGAGGGACTATACCAACGCTCAAAATGTGGATTGCAAGTATGTTGGATACCGCACATTTTGAGGAGATGCGATTCCTCCTAATAGATAAATTTGACCAATTCATAACGAGTTGGTCTCCATTTGTCGTCTTTTTGGAAACATATGGCGCAACACAAGTGTAAAAGCTAATCCGTGACTGGGTGAGGAATGGTCAAGTATATAAATACGATCTCCTTACTTCTCTTTTCTTTTTCTTCTCTTTTCTTCTTTTACTCTTTTTCTTCTATTTTCTATTTCTTAACTTTCTTCTTTCACTCTCTATTTTTCTTTTTCACACACTATATATCTCACATTTTTCTATTCTTCATTATCTAATTTCTTTTTCTTTTTCTTCTTTATTACAAAATTAAAAAAATAAGAAGCTGTACATAAAATGTATTATGAAAAATATGATTGTATACAATTGTACTTACTTCTAATAAAAATAAATAATAATAAAAAATAAAAAAAACACATTTTTAAAAAAAGCATGACTGAGGGAAGGAAGCATACTTCATAATTTACAAAATAGTTCAGAAACTATATAGTTCTGATATTGCTATGGAATTAGTGAAAACAAATCAAGAACAAGTTGCACCACCAGGAGATTTTGTTTAAACAGAAGATAGACACAAAAAGCTGGAGTAACTCAGCGGGACAGGCAGCATCTCTGGAGAGAAGGAATGGGTGACATTTCTGGTCTCTTTTCGACCCAAAACGTCACCCATGGCTTCTCTCCAGAGATGCTGGCCGTCCCGCTGAGTTTTTTGTGTCTATCTTCGGTTTGCACCAGGTGGTTGTTTTATTTAAAAATTCCATTTTTACCAATCTGAAGCAATGGGCAAGTTTGTCAGTCCTCACCATTTCAGCTGTGCCAGTCATGACGTCAGTGGGAATGGTGTACATTTGGTTGCTGGTTGAGATTTTCCAGCTTCTCTTTTCATCTTCGCCCACTTTAACCAACATCACTCTGAAATTTGTGCCTCCCAGGTCCACTGCCAGGAAATCGCCCACCTCTAGAAGATAATAATACGTCTTTTTTAAAGAACGGTCAGTTTAGTTCATCAAGACTGATAAGTAAACATTTTCTAATGCAAAGTTCAATCTTGGGAAATTTTAAATATTAAGGCTCAAGAAGTAGAATTCATGTTTTCTCACCATATCACTCCTTTGTTTCCTCCTGTGTACAAGATTTATTCAACACAAGTTGAACCAAGTGATTTCAAGCTCCGTTCATCATCTTTGCTTCCCTTCTAAATGCTCAAGCATGTAAATATTCTGGATCATGTAGGTGAATAACCTATTAACCTTAATACTTAAATCACCTCATTACAAATAGTACCAAGTGTGATTACTACTTTGTATTTCACACAATCCACCTTCCTTACACAACCTAATTTCTTCATAGGTAGACAAAATTGCTGGAGAAACTCAGCGGGTGCGGCAGCATCTACGGAGCGAAGGAAATAGGCAACGTTTCGGGCCGAAACAACGTTTCTGGTTTCAGTATGAAGAAGGGTTTCGACCCGAAACGTTGCCTATTTCCTTCGCTCCATAGATGCTGCCACACCCGCTGAGTTTCTCCAGCAATTTTGTCTACCTTCGATTCTCCAACATCTGCAGTTCCTTCTTGAACACTAATTTCTTCATGCCTAGGAAGGTACTGTAGATGCTGATTTACACAGAAGTTAGACACAAAATGCTGGAGTAACTCAGTGGGACAGTCAATGGGCATGATTGTCAACATTCACATCACTGATTATTTTGCTGAACACCTCCGCTCAGTCCGCCTAAACCCACATGACCTCCCGGTCGCTAAACACTTTAATTCACCCTCTCATTCCCTCACTTACCTTTCTGTCCTGGGCCTCCTCCACTGTCAGAGTGAGGCCCAATGCAAATTGGAGGAACAGCACCTCGTATTTCGTTTGGGCAGCTAACACCCCAGCGGTATGAATATTGACTTCTCCAACTTCAAGTAACCCTCGCTATCCCTCTCTCTCCTTTCCTCCCCCATCGTAGTTCTCTGACTGTCCTCCTGATTACGTTTTATCTTTGTATGTTTCGTTGTCACCTCCTAACCAACAATGATCTATTCTACATTTGCCTTGAGCTTTGTACCCTTTGATCTCTTGTTTTCACACCTCACCCTTCCATATCTCTATGTCTCCCTCTCTCCTGACTCTGTTTTTCATTCATTTATTCTATATCTCTCTGCATCACTGTCCCTATCTCTCGTTTCCCTTTCCCCTGACTAGTCTGAATAAGGGTCTCAAAACGAAACATCACCCACTCCTTCCATCGAGAGAGGTTGCCTGTCCCGCTGAGTTGCTCTGGCATTTTGTGTCTTATTTCTTTATGTATCTGTGCCTAAAGAAAGCTCCTTCCCCAATTCAGATAGAACAACATTTTAAAATGCTGAAGATCTGAAATAAATGCTAGAAATATTCAGAAAGATGGGCCGCATGTGTGGAGAAGGTAAACCCAGTTCATAATTCAGGCTGGTGGCCTTTCATCAGTCGAGTTTATTGTCATATGCACAAGTACAGTGAAGTGAGTTTAAATATAAATCTTGTTTGCAGCAGCATCACAGACATTGACTCAGACAAAACACAAAAAACATAAGTTGCACATAAACTACACGGCAGTGAAAGAAAATGATCGTGAAAAACAAGGCATTAGTGCAAAACATAATTGGAAAACAAGTCCATGGTAGTATAAGAGGTTGTTTGTCATGTTCACTTGCTGAGCTAGGATTAGGATTGTGCTGGTCTGGGTGGTGCCACCGGGTGGCGCCAGCAATGGCTGCCTCGCCAACAGTCTATCTGTTCCTTCCTTCTTTGTTGTTTGTTTTAGTATGTTTTAAATATATGTTTTTGTGTTCTTTACTTTGTTTATGTGGGGGGGACTTTATTTATCTCTTACCTCGATGGAGATGTGATTTTTTTCGGTATCGTGTCTCCCACCGCACCGCGGCCTAACATCGAGGAGTTGGCGGCCTCTGGTGGAGATTGACCGGGTGCTCCATCGAGGGAGCCTGCGGACTTTCCATCACGGAGCTTGCGATCTCTGTCGAGGATCGAACTCGGAGCTCCAAACCGCGGGAGCCTGCGGACTTTGACACCGTGGAGCTCGCGGTCCCTGGTTAGAGGCCGACTTCGGGAGCTCCAGGCCGCAGGGGCTTCGACTGCCCCGACTGGGGATGGTTCGACTGCCCCGACTGCGGGAGAATAAAGAGGGAAGAAGAGACTTCATTGCCTTCCATCACAGTGAAGAATGGGGCTCATGTTGTCGACCTGCCCGTGGTGAGCCCTGTCAACTGACCTCAGTCAGGCGAACGACAACAAACAGAGACAGCAGCAGCGACGCAGCTTGGCGCCAACCCGGAGCATGCGCCTTTTTAGGGCGGGCACCTACGGTTGACGAACTGGATGGCATCACCCTGCTGCGGACTTCTGCTGCCTCAAAGGCAAGAAGAAGAAGCTCGTGAGGGCTCTGGTGAGACCACATCTGGAGTATTTTGTACAGTTTTGGTCTCCTAATTTGAGGAAGGACATCCTTGTGATTGAGGCAGTGCAGCGTAGGTTCACGAGATGATCCCTGGGATGGCGGGACTGTCATATGAGGAAAGATTGAAAAGACTAGGCTTGTATTCACTGGAGTTTAGAAGGATGAGGGGTGATCTTATAGAAACATATAAAATTATAAAAGGACTGGACAAGCTAGATGCAGGAAAAATGTTCCCAATGTTGGGCGAGTCCAGAACCAGGGGCCACAGTCTTAGAATAAAGGGGGGGTTTTCATTTAAGACTGAGGTGAGAGCAAACCTTTTCACCCAGAGAGTTGTGAATTTATGGAATTCCCTGCCACAGAGGGCAGTGGAGGCCAAGTCACTGGATGGAGAGAGTTAGATGGAGCTCTCGGGGCTAGTGGAGTCAAGGGATATGGGGAGAAGGCAGGCACGGGTTATTGATAGGGGATGATCAGCCATGATCACAATGAATGGCGGTGCTGGTTCGAAGGGCTGAATGGCCTCCTCCTGCACCTTTTTTTTATGTTTCTGTTTCTATGAATGTGCGGAATCCGCTGTGGTGGATGTTTATGTTAACTTTTATATAGATGTGTGTCTTGTTTTTTTTTTAGTATGGCTGTATGGTAATTCGAATATCATTGTACCTTAATTGGTACACGTGACGATAAAAGACTTTTGAAACGTTTGAAACCTTTGTTCAAGAAACTGATGGCTGTAGAAAAGTAGCTGTTCCAGAACCTAGTGATGTGGAACTTAACATGTAGAACTGCAGATGCTGGTTTAAACCCGAAGATAGACACAAAAAGCTGGAGTAACTCAGCCAGACAGGCAGCACCTCCAGAGAGAAGGAATGGTGATGTTTCGGGTCGAGACCCAAAGGTCCCAAGACTGTCGACCCGAAAGGTCACCCATTCCTTCTCTCCAGAGATGCCTGCCTGTCCCGCTGAGTTACTCCAGCTTTTTGTGATGTGGATCTTAAGGCTTTGGTATTTCCTGTCCAACATGAAAAGAGGGTCAAGGCACTAATGGTGGTGGTCCTTCATAGATGCCACCTTCTTGAACTAGTCTTCGGCAGATAGTGGTAGAGTCATCTTGTGATAGACCTGGTTGAGTCCACCACTCTGTAGCCTCTTGTGTTCCTGGGCACTGGAACTGCCATACCATACCATGATGCATCCAGTCAAGATATTTTGCACAGTTCACCTGTAGAAGTTTGTTGGAGTATCGGGTGACGTACTGAATCTCTTTAAACTTCTAAGCAGGCGTGCTGGCATGACATCTTCATGATTATGTCAGACTGTTAGGTCCAGGACAGGTCATCTGAGATGGAACGTGAAACTGCTCTCTTCACTGCTGAACCACCGATCTCACAACCTCCCCATCGTGAAGATAACATGGTTTTGTTAATGTTAAGCAAAACACAAAGTGCTGGAGGAACTCAGCAGGTTAGGAGGGAATGGACAGGTGATGTTTTGGGGTCAGACCCTTCTTCAGACCAATAGGAGTGGGGGGGGGGGGGGAGAGAGAGGGTGTGGGAGTGTGATGAATCTTTATGTAGTCTTCCCAGAGAAGGATCTATCATCTATTACAATTGCTCTACTCTTTTAAATGTCTTTTCTACCTGTAATGGGCCCGTCCCACTTGGCGATTTTTTTGGCAACTGCTGGCGACCGTCAAAGTCGTAGCAGGCCCCGAAAAACTGGCGACAACCTATGTCAGCACCTACGTCAGGAGAAGTCAGGCTATGCTCACTGGCGTCAAACCCACTGTCGTCGTTAGCAGCGATCAGAAAGACTTTTTGTGCGACTGAGGAGACTACTTCCGGCGACCACAGGTGAACATGTGGCGAGAAACTATTGTGTGGTTGCCTAAAGAATTACCTAAGTGGGACAGGCCTATTAGTATAGCATATTCTGCTCCCTGTTTCTTCCCCTTTGCTCTATCTATTGTATTTCGAGTTTGACTTCATTGTGCGTAGTACTACCTGATCTCATTGGATAGCATGCAAAACCAAGCTTTTCACTGTACTTCGGTACACGTGGCAACAACATACCTAAACCTAGCTGGAAAAGAGAGGCTGAACAAGGCCTGGCAAGTGATCGGTGGATACAGATAAGGGGGGGGGTTGATTGGCAAATAGGTGGAGTAAGTGACAAAGGCTAGAGGTGCAAAGGGTGTAAGATAAGGAGAGGAGGAGAGAAATGTAAGGCCAGGTGGAGGGTCTCGACCCCCACCTCTCTTATCCAATATTGGCAGACTTTGATTCACCCTCACTGATCTTTCCATATTACCTCCTCGGATGTTGCCTGACCCGCCGCTGTTCCTCAACACTGTGTTTGGCTGAAGATTTCAGCATCTATTGTTCCTTGTGTCAACGTTAAGTAAGAGGTTGTTGTTGCGGCACCACTCAACCAGGAGTTCCATATCTCTCTTGTAGACTCATTCATCGCCACACATGAATGGGCCAACAACTGAGGTGTCGTCATCAAGTTGATAGCTGGTGTTGGAGCTGTGCTTAGGCCCAGAGTCATAAGGTCATAGGTGTTGAGAGTAGAATTAGGCCATTCGGCCCATTAAGTCTACTCCGCCATCAATCATGGCTGACCTATATCTCCCCTCCTAACCCCATTCTCCTGCCATCTCCCCATAACCTCTGACACTTGTACTAATCAAGAATCTATCTATCTCTGCCTTAAAAAATCCTCTAATGGCCTCCATGGCCTTCTGTGGCAAAGACTTCCACAGATTCACCACCCTCTGACTAAAGAGTTTTCTCCTCATCTCCTTCCTAAAAGAAGTCATAAATGTAAAGAGAGTAGACCAGGCACACCTGTGCTGGTGGTTGGTGAGGAGATTGAGGGAGTCAATGATCCAGTAATAAAGGGAGATACAGAGGCCCAGGTCTTGGAGTAGGGTGAGGAGATTGGAGGGGATGAGAATGCTGAACTCCGAGCTATAGTCAATGAACAGCAGCCTGACATTAATGTTCTGTTTTCTAGGTCCAGAGCAGAGTGGAGAATCAGTGAGATAGTATCTGCTATTGATCTGTTATGGTGATAGGCAAATTAAAGCAGAACCATGTTATTTCTAGCGCCATAACCAGCCTGTCGAAGCACTTCATTGTAGTGGATGCAAGTGTTATCGGATTATAGTTATTGAGGCAGGACATCGTGCCCTTCTTGGGCACCGATACAGTAGATGTCCTTTTGAAGCAGTTGGGAACCCCAGACCGCAGAAGCGAGAGGTTGAAGATGTCATAGAGTCATAGAGTGATAAGTAAGTAAGTAAGTAAGTTTATTGGCCAAGTATTCACATACAAGGAATTTGCCTTGGTGCTCTGCCCACAAGTAACAACATGACATACAGTGACAGTTACGAATGACTCAGAAAACACTAAACATTAATAATAATAAAACATTAATGATAAAACACCATTGATCAAGCATGTGAACCAACAAAATACCAGATCAAAGGGAGGCTACAGATTTTTGGCTGTTGAGTAGAGCAACTACTCGTGGATAAAGACTGTTTTTATGTCTGGCTGAGGCAGCTTTGACAATCCGGAGTCACCTTCCAGAGGGAAGTGATTCAAAGAGTTTGTGGCCAGGGTGAGAGGGGTCAGAGATGATCTTGCCCGCTCGCTTCCTGGCCCTTGCAGTGTACAGTTCATCAATGGAGGGAAGGTTGCAGCCAATAATCTTCTCTGCTGATCGGACAATTCGCTGAAGCCTCCAGGTGTCGTGCTTGGTGGCTGAGCCAAACCAGACCATGATGGAGAAGGTGAGAACAGACTCTATGATGGCCGTGTAGAATTGGACCTTCATTGCCTGTGGCAGATTGTGCTTCCTCAGTTGCCGTAGGAAGTACATCCTCGGTTGTGCCTTTTTGACTGTGGAGTCGATGGTAGCCCCTTAAGGTCCTTGGAGATGATGGTTCCCAGGAACTTAAAAGACTCCACAGATGTGACTGTGGTGTTCTTGATGGTGAGTGGGGTGAGGGATGGGGGAGCTCTCCTAAAGTCTACAATAAATTCCGCTGTCTTAAGAGCATTGAGCTCTAGGTTGTTACGATGGCACCAGGATGCCAGCTGTGACACGTCCTGTTGGAAACAGGCCCTCAGCCCAACGTGCCCACACCGGCCAACATGTCCCAGCTACACTAGTCCCACCTGCCTACCCTTGGTCCGTATCCCTCCAAACACGTCCTTGAATACTCCAGGGTTCGTAACAGTAAGAGGTGATTTCACTGACACTGACAAAATGTTTGCAGCATTCTAGAACCTGGGACCCCATTTTTAGAGCAAAGTGTAGGGCATTTTGGACTGAGATAGGAGAATGTCTTCACTCATAGAGTGAATGAAGAATCTTTGCATTTCTTTACCCAGGAGCTCGATCAAGGCTCAGTCTTCAAATTAATCAAACAGTGAATAATAGACTTCTAGATGTTATAGGAACCTTGGAATTTGGGGACAATGCAGGCGAATGATGCTGGGGTATAATGATAGCCGTGATCTTAATGAACGACCATGTGGTATGGGCGTTATCATCACCTGTACCGAGATACAGCAAAAACGTTGTTTGCGTGCTATCCAGACATATCACACCAGAGTACAGAAAGGAGATAGTTGCCAAGCCAAGTTATGGATGCATCCCAAACACGATTCCCTCTGAAGAATGGTCTCAACCTGAAATTTCAAGATGGGTTTCGGCCCGAAACATTGCCTATTTCCTTTGCTCCATAGATGCTGCTGCACCCGCTGGGTTTCTCCAGCATTTTTGTGTACCTTCGATTTTCTAGCATCTGCAGTTCCTTCTTAAACACTGAAATGTCACCCATTCCTTCGCTCCAGAGATGCTGCCTGTCCCACTGAGTTACTGCAGCTTTTTCTGTCCATCTTCAGTTGAACCCACCATCTGCAGGAAAGGGTCAAGAACTTCAAATTCCTGGGCTGGCATATTTCCGAAGATCTTTCCTGGTCCCAGCACCTCTACTTATAAAGAAGGCACATCAGCGCCTCTACTTCCTGAGAAGATTACGGAGAGTCGGTATGTCAAGGAGGACTCTCTCGAACTTCTACAGGTGCACAGTAGAGAGCATTCTAACTAGCTGCATCATGGCTTGGTTCGGCAACTTGAATATCCAGGAGCGGAAAAGAATGCAGAAAGTTGTGACCACTGCCCAGTCCATCATCGGCTCTGACCTCCCCACCATCGAAGGGATCTATTGCAGTCGTTGCCTCAAAAAGGCAGCCAGCATCATCAAAGACCCACACCATCCTGGCCACACACTCATCGCTCCGTTGCCATCGGGAAGAAGGTACAGGAGCTTGAAATCTGAACATCCAGGTTCAAGAATAGCTTCTTCCCCACAGCCATCAGGCTGCTAAATGCAACATCAAACAAGCTCTGAACAAAAACAGTCTATTGCACTTTATCTGTTTATTTATTGTGTACATATATGGTCTATGGTATATAGACGCACTGAACTTTTATCTCCTGTTCTGTACTATGTTTACATATACTGTTGTGCTGCAGCAAGCAAGAATTTCATTGTCCTATCTGGGGCACATGACAATAAAACTCTCTTGCCTTGACTCTTGACTCTTCCTACACAAGATTCCCTTGACGGTGCATTTGTAGAAGTTGGTAAGTGTTGATTAAGACATGCCAAACGTCTTTAATCTTCAGTGGAAGCAGAGGTATGGTGTACTTTCTTAGTTGTAGCCTTCAATGTGGTTGGTGCAGGACAAATATGTTAACGATATCTGTGCTAGGGACTTGAAGCTCGCGCCCATCTCCACTTTAGCACTATTGACACTGATTGGGCATGTGCACCACCTCATCCTCATTTCCTGAAGACAATAACTAGCTCCTTCGTCTTGCCCCCGAGTCCGGGAAACATTCTAATAAATCTTTTCTGCACCCTTTTCAGCTTAATAGCATCTTTCCCATTATAGGGTGAACTGACCACAATACTCTAATGTGGCCTCACCAATGTATTGGACAATTCTAACATCATCTTCCAACTCTAGCTCCTTTTTGTGCTCTGTCTCATCGTTGTTCGAAATCCGAATCTCAACCCGAAACGTCACTACGATGGTGTCAACTACAAACTTGTAAATGCAGTTAGAGCAGAATTTGGCCACATATTCATGAATGCATAGAGAATATAGTATGGGGCCGAGTATGCATCCTTGCGGGGCTCCAGTAGTGAGAATATCAGGGAAGATGTTTTATTGTCTCTCCGCACTGATTGCGGTCTATGGGTCAGGAAGGAGAGGATCCAGTGGCAGGTGTTGGCTCCCAGGGGTTGAAGATGAGTTTGGTTGGTATTGAGGTGTTGAAATAGGATTCAGGCAGACGTAGGTTTCCTTGTTATCCAGATGTTCCAGCAATGATGCAGGACCAGGGAGCTGACATCTGCTGTGAACATTTGTGGCGGTAGGTGAGGTGCAGTTTATCAATGAAGTCTGGGAGGCTGAGGTTAACGAGCCTCTCGAAGCACTGCATGATCATGGATGTCAAGACCACTGCATGGTGGTCATTAAGGCAAGCTACAGTTCTTGAAGCAGGTGGGAACCGCAGAATGGAGGAGTATGGAGAGGTTAAAGATGTCCACTGTTACTCCTCACAGGTTTCCAGGCCAAGGCCGGACACTCCGTTAGGACCAGTCAGGAAGGCCAAACTGTGATAGTGACTATGGGTATAAGTGCACTCCAAGCTGTCATTCCACCAACCCTCTGTCTGAAGAAGGGTCTCGACCCGAAACGTCACCTATTCCTTCGCTCCATAGATGCTGCCTCACCCGCTGAGTTTCTCCAGTTTATCTACCTTCGATTTTTCCAGCATCTGCAGTTCTTTCTTAAACAACCCTCTGTTTATACAGGCTTTGAGCTCGATGGGAATGGACATGTTGAATCACAATACTGCACAACTTCACTTTGTAGCCCCTTATAGTATGTCGGCCCAACCTCAAACGGCAGAAGTCCACATGGTTTTACTGGGGCTCTAGCTTCCCTCTTGACATCCTTGATGGCTTTGCTAAAGTTGTATGGAGATCTCTAGTTTGGTTCAGGATTGTTTGATTTGAACGCTCACAGGTAGTGGTGTGGGAGGTAACTAGTCTGTGGCTTTGTAATGGACACTGGTCGCAAAGCAATTCCCCAAAATGGAGATGGAAAATTTGAATAAGGGAAGAGTCAGAGCCAAGCCAGATGAAAGTGAAGGTTGGGTAGCAAGTGGCAGCTCAGATGATGAAACCGCTGGAAGCTGCACCAACACAAACATGAATATACCAGAAAATCAGATAAGCAACTGAAAAATGAAATGCCCCACACAATCCACAGAGAAATAGGAATAGATTGATCCAAGAGGAATTCCCATAGCCATACCTTTGATTTTTTTTTAAACCCGATGAGTTGGCGTAGAGGAGAAGATCGGGAGCAGAGGAACATTGGTTAGTTCTGCTCAAGTGAGAAGCAAAGTGCCCTCAGGTCACCCTGGTGTGAGATGGTGGTATAGAGTGAGTAGGGATCCATGGTGCTGGCTTGGCCAGGAAACATTACTGGGCTAAAGGCCTCCTCCTTATTGGAACCTTCTTGTAATTGATTACAATATTTCTGTGCTACTGAACTGCTCAAGCAACCCCACGATGCCCGGATCAATACTTAAACCACCATTCTACCTCTTATCCGGACCATTCCCCAGATACAATCCTCTGTTCTCTTATCCAAGGAACATAAACACAAACAGATATGACAGACGAGTGTTTTTTTTCCATTAATCGGCAAGACCACGGAGCATTATTGAACATTCTACTCTTACCGACCAGAACGGTTCACAATTGCAGTCATTCGGGAACATAAATATAATTCTCAATTTCTACTCCACCAATGGTTTTCTTACAGTCCTCTCTCTCCCTGTCTTCTCCATCCTTGGCTCCCATTACAGGTTTGAAATGCTCTTTTTTTTAATCACGCAGATGGAAATCATTGTGTGGGAAGGAACTGCAGGTGCTGGTTTAAACCGAAGATAGAAACAAAAAGCTGGAGTAACTCCGCGGGACGGGCAGCATCTCTGGAGAGAAGGAATGGGTGATGTTTTTGGTTGAGACCCTTCTTCAGAGATCATTGGTAAGTTCCCTCTACTCATGGCCAAATATGACAATAGACAATTGGTGCAGGAGTAGGCCATTCGGCCCTTCGAGCCAGCACCTCTCGATTAAATCAATATTATGGTCAAAGTTCTAGTATTCTTACCAAATCTAACCAAACTTATTTTTATCATTTACTCACATATTAATACTTATGTACTCACCTATTTATCTTCATCCAGTACTCAGATTCATCTTAAACAATGAGACCAGATTTCTGCTTGCTTGATGCTATTCTCATATAATTGTCAACCATCCAAGCTGTTTATTAATATTGTTTGTGATTCGTCTTCCGAAGAGAATGATTGATCCCCTTCAATTCTGCCTTCATCACCGCTGTCCTTGAAATATCCAGCCCTTTGTTGCCCCATCCCCAACAGGGCCCTGGTGAGACCACACCTGGAGTATTGTGTGCAGTTTTGATCTCCTAGGTTGAGGAAGGACATTCTTGCTATTGAGGGAGTGCAGCGTAGGTTCACCAGGTTAATTCCTGGGATGGCGGGACTGACTTATGATGAAAGAATGGATCAACTGGGCTTATATTCACTGGAATTTAGAAGGGTGAGAGGGGATCATAGTAACATGTCAAATTATTAAAGGATTGGACTGGCTCGATGCAGGAAAAATGCTCCCGATGTTGGGGGAGTCCAGAACCAGGGGTCACAGTTTAAGAATGAGGGATAGGCCATTTAGAACTGAGATGAGGAAACACTTTTTCACCCAGAGAGTTGTGAATCTGTGGAATTCTCTGCCACAGAAGGCAGTGGAGGCCAATTCACTGGATGTTTTCAAGAGAGAGTTAGATGTAGCTCTTCGGGTTAACGGAATAAGGGATATGGGGTGAAAGCATGAACGAGGTACTGATTCTGGATGATCCGCCATGATCATATTGAATGGTGGTGCTGGCTCAAAGGGCCGAATAGCCTACTCCTGCACCTATTTTCTATGTTGCTCTTTTCCCTCTTTCAGCCCGTCAAATTCATACCTAACTTTCCTGGAGTCAGGATTCTTCCCCACCACAGAGTCAAAGTAGCTCTGGTTATATTCACTCAGGACATCTTATATGATTCTGTCAAAGACAATCTAATCCTCTTTGTTCTTTTCAACTTCTGCAACTTTTGACCATCGTTTGTTGCCACCATTGCCCATCTAGTGGAAATGTGCTTATCTAAGCTGTTCCAGCCGGAGAATTGTCAGCAATGGTTCCTCTGCACTAACTAACAGTAACTAAGTGGGCCAGGCACCATCTCTAGAGGACATGCATAGACGACATTCAGACTGGAGTCTTAAGAAGGGTCTTGATTTGAAACCTCACCTACCCATGTCCACCCGAGATACTGTCTGTCCTGCTGAGTTACGCCACCACTTTGTGTTCTTTTTTCTTCTTTTTTATGTTTATTTTATTAGAAGCAATTGTACAAGAATAAAGTAATCGGCATAACAATTATACAATTTTCGTACAGCTTCATTTTTAACATTTTATGTATTGATTCCTGAAACGGAAAGAAAATTAAAAAGGAAAGAATGAAGAAAAAGGAGAATGAAACAAAAAAGAGAGAAGAAAAGACCCCTGAACTACCAAAGAAGTGCGAGAAGAGAAAGAAAAAGAAAAAAGAAAAAAAAGAAAAAAACGGAGATATGTCCCACTATCCTTCCCTTCCCCCCCAACCCCCCTCCCCACCCCCCCCCCCCCAGCCCGCTCACCCATCCCAAGCATCGGTTTTTAATTTGTGTTCAACCATTCTATTGTTGAAGAAATTCAGTGAAAGGAGACCATGTTTTTGGAGAATTGGTCTGATTTATCAGCCAAAACAAGCCTAATGATTTCTAAATGTCGTGTCTCGGTCATTTCAGTGATCCACATCTTCACTGTGGGAACTGTTATCTTTTTACAGAATTTGAGTATACGTTTTTTCGCCGTTATTAAGCCGTAGTCAAGGAAACGTCTTTGGAATGTCGTTAACTTAGAACAGCCCTCTGACATTCATAAAATTATTAGTTTTGCATCTGAATCCAGTTGAATTTTAAGTGTTTTAGAGATGATATTGAATATTCCCATCCAGAACTTTTGTATTTTTATACAGGATGCGAAGGAATGGGTTACGCTTTGTGTTCTTTAAACTACTTTGACTCTCAGTTCATTTAAAAGTTACCAACTTTGTTTCCCCTGCTGCCTATTTTTTTCATTCTTTATAATATTTTCCCGCTATCCTCATTATTCTGGGATCTTGTGAACTATATATTTTAGCAATTCAGCATTGGATTGGATATTAAAGAGAGTATTGGCTATAGAAAGGAATAGGAATATGAGCAAAATATATTCAATATCCTGCCTTCAAATAAATATATTCCACTAATCTTTTGGGCTATGGAATTAGGAACAGCACTTCATACAGTATTTCACTTGGGCAGCTTACACCTCAGCAGTATGAGTATTGATTGTTCTAATTTCAATTGCAACCCTTACATTCCCTCTCTCTCTCCACCCCTCCCCCACTCTAGCCATCACTGTCTGTATCCACTCCTTTCACTTTTTTTACAGCCAACAATGGACCATTGTGGGCTCTACCTTGATCATCGCTGCTGGCTTTGATTTGTACTTTTCATACCTTTCATTCATTTGTTCTTTGTACCTTTTCCTACCTCTAGTTTCTCTTTCCCCTGACTCTCAGTCTGAAGAAGGGTCTCGACCCTTCCTTTTCTCCAGAGATGCTGCCTGACCCGCTGAGTTACTCCAGCATTCTGTGCCTATCATCAATATTATCAGGCAGCTAAAGCAATGAGTTGTGCAAATACAAGATTTGATTGTTTTGATGCAGGTGTGGATATTAATGGCAGATTTTTTATACTCTGTTTATCAGGCTAACACAGCTTATTCTGATTAGACAATAGACAATAGACAATATGTGCAGGAGTAGGCCATTTGGACCTTCGAGCCAGCACCGCCATTCAATGTGATCATGGCTGATCATCCCGAATCAGTACCCCGTTCCTGCCTTCTCCCCATATCTCCTGACTCCACCATTTTTAAGAGCCCTATCTAGCTCTCTCTTGAAAGCATCCAGAGAACCGGCCTCCACCGTCCTCTGAGGCAGACAATTCCACAGACTCACAACTCTGTGTGAAAAAGTGTTTCCTCGTCTCCATTCTAAAGGGCTTGCTCCTTATTCTTAAACTGTGGTCCCTGGTTATGGTCTCCCCCAACATGTTTCCTGCCTCTAGCGTGTCCGAGCCCTTAACAATCTTATATGTTTCAATAAGATCCCTCTCATCCTTCTAAACTCCAGAATGTACAAGCCCAGCCGCTCCATTATCTCAGCATATGACAGTCTCGCCATCCCGGGAATTAACCTTGTAATTATCTAATAATTATTTTTTTAGAGTGTGCTGACAGTTATTCAGTAGAAGAATTTTTCTACCTGAGCCATCTGGAGTTGAAAGTACATAAGTGGGTAACATCTTCACACTGGCTGTTTCATGGGTTTCCAGTCGGAGACCTTTCTCCATCTCCTGCTGTATTCGCCGTTTCACTTCCAGGAGCTCTTCCTTCCGGAGTTGAAATTCCGATAAAATTTGTTGCACCTACGAGAGAACAGACCATGCAGTTTATGAAGGAGCAGGTACAGCATATGCTTATGCACGTGGTACACTACGCCATTCACAAGTTGTGTTAATATGGTACAGGTCCACCACCGATTTTCCAGCAACTGGTGGTCCGGCAACTCCAGTAATCCGAACAAACTTACCCAAAATCCCCCTTGGAAGTAACGCTGAAAATGTGGCATCTCGGCCGGGTGAGGCGGCCGATCTCGACCTCATTTGGACTTCCAATGCCGGACTTCCGATCGGCAGGTCGAAATTGACCCCTGCAGCCGGGGCTCTGGAACTCCGGGCCGGTGGGAGCGGATGGATCCGTTGCCAAAGCCGACTGCATAGGTTTGTGTCTATCTTCGGTTTAAACCAGCATCTGCAGTTCCTTCCTACACATTTCACATCCCGGCAGCCTAGGTGGAACATTCGGGTACCATTGCTACTCGTCCTTATGCATTTTCGGCGGATTCAGCAAATCTCCGGTCGGAACGGTGGCAGTCCCACTGGGAAAGCTGCGCATCAGCCCCCCAGCGTTAACTGGCACCCGGGCAGCTGTAAAATTAATTTACACTTAATATGTTTTATTTAAGTCTCTAGCAGAGACACCGGAGGAGTGTAATTAATGGATCAGAGATGAATTGTTATCATTATTATGTGACCTCTGTTGGCCCGGCAAAATGGATAATATGGCAAGGCTCTGGAACCAAGGGTGCCAGAAAATCAGTGGTGGTCCTGTAATTCCCAGAAAGGGACAAAATGCCTATTGTGTGTGTGTGTTTTTCTGTAGCAATCTCCATGTTGTTTTTCTTAGTGCCATATTATCTGAATGGTGTCAAGTTGGGAAAAGGGGAAGTACAACGGGATCTGGGGGTCCTCATGTTGGCCTTCATAACAAGAGGAGTCGGGTATAGGAGCAAAGAGGTCCTTTTGCAGCTGTATAGGGCCCGTTATGAGACCACACCTGGAGTATTGTGTGCAGTTTTGGTCCCCTAATTTGAGGAAGGACATCTATATTACTAAAACTAAGATCTTGACCGCTTTCGACTTTTTATTTTGTGATTTCTGAGAGAACGCTGCCACTTACAGCCGTCAATTTTGGTCACCTCGTTCAGAGCCCCCCTCCGCTGCATTGGACTGGAGGATTTTTCCCACCGAAGAAAAATCAGAGATTTATTAATGTTTTAAAAATTTCGCCATTCTCTCTGCTGCCCCCGCTGGCGGCAGGGGGAGGGACTAAAAACCCGGAAGTGTCATGCCTCACTCAGTCTCTGCGAGACGGAGGAAGCGAGAGGGTCATGGCTCACGGCTCTCTGAGCTGTGAATAACACTGAACGCACGTCTACTCTACGGTGAGTCCCCTGGATGTGGTTTTCAGAAAATGTGTTTGTTGGCTTGCAAAGTGTTTTTGCCCAATTGGCTTGGCTTTTAAAGGGCTTTCAGAAAATGTGTTTTGTTGGCTTGCAAAGTGTTTTTGACTAATTGGCTTGGCTTTTAAAGGGCTTTCAGCAAATGTGTTTTATTGGCTTGCAAAGTGTTTTTGCCCAATTGGCTTGGCTTTTAAAGGGCTTTCAGAAAATGTGTTTTGTTGGCTTGCAAAGTGTTTTTTCCCCAATTGGCTTGGCTTTTAAAGGGCTTTCAGAAATGTGTTTTGTTGGCTTGCAAAGTGTTTTTGCCCAATTGGCTTGGCTTTTAAAGGGCTTTCAGAAAATATGTTTTGTTGGCTTGCAAAGTGTTTTTGCCCAATTGGCTTGGCTTTTAAAGGGCTTTCAGAAAATGTGTTTCGTTGGCTTGCAAAGTGTTTCTGCCCAATTGGCTTAGCTTAAAAGCCTTTAAAAAGGGCTTTCAGAAAATGTGTTTCGTTGGCTTGCAAAGTGTTTGCCCAATTGGCTTGGCTTTTAAAGGGCTTTCAACAGTTTTCGGATGGATAAAGCATGAATAAACATTTTTATTAGATCAGGACTGTGTTTAATAGCAAAATTGGCGCTCATTACGTGTCTTCCACTTAGTGGCAAGATGGTGCCGATGATGTCATTTCCGGATAGCGGCAAGATGGCGCTGAGTGCGTCATTTCCGGTTCGTGGCAAGATGGCGCTGACTGCAGAAGGCATAGAGTGAAGATGTCGTTGAATAATTCAAGAGAGCTGACTGTTCTGTCTATGGTGAGTGTGTTTGTTGGACGTTATGTATCTCTGTCTATGTGTGTGTGTGTGTGTGTGTGTGTCTTTGTGTGTGTGTGTGTGTCTGTGTGTGAGTGTGTGTCTGAGAGTCTGTGTGTGTGTGTGTATAGGGTTGTTGCACGTAGGGTCTCCAGGTGAAAGGGCTTGACGAACAGAACCGCTCAATCCATCTGGAGGACATCGCAGCTTCTGGTATATGTTGTTAATACATGAAACGCGTATTTTCCTACCTGCTAAAAACCGCCCAAATTGTGATTTTTTGCGCTGTAAATAATTGTGGACATCGGGATAACCGTGAGAGACATCTATCCTATTTTCGAATTCCAAAAGTGAAGAGAAATGAAGGTAAAGAGAAGCAAGAGCTGAAGAGACAACAACAGCTAAAGTGCTTGGCGAACATTGGCCGTGCAGATATCGAGATTGAAAATATTGGGAATTACCACGTTTGCTCACTGCATTTCATCAAGGCATTATATGTGTTTTTTCTTGATTCCTTTGGTATCTAAAGTTTCAGGAGTGATAAATCTGGCTGTAAAATCTTTAAATCGCTCATGGTTTATGAAGTGGGTTTTTACATGCAAAAAGAAAACTCTTCTGAAGCTAAATTTATCATTAAAAAAATCTCCAAATTTACGAGTGGTGTGTGGAAAGTAAGTTTTCTATCTTTATGGTATTGAGGTATATTTTGGCAAATAATAAAATGTCCTGACAGCTTAAACACCCACTCCCTTTCAATAGGATATTGTCAATTTGCTGAGGTTGATTATGTCCAATTAGCAGCTAACAATTATGCCATTGCTTGGCTTGCATCTGAGTAAAATGTAATTCAAAACCCATGTACGGTTTGCGATTTTTTAAAAGGATACTGCCAGCCCATCAGCTGTGAGTGACTGAACTGCCAGCCCACCAGCCGTGAGTGACTGCACTGCCAGCCCACCAGCCGTGAATAAGTGAACTGCCAGCCCAATAATCCATTCAGTCCATCCACTCCCCCTTCTCTCTCACAGAGACTGTTTTGGGCAGAATTTCTGGCAGTTTCTCGGCTGCCAGCCTGCGAGGTCCGAGTGACTGTACTGCCAGGCCTCATTGACTGAGCTGCCTGGCCACAGTGACTGAGCTGCCTGGCCTCAGTGACTGAGCTGCCAGCCCAATAATTCATTCGGCCCACAATGTCCATACTAGCCCTCTGGAAACCAGTCCCTTCGGCCCACAACACCCATACAAGCGCAACAGAATGTCCCCCCCCCCTCACTGGCCAGCAATATTGGAATTGGTGGAGAGGTGAAATATTGCGTTGGATGACCAGCCCTCCAGTGTGATGCTGGGACCCAACGGGTCCCACTTAGTCTAGTTATTGCTATTGAGGGAGTGCAGCATAGCTTGACAAGGTTAATTCCCAGGATGGTGGGACTATCATATGCTGAGAGAATGGAGCAGCTGGGCTTGTATACTCTGGAGTTTAGAAGGATGGACTGGGATCTTATTGAAACATTTAAGATTATTAAGGGTTTGGACACGCTAGAGGCAGGAAACATGTTCCAGATGTTGGGGAAGTCCAGAACCAGGGGCACAGTTTAAGAATAAGGGGTAAGCCATTTAGAACGAAGATGAGGAAACACTTTTTCACACAGAGAATTGTGAGTCCGTGGAATTCTCTGCCTCAGATAGCGGTGAAGGCCAGTTCTCTGGATACTTTCAAGGGAGAGCTAGATCGGGCATTTAAAGATAGCGGAGTCAAGGGATGTGGGGAGAAGGCAGGAATGTGCTACTAATTGGGGATGATCAGCCATGATCACATTGAATGGCGGTGCTGGTTTGAAGGGCCGAATGGCCTACTCCGGCACCTATTGCCTATTGTCATATATTTTCCCAGTTCCAATATTTACCTATTGAAAGTACAAGCGTTCATTACCTCAATTAATTTATTTTAAAGGGATACAGCATGGAAACAGGCCTTTCAGCCCACAATGACCATCGATCACCTGTTCACTATGTTATCCCACTCTCTACAAAGTCAGGGCATTTTTGTTTTACAGAGGCCAATTAACCTAAAAAAATGACACATCTTTGGGATAGGGGAAGAAAACCCAAACACCCGGAGGAGACCAATATGGTCAAGGGGATTGGCTTGGCTTTTAAAGGGCTTTCAGAAAATGTGTTTTGTTGGCTTGCAAAGTGTTTTTGCCCAATTGGCTTGGCTTTTAAAGGGCTTTCAGAAAATGTGTTTTGTTGGCTTGCAAAGTGTTTTTGCCCAATTGGCTTGGCTATTAAAGGGCTTTCGGAAAATGTGTTTTGTTGGCTTGCAAAGTGTTTTTGCCCAATTGGCTTGGCTTTTAAAGGTCTTTCAACAGTTTTCGGATGAATAAAGCATGAATAAACATTTTATTAGATCAGGACTGTGTTTAATTGCAAAATTGGCGCTCATTACGTGACTTCCGCTTAGTGGCAAGATGGTGCCGATGACGTCATTTCCGGATAGCGGCAAGATGGCACTGAGTGTGTCATTTCCGGTTCGTGGCAAGATGGCGCTGACTGCAGAAGGCACAGAGTGAAGACGTCGTTGAATAATTCAAGAGAGCTGACTATTCTGTCTATGGTGAGTGTGTTTGTTGGACGTTATTTAAAGCACGTTTTTGCTTCAGCAGCAGCCTCGACAGGAGGCTTTAAATGTTTGAATCATTCGGTTTAGACACTGTATGTTCACCACGTTCTGAAGTTACTTGGCATTTTAGCATTGGTTGTGTATGAGTGCGTCTGTGTGTGTGTGTGTGTGTGTGAATGAGCCTGTGTGTCTCTGTGTGTGTATCTCTGTCTGTGTGTGTGTGTGTGTGTGTGTCTTTGTGTGTGTGTGTGTGTCTGTGTGTGAGTGTGTGTCTGAGAGTCCGTGTGTGTGGGTATAGGGGGGTTGCACGTAGGGTCCCTGGGTGAAGGGGCTTGACGAACGGAACCGATCAATCCATCTGGAGGACATCGCAGCTTGTGGTATATGTTGTTAATACACAAAACGTGTATTTTCCTACCTGCTAAAAACCGCCAAAATTTTGATTTTTTTCGCTGTAAATAATTGTGGACAACGGGGTAACCGTGAGAGACATCTATCCTATTTTCGAATTCCAAAAGTGAAGAGAAATGAAGGTAAAGAGAAGCGAGAGCTGAAGAGACAACAACAGCTAAAGTGCTTGGCGAACATTGGCCGTGCAGATATCGAGATTGAAAATATTGGGAATTATCACGTTTGCTCACTGCATTTCATCAACAGTAAGGCATTATATGCGTTTTTGCTTGATTCCTTTGGTATCTAAAGTTTCAGAAGTGATAAATCTGGCTGTAAAATCTTTAAATTGCCCATGGTTTATGAAGTGGGTTTTTACATGCAAAAAGAAAACGCTTCTGAAGCTAAATTTATCATTAAAAAAATCTCCAGACTTACGAGTGGTGTGTGGAAAAGTAAGTTTTCTATCTTTATGGTAATGAGGTATATTTTGGCAAATAATAAAATGTCCTGACAGCTTAAACACCCACTCCCATTCAATAGAATATTGTCAATTTGCTGAGGTTGATTATGTCCAATTAACAGCTAACAATTATGCCATTGCTTGGCTTGCATCTGAGTAAAATGTAATTCAAAACACACGTACGGTTTGCTATTTTTTTAAAGGATACTGCCAGCCCATCAGCTGTGAGTGACTGAACTGCCAACCCACCAGCCGTGAGTGACTGCACTGCTAGCCCACCAGCCGTGAGTAAGTGAACTGCCAGCCCAATAATCCATTCAGTCCATCCTCTCCCCCTTCTCTCTCACAGAGACTGTTTTGGGCAGAATTTCTGGCAGTTTCTCAGCTGCCAGCCTGCCTGGTCCGAGTGAGTGTACTACCAGGCCTCAGTGACTGAGCTGCCAGCCCAAGAATTCATTCAGCCCACAACGTCCATACTAGCCCTCTGGAAACCAGTCCCTTCGGCCCAAAACACCCATACAAGCGCAATAGAATGCCCCCCACCTCACTGGCCAGCAATATTGGAATTGGTGGAGAGGTGAAATATTGCGTTGGGTGACCAGCCCTCCAGTGTGATGCTGGGACCCAACGGGTCCCACTTAGTCTAGTTATTGCTGTTGAGGGAGGGAGTGCAGCGTAGTTTGACAAGGTTAATTCCCAGGATGGCGGGACTATCATATGCTGAGAGAATGGAGTGGCTGAGCTTGTATACTCTGGAGTTTAGAAGGATGAACTGGGATCTTATTGAAACATATAAGATTATTAAGGGTTTGGACACGCTAGAGGCAGGAAACATATTCCAGATGTTGGGGAAGTCCAGAACCAGGGGCCACAGTTTAAGAATACGGGGTAAGCCATTTAGAACAAAGATGAGGAAACACTTTTTCACACAGAGAATTGTGAGTCCGTGGAATTCTCTGCCTCAGATGGCGGTGAAGGCCAGTTCTCTGGATACTTTCAAGGGAGAGCTAGATCGGGCATTTAAAGATAGCGGAGTCAAGGGATGTGGGGAGAAGACAGATATGTGGTACTAATTGGGGATGATCAGCCATGATCACATTGAATGGCGGTGCTGGCTTGAAGGGCCGAATGGCCTACTCCTGCACCTATTGTCTATTGTCATATATATTCCCAGTTCAAATATTTACCTATTGAAAGAAGAAGCATTCATTACCTCAATTAATTTATTTTAAAGGGATACAGCATGGAAACAGGCCTTTCAGCCCACAGTGACCATTGATCACCTGCTCACTATGTAATCCCACTCTCTATAAAGTCAGGGCATTTTTGTTTTACAGAGGCCAATTAACCTAAAAAAATCACACATCTTTGGGATAGGGGAAGAAAACCCAAACACCCGGAGGAGACCAATATGGTCAAGGGGAGAACATGCAAACTCCACACAGACAGCACCCGTGGTCATAATTGAGCCCTGGTGTCTGGTGCTGTAAGGCAGTAATCTACCAGCTGCATTACTGTGCCGCCCTAAGTTCGTGTTGTAAAATATCCCACATGGTATGCATAAGATCAGCATGTTACAATAGACAATAGACAATAGGTCCAGGAGTAGGCCATTCGCCCCTTTGAGCCCCATTCAATATGATCATGGCTGTTCATCCACTTGTTAAATAAACAACATTGTAGACAGGTGCTGAATATATGCACTAAATATGTGCATGGCCACATGCTAGGTTCAGCATGCAGTGCATGCCGAGGTAATAGGCACAAGCAGGATTTGCAAGCTATATTGTGTGTGCTGCATGGTGTAGCTGGGACATGTTGGCCAGCGTGGGCAAGTTGGGCTGAAGGGCCTGTTTCCACACTGTATCACTCTAGGACTCCATTCATCACAATCTAGTCTCTGGACAACAG
>CM075991.1:2903889-3019333 GCA_038087875.1 Malacoraja senta
CTTCACAGGAATATAGGATGGTCCAAAAATCTTTTTGCGACACATTGGCCTTCATCAGTTAGAGTATTGACTATAGAAGTTGGGAGGTGATGTTGCAGTTGTATAAGACATTGGTGAGGCTGCATTTAGAGTATTGGGTTCAGTTTAGGGCACCATGATATAGGAAAGATGTTGTCAAACTAGAAAGGATGCAGAGAAGATTTACATTGCCAGGGCGTGAGAGCCACAGCTATAGGGAGAGGTTGAGCAGACTAGGACACAATTCCTTGGAGCGCAGGAGGATGAGGGATGTACAAAAATCATGAGAGGTATAGATCACGTAGATGCACAGTCTCTTGCCCAGAGTAGGGGAATCGAGAACCAGGGGATATAGGTTTAAGGTGAGGGGGGAACGATTTAATAGGAAGAAGAGCCCGTCCAGCTGCACACGCGTCAATCTTCAAAGCTGCGGAGTGAAATCACTGACGACAATTACTGAAGTATGATAGTAAGATACATAAAGACTAGAACTACCAGCTCGATCTTTTATGAGGGTGGGAGCGGAGGGCACGTAATCCCTCAACATAACTCCTCATAAAATAAAGATCAAACTTCAAACTGGTAAGTTCTCATTTAATCTTACTATTTTAATTTGGAGTCACGTGAGTGACTATGTGAAGATTTCAAAGCTCTGTGATTTCAGGCCCTAGATTAAATCCAGGCGCTCACTGCATTGATTGACTCTAAATAAGTAAAATAATCAACAGTGCACAACCATAACATGGATGCAACCAATTAATGGTTAATTTATCACCATAATAGTAACCCCTTTATCACAAGAGGAATATTTAATACTAAATCCCCAAATAACACCACCAAATAACCATACGTATTATATTCTCCATATGTTAATAGGTGAATTCTTTCACTTATGCCTGCAGCCACGAGGATATGTCTTATTAGAACATCCAATTCCTTGGCCGTCAAACTTGATGGTGCCCTGGTGAAATAAGATTAAACATTTTCAGTATCCATACCTGCATCAAGCAACACATGCTTTAGCCATGTTTTAAATAGTCTAAACCGACACTTTCCTATGCAGTTATTTATGGCTAATAAAATACTCATACTGAACCTTTTTAAGGTTCTGATAGCTTCAATCTAACATTGTAAATGTGATACCACACATAGACGTGGATCCGTAGGATATGGTGAAACCCCAACTTACATCCTGTGATTCCACATCTACTCTGTTTAAGCAATTCATAGACATAGAACACAATAGTAACTGTTTGTCTCTTTCCATCAATTCTATTCTTACTTTCTGCAATAGTTGCACTCTCTGTGCATAAACCAGTCCCCTGAACTTGACTTCCTAATGATAATTCAAGCCAAGGACCGCACTGTAATAGGAGTCCATAAACAAACAATATAGCATATCTCTTACATTCCAGATTATTGTATACTTGTGTCTAAGAGGTTTTAGAATTAAAATCCTTTCATAAATTTGCAGACCAAATGGTGTACCCCTACGATATTTTGTTCTGATTCCTCCATAGATATGCAGTATTGGCACTCCTTGCAGTATTCATATCATTATAGCTTAACTGCTAATAAAATAAAGAGTTTACAGAACTCTAACACTACTGATATGTCTATAGTGTGATATGTAATAGTCTGCTTAAACAAAACATATCCCATTTCTTTATGTAAGAATTGTACTACTTCTGGGTACATCCCTCCAGATTGCAATAATATCCATAGTACAATCTGATAGTCCTCTTCAGATAAATGTCACTCCTTAAAATCTTTAAATCAACAACCAATATGATTATGTAAAGGATGTGAATCATCAGTTATAGAGTGCACAAACAGATTAATTCTGTTTGGAAATCATAAGAGGCTTTTGTGATCATTTTAAACACCTCAGGGTACCATGGTTTTGTAGATCCAATCTAGTACCACCAATACTCCCAAAACGGAATCCTGTTTGCTCTTCTGTATATACTGTTAAATGAGAAAAATGGAAAATGTATACAAACATTTTACCCCTATGCAGCAAAAAAACATTCACCACTACTGCCCCAGTATCAGACTTTATAACATATATTTAGGTAATGGGTGGTTAAATCTGGATACAAACAAGTCATCAATTGTGCTATAATATTGTTAAATTTCACACGATTCAACATACATTCTATATTATCATTGATTTACATGACTTTTGAGTCTTCAACTATATTGAATCTACCTCATAGGTAGATTGCCAATCAAATATTTCTGGTAAATAGCAGATCCAGATCACATTAGTCAATTACAAGATACTGACTTAAACCACTCAAATGATTGACATACGTTCTATTCCGTAGTCTCAAACTATGTCTAAACATGCAACTTTGCATATAAGAGCAAATAAGCTTTAGGTCATAAATGTTCCTAAAACTTACATAATGATCCCTTGTTATTTGATCAAAAGGTACTTTCTCCATATTCCCTGTACCTCCACAGCTGAAAATACGTATAAGTATGACCACAACTTAGAGCACTACCATTAGTGTGTAGCATAATGGAAGGTGTTTAGCCAGAATCTCTCTGGAGGCATTTGAGACACTCCTGATTCATTAATATTCCAGTAATAACTGTAACTGGCAAATACATGGCCTGGCAAACTTACCATAAATTGTATTATCCATGCTTACTATAAATTTTGATAATGCCGCAATCTAAATTCTACAGCTGAAAATAAGCAACATTTGTAACATAGGCTTGTTTCCTGCCTAATTGAAGGTTGGTGCTCTATAATGAGCTTAATACCACTTCCAATTAAATGCCTAATTAAGGATTAGTGCTCTATATTGACCTTTATACAATGGTTGATGCTCTATAATGAGCTACGTACAACTTCCACTTAAATGCAGCCTTAATCCTGCAATCGAATCATGGTCATGTGTTCTCATTTAATAATGGAACCCAAATCATCAATAACTGTGTTTGGAAACTGTTTTAGATTTATCTCGATGGTTAACAAATCTCCAAAATGAGCTTTATTCTAACACTCATGGTTCTGTTGTAGTCCAAATGTTTCCTACAATCAGAATATGGCAATAGACCATTACCAAATGGCCCCGAGTCCTTAGTAAAGCTAATATTAAATCCTGTCAAATAGCCTCAAGGCTGAGGCTAAACATAATACAGTGCTTTAAATTGCCATCATTGGCTTATCTAGATAAAATAGAAAATCTATTATACCATACACAGTCACATAGTAAAATGCTTATTTGTGAAATTGGCTGCATAACATTAACAAATGTTATCCACTGTTTATACTGTACAAAATAGAGTTTAAATTTGTCAGATGTAGATAAATCTACACCCACCATCCTTATTTGCTCTCATAACATATTTGGCATTAATTGATGGTAATGGTGAACTGACCTCTTAATCATCTCTTTCCCACAATATTTCATGTTTTGTCTGAATCTACATATTCTCTTATTTTGAGAAAATATGTGTCTGGTTTCAAATACCTTAGTAAGAGAAACCAAATATGGGTAGAACTACATTCTAAACCCCATAATACTGTACAGTATAATATCAATTTGCCATTTTATAGTAAGCAATGTAATCTTCCCCAACTTGTAAGTGTAAAACATTTAATATGTTTCTTACAGAACCAGACCTCCTCCTCAGGGTTTGCTCATGGAAATTGTTATCCCCTGATCTTAGTGGAATATTATAACTTCCACATAACTCAGGAGGAGTGCGCCTATAATGCACATATGGGAAAGACAGAATTGATACTTTACTATCCCCAGTCACCACATATTGGTAGGGAAAACTGCCTTAATTTTATCTGTTAATCACACAGGATCATACCTTTTTTGGCTAGATTTTTCTAAAACAGATTAATAGACAATTTAAATATTAGATGGTGTACAGAGCCCCCCAAACTTAGGGTATATATTAGGTTTTATAGCACTTTTATAAAACAATTACTTGAAAGTGCACACTACTACATGAGTGCTAATTCAACACATGCTCTCCATCCACCTTTGGTCAAAAAAGCCTTAACGCCTGACCAGTAATTTCAATACCCTCTCCCCCACTGAGACTTGCTTATCATGCTCAATACTGCGGGTTTATATTTGTAGACAGCTCATACCTGGTTAGAACCTGGAGCTGCTGGGAGAGTAAGTATTTTATTGACATAGTTTATTTATCTCCCAATGGTTCCCTCATCTTTTTGGAACCAACTATACCAATTAGGCATTTAATTGGAAGTTGTATTAAGCTCATTACGTAGCACCAACCCTCAATTAGGCAGGAAACAAGCCTATTTTACAAATGTTGCTTATTTTCAGCTGTAGAATTTAGACTGCGGTATTATCAGAGTTTATAGTAAGCATGGATAGAGGAATGGATAATTCAATTTATGGTAAGTTTGCCAGGCCATGTATTTGCCAGTTACAGTTATTACTGGAATATTAATGAATCAGGAGTGTCTCAAATGCCTCCAGAGAGATTCTGGCTAAACACCTTCCATTATGCTACACACTAATGGTAGTGCTCTAAGTTGAGGTCATACTTATAAGTATTTTCAGCTGTGGAGGTACATGGAATATGGAGAAAGTACCTTTTGATCCAATAACAAGGGATCATTATGTAAGTTTTAGGAACATTTATGACCTAAAGCTTATTGCTCTTATATGCAAAGTTGCATGTTTAGACATAGATTGAGACTACGGAATAGAAGGTATGTCAATCATTCGAGTGGCTTAAGTCAGTATCTTGTAATAGACTGGCTAATGTGATCTGGATCTGGTGTTTACCAGAAATATTTGATTGGCAATCTACCTATGAGGTAGATTCAATATAGTTGAAGACTCAAAAGTCATGTAAATCAATGATAATATAGAATGTATGTTGGATCGTGAGAAATTTAATAATATTATAGCACGATTGATGACTTGTTTGTATCCAGATTTAACCACCAATTACCTAAATATATGTTATAAAGTCTGATACTGGGGCAGTAGTGGTGGATGTTTCTCGCTGCATTGTGGTAAAATGTTTGTATACATTTTTCCATTTTTTCTCATTTAACAGTATATACAGAAGAGCAAACAGTAGGTATGTTACAATACTTACCTTCAGCGGCGCTGTAATTCTGCCACTGGCCGTGTGCGTGATTTTGGCGCCTTTAAGGGGGGGGGGGGGGGGGGTTAAAACGCGGGTTTCTCCTACCTTGTCCTGTATTATATGTCGTTGGAGTGCAACCTTTTGCTGAAATCTTTCCTACGGGCGTTTTGTGTATTTTTTATTTTTATTAAATCGACAATGTCAGCGCTGGAGTCATTTTAAAATCAGCTTCTGAAGCCGTCAACGCCGACAACGGGGACGGATTTCACACACGGGACAGGTAAACGAAAGTGGTTTATTTTAATGTATAAAAGTGCTTCTTAAGAAGCCTTTAATTCATATTTTTTCATGCGAAACGGTGATATTTTTCCCCGAACTAACGGCAGAATTTTTCATGCCGATACGGGGTTAAAATCACCGCAAATCAACGTTCCAAATGATCGCGTTCTAGAAAACCTCACTCGCAAAATGATTTAAATGGCCATTAATTTACAGGTATTAAACATTCAATTCCTTCCATTCGGCCTGTTAATCCATGACAATGAGATTTAAAAATTATGTTATATTGTGAATTCTTGTGTGAATGTTATTTGGACACTTAGGCTATTTAAAAATGTTAATCTATTCTTAAGAAATTGATAGATGTTTAGATCTAGTAATTGAATTTTGTAATTAGCTACAATTAGGTAACTAACTAATTATATGCTTTAATTTCATGTCATCTAAGTAAGATTGTTTCATATTTGTTTCAGAATGCTTCAATCTATAATAACTGAAAATTTCTTTCAGTTCTCTTAATTTTTATGAAAGTTATGGGCTTTTGACTGTCCTCGATCACAGCTTTTGTGTTAAGTCAATGGAAAAGCAATAGGGAACAAGATGCTAATTTCCGAGTATGAAAATGGCCATAACCTTTTTAATACTGAAGATATGAAAGTGAATTAGGTGTCAAATTTAACTTATTTTTATGCTTTATCTGATGGGATAAATTGCAGACTTTATTTTTTAAATCTCAAAATTTTGTAACATTGCTACAAACAGGATTCCGTTTCGGGAGTATTGGTGGTACTAGATTGGATCTACAAATCCATGGTACCCTGAGGTGTTTAAAATGATCACAAAGCCTCTTACGATTTCCAAACAGAATTAATCTGTTTGTGCACTCTATAACTGATGATTCACATCCATTACATAATCGTATTGGTTGTTGATTTACAGAGTTTAAGGAGTGACATTTATTGGAAGAGGACTATCAGATTGTACTGTGGATATTATTGCAACCTGGAGGGATATTACCCAGAAGTAGTACAATTCTTACATAAAGAAATGGGATATGTTTTATTTAAGCAGAATATTACATATCACACTATAGACATATCAGTAGTGTTAGAGTTCTGTAAACTCTTATTTAGTTAGCAGTTAAACTGTAATACTATGAATACTGCAAGGAGTGCCGTTACTGCATATCTATGGAGGATTCAGAATAAAATGTTGTAGGGTTACACCCTTTGGTCTGCAAATTTATGAAAGGATTTTAATTCTAAACCTCTTAGACACAAGTATACAATAATCTGGAATGTAAGAAGAGAAAGAGATTAATTAAAACAAATGTAGGTCCCTTGCAGTCAGAAACAGGTGAATTGATCATGGGGAACAAGGGCATGGTGGACCAATTGAATAAGTACTTTGGTTCCGTCTTCACTAAGGAAGACATAAATAATCTGCCGGAAATAGCAGGGGACCGCGGGTCAAAGGAGATGGAGGAACTGAGTGAAATCCAGGTGAGCCGGGAAGTGGTGTTAGGTAAATTGAATGGATTAAAGGCTGATAATTCCTAGGGCCAGATAGGCTGCATCCCAGAGTACTTAAGGAAGTAGCTCCAGAAATAGTGGATGCATAGTGATAATTTTTCAAAACTCTTTAGATTCTGGAGTAGTTCCTGAGGATTGGAGGGTAGCTAATGTAACCCCACTTTTTAAAAAGGGAGGGAGAGAGAAAACGGGGAATTACAGACTAGTTATTCTAACATCGGTAGTGGGGAAACTGCTAGAGTCAGTTATTAAAGATGGGATAGCAGCTCATTTGAAAAGTGGTGAAATCATTGGACAAAGTCAGCATGGATTTACGAAAGGTAAATCATGTCTGACGAATCTTATAGAAATTTTCAAGGATGTAACTAGTAGAGTGCATAGGGGAGAACCAGTGGATGTGTTATATCTGGACTTTCAGAAGGTTTTCGACAAGGTCCCACATAAGAGATTAGTATACAAACTTAAAGCACACGGTATTGGGGGTTCAGTATTGATGTGGATAGAGAACTGGCTGGCAAACTGGAAGCAAAGAGTAGGAGTAAACGGGTCCTTTTCAGAATGGCAGGCAGTGACTAGTGGGGTACCACAAGGCTCAGTGCTGGGACCCCAGCTATTTACAATATATATTAATGATTTGGACGAGGGAATTGAATGCAACATCTCCAAGTTTGCGGATGACACTAAGCTGGGGGGCAGTGTTAGCTGTGAGGAGGATGCTAGGAGGCTGCAAGGTGACTTGGATAGGCTGGGTGAGTGGGCAAATGCATGGCAGATGCAGTATAATGTGGATAAATGTGAGGTTATCCACTTTGGTGGCAAAAACAGGAAAGCAGACTATTATCTAAATGGTGGCCGATTAGAAAAAGGGGAGATGCAACGAGACCTGGGTGTCATGGTACACCAGTCATTGAAAGTAGGCATTCAGGTGCAGCAGGCAGTGAAGAAAGTGAATGGTATGTTAGCATTCGTAGCAAAAAGATTTGAGTATAGGAGCAGGGAGGTTCTACTGCAGTTGTACAGGGTCTTGGTGAGACCACACCTGGAGTATTGCGTACAGTTTTGGTCTCCAAATCTGAGGAAGGACATTATTGCCATAGAGGGAGTGCAGAGAAGGTTCACCAGACTGATTCCTGGGATGTCAGGACTTTCATATGAAGAAAGACTGGATAGACTCGGCTTGTACTCGCTAGAATTTAGGAGATTGAGGGGGGATCTTATAGAAGCTTACAATATTCTTAAGGGGTTGGACAGGCTAGATGCAGGAAGATTGTTCCCGATGTTGGGGAAGTCCAGGACAAGGGGTCACAGTTTAAGGATAAGGGGGAAATCCTTTAGGACCGAGATGAGAAAAAATAAATTCACACAGAGAGTGGTGAATCTGTGGAACTCTCTGCCACAGAAGGTAGTTGAGGCCAGTTCATTGGCTATATTTAAGAGGGAGTTAGATGTGGCCCTTGTGGCTAAAGGGATCAGGGGGTATGGAGAGAAGGCAGGTACGGGATATTGAGTTGGATGATCAGTCATGATCATATTGAATGGCGGTGCAGGCTCGAAGGGCCGAATGGCCTACTCCTGCACCTATTTTCTATGTTTTTATGTTTTCTATGTAAGAGATATATTATATTGTTTGTTTATGGACTCCTATTACAGTGCTGTCCTTGGCTTGAATTACCATAATGGAAGTCAAGTTCAGGGGACTGGTTTATGCACAGAGAGTGCAACTATTGCAGAAAGTAAGAATAGACATGATGGAAAGAGCAACAGTTACTATTGTGTTCTATGTCTATGAATTGCTTAAACAGAGTAGATGTGGAATCACAGGATGTAAGTTGGGGTTTCACCATATCCTACGGATCCACGTCTATGTGTGGTATCACATTTACAATGTTAGATTGAAGCTATCAGAACCTTAAAAAGGTTCAGTATGAGTATTTTATTAGCCATAAATAGCTGCATAGGAAAGTGTCGGTTTAGACTATTTTAAAAATGGCTAAAGCATGTGTTGCTTGATGCAGGTATGGATACTGACAAAGTTTAATCTTATTTCACCAGGGCACCATCAAGTTTGACGGCCAAGGAATTGGATGTTCTAATAAAACATATCCTCGTGGCTGCAGGCATAAGTGAAATAAGGAGATTATAATACCTGTGGTTATTTGGTGGTGTTATTTTTTGGTTTTAATATTGAATATTCCTCTTGTGATAAAGGGGTTACTATTATGGTGATAAATTAACCATTAATTGGTTGCATCCATGTTATGGTTGTGCATTGTTGATTGTTTTACTTATTTAGAGTCAATCAATGCAGTGAGCGCCTGGATTGAATCTACAGCCTGAAATCACAGAGCTTTGAAATCTTCACATAGTCACTCACGTGACTCCGAAGTAAAATAGTAAGATTAAACGAGAGCTTACCAGTTTGAAGTTTGATCTTTATTTTATAGAAACATAGAAACATAGAAAATAGGTGCAGGAGTAGGCCATTCGGCCCTTCGAGCCTGCACCGCCATTCGATATGATCATGGCTGATCATCCAACTCAGTATCCCATCCCTGCCTTCTCTCCGTACCCCCTGATCCCTTTAGCCAGAAGGGCCACATCTAACTCCCTCTTAAATATAGCCAATGAACTGGCCTCAACTACCTTCTGTGGCAGAGAATTCCACAGATTCACCACTCTCAGTGTAAAAAATGATTTTCTCATCTCGGTCCTAAAAGACTTCCCTCTTATCCTTAAACTGTGACCCCTTGTTCTGGACTTCCCCAACATCGGGAATAATCTTCCTGCATCGAGCCTGTCCAACCCCTTAAGAATTTATGAGGAGTTACGTTGAGGGATTACGTGCCCTCCGCTCCCACCCTCATAAAAGATTGAGCTGGTAGTTCTAGTCCTTATGTATCTTACTATCATACTTCAGTAATTGTCGTCTGTGATTTCACTCCGCTGCTTTGAAGATTGACGCGTGTGCGGCTGGACGGGTTCTTCTTCACGTAGTCCGTCAACGTAACTCCTCATAAAATAAAGATAAACTTCAAACTGGTAAGTTCTCATTTAATCTTACTATTTAATAGGAACCTGAGGGGTAACCTTTTCATGGAAACGTTGATAGGTATATGAAACAAGCTGCCAAAGGAGGTAATTGAGCCAGGGACTATTGCAATGTTTAAGAAATATTTAGACAGGTACATGGATAGGACAAGTTTAGAGGGATATGGGCCAAATGCAGGCAGGTATGACTAGTGTAGATGGGACATATTGGCCAGTGTGGGCAAGTTGGGCTGAACAGCCTGTTTCCATGCTGTAAGATTCTATAACTCTTTGAAAGTTGACTGTTCCTGAAGTTCTTTGGGCTCCATGAATAACGATTGTTCAACATCAACGCAGGTACCTCAAATCTGAAACACCTTCACATTATCCTGAACTACAGATATCCCTGTGGGGTACACACTGGGGGGAAATAGATGGAATAGATGGTTGGGCTTCCGAAGACAAGACAAGAGACAAGCAAGAGACATTTATTGTTACATGCACCAATTGGTACAGTGAAATTTGTGGTCACCATACAGCCATACGAATAAAATATGTATTCGCACTTTATTTTAACACACACGATAGTCTTTAACACAAACATCCCCACACAGCGGAATCAAGTTTCCCACTGTGAGGGAAGGCACCAAAGTTCAGTCATCCTCCACTGTTGTTCTGTTGTTCACCCATTGTCGGGGCCTCCCCCCGCTATCGCCGCTACGGGCAGCCCGATGCTCAGGCCCTCTCGCCGGGATGATGGAACTCAGACGTCGGAACGGGAGAACATTCTCAGCGGCCACTTCCACAGTCCGAGCTGGGCGGAGATTCACGCTGGTGGCCCTCGGCAAAGGGTCCCAGGACTCCACGATGTTGAAGTCAGCGCCGCCTGCGGCTGGGAGCTCTGCAAACCCCAGCTCCGTGATGTTGAAGCAGCAGGCCCAACACTCCGGAGCTTCAAACGACGATACGGGTAAAGCATCGTCCCGCTCCGCGATGTATCCAGCGCTGTGCCGCCGCCGAAGCTTTGGCCGGTCTCCGGCAGGAAAAGCCGCGCCAATCCAGTTGGTAGGCCACGAGAGGGGGGCGAGGACGCGACTCGGAGAATAGTCGCATCCTCGCCAGGAGGTGACTGGGAAATGGTCTCCCCCTTACCCTACCCCCCTCCCCCACATAGAAAAGCTAAAGAAATCCTCCAAAACATACCTTTAAACAAATGCAGGTGGATAACGTTTTGGGAAAGAAGTCTGAAGAAAGGTCTGGTCCAAAAACGTTATCTACCTATATTCTCCAGAGATGCTGCCTGACCCACTGAATTACTCCAACACATTGAGTCTGAAATATTTTGTTTCTTAAATGTTCCATATTTATTCAGGCTTTCAGCACGGATTAGCCTAGTGCACATTCAAATTAGTTTACTGTAGTTTAGAGATACAGCCTGCAAACAGGCCATTCGGCCCACTGAGTCTGCGATGACCTGCAATTCCCGCACACTAACACTGCCCTACACACACGAGGGACAATTTATAATTGTAGCAAGCCAATTAACCTGCAAACCTGTACGTCTTTGGAGTGTGGGAGGAAACCGGAGATCTGGGAGAAAACCCACAGTCATGGGGAGAAGGTACAAACTCCATACAGGCAGCACCCATGGTCAGGATGGAATGTGGGTCTCTGGCGCTGTAAGGCAGCAACTCTACCTCTGCGCCACCATGCCGCTCTAATGAACGTATGAGCACGCGGGTGAGATTAGTATGAGCACGCGTGTGAGATTGTGTGTTTTATTTTCTCTGAAGGAAGTTTGATTTTCGCAAACATGGCAGTGGCAATACTGGAGCAGGGCCTGCCCCTATGGATGATGAAGACCATGTGTTCCCCAAAACTACAGCTAGGTATGAGATCAACAAAACCATTTGTTTACAAAGCCGACTCGGTAACGGGCAAGATGGGGGCGCGATCAGCTCCCTGCCACCTCCACATCTTCATTAATCCCAGTCTGTTTCTCCGGATAGGTCTGGCTTTCTTGCCCTCCACCATTGCCTACCTGCTGGGCACAAGTCTCTTCGGAGTCGTTGCCAACAAAATAGGCAGGTAGGAACAACGTGAGATGTGAACACAAACTGGATCAGACCTTGCTTACAAATAACTCATTCCATGTAGACACAAAATTCTTGAGTAACTCAGTGGGACAGGTAGTATCTCTGGAGAAAAGGAATGGGTGACGTTTCAGGTTGAGACACTTCAATGTTCTTTATTAGTGTCAGATTCATCACGTGAATGGGCTTCAAAAGTATCTAAACCTCACTTTGGGACATCGTTATATTGGAAAGGTATTATATAGAAACATATAAAATATAAAATTATTAAGGGATTAGACAGGCTAGATGCAGGAAAAATGTTGCCGATGTTGGGGGAGTCCAGAACCATGGGTCACAGTTTAAGAATAGGCCATTGAGGACTGAGATGAGGAAAAACTTTTACACACAGAGAGTTGTGAATCTGTCGAATTCTTTGCCACAGAAGGCAGTGGAGGCCAATTCACTGGATGTTTTCAAGAGAGAGTTAGATATAGCTCTGAGAGCTAAAGGAAAGGGGTGGGAGATTGCAACCTTCATGTGGTCCGCCCTGTTTCGACGAATGCAATCAACCTGGCGTGCACAATCAAATAAGATCAAATAGAACAAGTTGTCCTCCAAGTTTAGGCTGTGCACGCCGTTCGCAAGAAGGAGAAGCTAAAGGAATCAAGGGATTATGGGGAGAAAGCAGGAACGGGGTACTGATTTTGGATGTTCAGCCATGATCATATTGAATGGCGGTGCTGGTTCGAAGGCCCGAATGGCGTACTCCTGCACCTATTTTCTATGTTTCTATAAATGGATTACTTTAGTTTATTGTCACGTGTATATATATATACACGTCATTGTGGTGTGCTAACCAGTCAGCAGAAAGCTAACCAGTTAGCGGAAAACCTCATCATTGAAAGTCTATGTGTCTTAGTGTCGACCAAGTTTGTGGTGACCTCTGGAGCAGAGTAGTCCTGTTGAAACCCAAACTATTATTGGTAAATATGGAAGGAATTATAAGTAATTCCAATTCATTTAGAGATACAGCATGGAAACAGGTCCTTTGGCCCACTGAGTCCACACTTAACATTGATCACCCATTCTATGTTATCCCACTTTCTCATCCACTCCCTACACACATGGGGCAATTTATAGAAGCCAATGAGGTGATGTGAAGATGATTGAAAATGGACAGGAATGGGGCGCTCCCTTGTATGGATCAGCCGTATCAGACCCTTCCTGTAGGGGCCATGGGCTGCACATCACAGTGTCTTACACTGAAGGGGAGTGACGCTGAAATCTTTACAATAGACAATAGGTGTAGGTGTAGGTCATTCTCTCGAAAGTATCCAGAGAACCGGCCTCCATCTGAGGCCTGCAAAAAATGCAAAACATTGAATTAATACGCATGTCAGTGATGATAAAATCAATGTTCCTCCAAGCACTTTCAGTGACATTGGGTTGTTATAAGATCATAAGTGATAGGAGCAGAATTAGGCATTCGGCCCATCAGGTCTACTCCACCATTCGATCATGGCTGATATATCTCTCCCTCCTAACCCCATTCTCCTGCCTTCTCCCCATAACCTCTGATACCTGTACTAATCAGAGGTGAGTATAGAAGTTGGGATGTAATGTTAAAATTGTACAAGGCATTGGTGAGGCCAATTCTGGAGTATGGTGTACAATTTTGGTCGCCTAATTATAGGAAGGATGTCAACAAAATAGAGAGAGTACAGAGGAGATTTACTAGAATGTTGCCTGGGTTTCAGCAACTAAGTTACAGAGAAAGGTTGAACAAGTTAGGGCTTTATTCTTTGGAGCGCAGAAGGTTAAGGGGGGACTTGATAGAGGTCTTTAAAATGATGAGAGGGATAGACAGAGTTGACGTGGATACGTTTTTCCCACTGAGAGTAGGGAAGATTCAAACAAGGGGACATGACTTGAGAATTAAGGGACAGAAGTTTAGGGGTAACATGAGGGGGAACTTCTTTACTCAGAGAGTGGTGGCTGTGTGGAATGAGCTTCCAGTGAAGGTGGTGGAGGCAGGTTCGTTTTTATCATTTAAAATAAATTGGATAGTTATATGGACGGGAAAGGAATGGAGGGTTATGGTCTGAGCGCAGGTATATGGGACTAGGGGAGAATACGTGTTCGGCACGGACTAGAAGGGTCGAGATGGCCTGTTTCCGTGCTGTAATTGTTATATGGTTATGGTTATAATCAAGCATCTATCTATCTCTGCCTTAAAAATATCCACTGACTTGGCCTCCACAACCTTCTGTGGCAAAGCATTCCACAGATTCACCACCCTCTGCCTAAAGAAATTTCTCCTCATCTCCTTCCTAAAAGAACGTCCTTTAATTTTGAGGCCATGACCTCTAGTCCCAGACTCTCCCAATAGTCGAAACATCCTCTGCACATCCACTGTATCCTTGTATACTCTGGAGTTTAGATGGATGAGAGGGGATCTTATTGAAACATACAGGATTATTGAGGGTTTGGACACGCTAAAGGCAGGAAACATGTTCCCGATGTTGGGGGGAGTCCAGAACCAGGGGCCACAGTTTAAGAATAAGATGTAAGCCATTTAGAACGGAGAAGAGGAAACACTTCTTCACACAGAGAGTTGTGAGTCTGTGGAATTCTCTGCCTCAGAAGGCGGTGGATTCTTTCAAGAGAGAGCTAGATAGGGCTCATAAAGATAGCAGAGTCATGGGATATGGGGAGAAGGCAGGAATGGGGTACTGAATAGGGATGATCAGCCATGATCACATTGAATGGCGGTGCTGGCTCAAAGGGCTGAATGGCCTATTCCTGCACCTATTGTCTATCCAAGCCTTTCATTGTTCTGTATGTTTCAATGAGGTCCCCCTCATTCTGCTAAACTCCAGTGAGTACAGGCCCAGTGTCGACAAACGCTCATCATATGTTAACTTACTCAATCCTGGGATCATTCTTGTAAATACTTCACCGTCAACACTTCTTGTTTGCAGTGGGCGCCAAACCTTTTGTGCGTTAGTCAGAAACATCTGCCGTGCACTTTGTGTGTACGAGATATGACAGGGGAATAATATCCATGCTGGGAAGGAATTTAGACAGTATGGGGTCTACGTGTAATTTCCTGGGAAGCAGGATGTCGAGTCACAGAATCATACAGAATGGAAACTGGTCTTTGGACCTAACTTGTCCATGGTGACCAAAATGCCCCATCTAAGTGAGTCCCATTTACCATCATTTGGCCCACATCTCTCTTAAGGGCCTGTCCTACTTGGGCGTCATTTGCGTGTCATGCGGATGGCGCGCGAAGATTTTGTACATCCCAAAGTCCTGGGGCACTGCGCGTGACCACGCGTCACTGCCTACGTCACCACGCACCATGCGTGCGTCGTAACGCGTAAATGATGTCACGTAAATTACGCGCAAATTACGCCCAAGTGGGACAGGCCCTTTATACTTTCCAGTCCAAGTGTCCTCTGAATTTGGCTACTGTATCTGCCTCAATTACTTCTTCTGGCAGGTAGATAAAATTGCTGGAGGAACTCAGCGGGTGAGGCAGCATCAATGGAGCGAAGGAATAGGTGACGTTTCGGGTCTCGAAAGGTCACCTATTCCTTCGCTCCATAGATGCTGCCTCATCCGCTGAGTTCCTCCAGCATTTTTATCTACCTTCGATTTTTCCAGCATCTGCAGTTCCTTCTTAAATACTTCTTCTGGCAGCTTATTTATATATCCATTGTCCACTGTGTGAAAAAGGTTCCTATTAAATCTTTTCCCTCTCACCTTAAACCTATGTCCTCTAGTTCTTGATTCATCTACCCTGGCAAAAAAAGACTCTCTGTATTCACCCTATCTATTCCCTTCATGATTTTATACACCTCTATAAGATCACCCCTCTGCCTCCTGCATTCCAAGGAATAAGGTTCAGAAATTGATGCAAACACATAAAACCTTCCAAAACTGCTTTTCTTGTTCTCTTTTTTTCTATTTCAATAGACAATAGACAATAGGTTCAGGAGTAGGCCATTTGGCCCTTAGAGCCAGCACTGCCATTCACTGTGATCATGGCTGATCATCCCTAATCAGTATCCCGTTCCTGCCTTCTCCCCATATTCCCTGACTCCGCAATCTTTAAGAGCCCTATCTAGCTCTCTCTTGAAAGTATCCAGAGAACCGGCCTCCACCGCCCTCTGAGGCAGAGAATTCCTCAGACTCACAGCTCTCTGTGTGAAAAAGTGTTTCCTTATCTCCGTTCTAAATAGCTTACCCCTTATTCAGTTTCCAAATCTTATATTTCCACAGTGCCATTAATAATAATTTGTAACTACATGTGAGGTTAAACAGTAGCATTTATGATGAATTAAAGATTTCAGACAAATTAATGGTCAGGCCTTGGGGAGTGTTGCTGAACAGAGAGCTGGTATATTATTCCATGAAGATGGTGACACAGGTGGGCAGGGTGGTGAAGAAGGTGTTACACTTGCCTTTATCAATCAACATACTGAGTACAGGAGTTGGAACATCATGTTATAGCTGTACAAGGCATTGGTAAAGGGCCTGTCCCACTTGGCCGTCATTTACGCGACAGGCCGGTAGTGACTGATGCGCGACGGTCCCGCGCGTCATCATGCGCCCGCTCAGCCGTCTGGAGCGCGTGATGTCATTTGAAGATGGACACAAAATGCAGGAGTAACTCAGCGGGACCGGCAGCATCTCTGGAGAGAAGGAATGGATGATGTTTCGGGTCGAGACTCTTCTTCAGTCTGAAGAAGGGTCTCGACCCGAAACATCATCCATTGCTTCTCTCCAGAGATGCTGCCGGTCCCGCTGAGTTACTCCTGCATTTTTTGTCTATCTCCAATCATCTTGACCCCGCTCTGGGAGTAGGAGTGGGGGCGGATCCAGATCCGCAACGGCCGTGAGCCCCAGGCCGAGCTTGGCGAGCGTTTGCCTCGTTCTGCTGCTGTTGGAGGTGAGACATTGCGCTGCGCCAGGGTCTTGGGCCTGTCTCACTTTGACCGTCAGTTACACGACAGGCCGGTGGCGCGCGAAGATTTAGTACGGGACAAAGTCCACATTCCTCCACGCCACTCCATGTGCCCGTCCCGTGCTACCTACACGCTACCCACACGCTACCCACACGCAACCCCACATGCTAGCAGGTCGCGTAAATGGCTTGCGAAAAAGGCCAAGTGGGGCAGGCCACATTTGGAGTATTGTGTACAGTTCTGGTTTCCCCAGCCATGGAACCGATATAATTAAACTGAAAAGGGTGGAAAACAGGTTTTATCTCACCAGGTCTGGAGGGTTTGGCTTATTTTTATTGGCTGGGAAACATTTAAACGGGAACCAGGAGGCAACTTTTACAGACGGAGGGTGGTGCATACATAGAACTAACTGCCAGAGAGTGATAGAGGCAAGTACAACTATAACATGTTAAAGACACTTAGGAGAGGAAAAGTTTGGAGAGGTGTGGACCAGGCACAGGCAAGTGGGACCTCCTCGGTTAAGCAACTTGGTCAGCATGGATGGGTTGGGCAGAAGGGCCTACTCCGTCCTGTATAACCCTGTGACTTGAATTACAATAGCTTAAGGAGAATTTAAGACCAGAGAGACAGAAAAAAAAATATGTTTATGGAAGAGTTTCTAAAGTTTAGAAGCAAGAAGGCTGGAGATGCAGCTTCTAATGCTGGGTCGATAATGAACCAGAGACTTGGGAATGTAGATGATGTCTAAATTCTAGGAATGCAGAGAGCTCAGAGGACGGACGAGCTGGAGGGGAAAGCAAAGGAAGAGTGGGAGTAGGAATGAGAATTGAATAGAACGGTTGGCATTGGATCAGAAATGGACACAAAATGCTGGAGTAACTCAGCAGGACAGGCAGCATCTCTGGAGAGAAGGAATGGGTGCCATTTTGTGTCAAGTCTCTTCTTCAGAAATGAACAGCTGCCAAATATTCATCATCACTCAGACAGAAATATACTGTAGCGACACCTAGTGGTGGTTTGGGGAAGTTCGAACGCTCGTCATTGGTTGGCTCGATCACGTCGGGGTCACCACTTTAGCAAGACAGGCAGGTTGAGTTAAAGGATTTTTTATTAACAAACAAAAATGATAATTGAACTCAGTAAAGGCGTGCCCAGTCAGTCGTCAGCGCTCCTCCCAGCAGCAGGAGCTATTTTAGAGTTAGCTGACCAGGCATGCGTGTACAGAGTTCAATTTTCGTTTTTGTTTGTTAATAAAAACCCTTTAACTCAACCTGCCCATCTTGCTAAAATACAATAAATTCAATTCAACATCAATGCAGTGATTTAAAAACACTGAGGTACAAAATAGCTGCTAGTTTTATGGAACTCCTTGAGGTATTAAGGTTGTAACCAAACATAGCTATTCCACTCTTTAATGATGATAATACTCTCTCATATTAATAAACACCTGTGTATAAATGTATTTACACCCATATTCTCTGTCTATCCATAGGTGGCTGTGTTCCCTGATTGGAATGGTGATCTTAGGGATCAGCATGATCTTAGTAAGATACTCATTTTGTTTTTTTTTAAATGCTTCATTCAAACTTAAGCTCTTTTGACTGCTTTCTCTCCTTGATTCTAATATAAATATCTTTTGTATCCTAGGTTCCTTTTGCACCGAGCATCTTTGTGCTGATAGCACCTGGTTTTGGAGTAGGCTTAGCTATAGGTCAGTAGGACAAAGGATATGAAGGTACACAAAAATGCAGGAGAAACTCAGCGGGTGCAGCAGCATCTATGGAGCGAAGGAAATAGGCAACGTTTCGGGCCGAAACCCTTCTTCAGACAAAGGATATGAATGCCTTGGTTCATTTGCACCTACTCTGACCTCATCTACTGCATTCAGAGCTCCCGATGTGGCCTTCTTTACATCGGCGAGACAAAATGTAGACTACGTACGCACAGTCTGCCACCTTACCCCTACCCCCATCACCTTCCACCTATATTCCTTCTTCTGGCTTCACAATTTGCACTTCTTCTAACCTTATCTCACACTTTTTCTCTTTTCATCCCTGGCCTTTGTCCAACCATCTTCCCATCCACCCCACCCCCCCCTCCCCCACATGTATCCACCTATCACTTGTCAAACTTTGTCCCACCCTCGCCTTCCCCCCCCCGCCCCCGGCACTCCCACCACCCTCACCCCCACCACAATCAGTCTGAAGAATCTGTAAGGTACACAGAAATGCTGGAGAAACTCAGCGGGTGCAGCAGCATCTATGGAGCGAAGGAAATAGGCAACGTTTCAGGCCGAAACCCTTCTTCAGACTCTGATGAATCTGTAATGTCACTTATCCATGTTCTCCAGAGTTGCTGTGTTACTCAAGCACTTTGTGTCTATTTTTGTAAACTACCATCTGCAGTTCCTGGTATCTACATTTGAATGTATTTGCAACCAGGATTGGGTGACAGGCAGGGTCGGTTATTGTACAGCCATTTGTGAGTGGTCTACCCAACTAAACAGCTACTCATTGAGTGTCTCTCAAACTGCAGAATAGACTACATCTAAAACATATGTCATCGTTTCTGGTTTCAGTTCATTGGGAATTCAGTATCCTCGAGCTTTAGGTAGGGTGGAAGATTCTGACCAGCTTACTGATAATTATCACGTGAGCTTTTTGATTTAACCAAACATGGTTCAACATGTCCTTTTGCTAACGTATGAAGTGGGAGACAATCACATTTCAACTGGAATTCCTTTTATTGTTACACAATGAGAAGAATTAAAAAATTGGGCACTTCAAGTTCAAAAGCCAAAGCAATGACAAACATCCTTGTTTGTCATCACAAGCTTAATGCTTTCATTCATAGAACATAACATATACACCACAAGAACAGGGTTAGCGGCCCACGACGTCTCTGCCAAATATGATGCCTGTTAGCCTGATCTCTCCTGCCTGCATGCAATCCATATCCATTCCTTGCATATCCATGTGCCTATCTAAAAGCCTTTTTTAAATGCTACCTTTGTAGCTACTTCTGCAACACCAGACATTCATTCTAGGCATCCACCACTCTCCCTGTAATAATTTGCCCCATACATCTCCTTTCAATTTTCCCCATCTGACCTTAAAGCTGTGCCCGCTAGTCTCTGACATTTACATCCTGGAGAATAAGGTTACTGTCTATGCCTTTCATAATTTTATATACTTCTAGCAGGTCTCCCATCCAACTCCGACGCTCCAGAGAAAATTATGCACATTTTATGGTTTCATTTTGGAGATACAGCATGAATACAGGCCCTTCAGCCCACTGAGTCCATGCTGACCAACCATCACCTGTACACTAGTCCTATCCTACTTGCTGGGGACAATTTACAGAAGTCAATTAACCTACAAAAACCTGCAGGTCTTTGGAATGTGAGAGGAAACATTGATTTAAGAGAGAGTTAGATAGAGCTCTAGGGGCTAGTGGAGTCAAGGGATATGGGGAGAAGGCAGGCACGGGTTATTGATAGGGGACGATCAGCCATGATCACAATGAATGGCGGTGCTGGCTCGAAGGGCTGGATGGCCTCCTCCTGCACCTATTTTCTATGTTTCTATGTTTCTATGAAACCGGGGCACGCGGAAAAAAACCCACGCAGTCAGAGAGAGAATATGCAAACTCCGTATAGACAGCACCCGTAGTCAGGATCGAACCCTTGGCCTCTGGCGCTGTGAAGCAGCAACACCACCACTGTGCCTCCTGTCTTTCAAACTCTTCTGAACTTTATGCTAATACATTCTAAAGCAGGCTGCATTCTGGTAATCCTCTTTGGCACCTCTCCAGAGCCTTGACATTCTTCCTATAACGGGGTGACCAGAATGCTCCAAATGCGGCCTAACTAAATTTCATAAAGCTGCAACATGACTTCCCGACTCTTACACTCAATGCCCCCACCGATGAAGGCAGGCAAGCGCACCGTATGCAACCTTCACTGTGGGAATCCTCACACAGCCTATTTCAAACTATCACCAAAGTTACATATGAGGCACAGAGCTAAAGCAAGCCCCCGCCCCTCCTGGTCAATAACTACACGCAGCGGGGCATGGACTGACCACGTCCCACACATGAAGATTCCTTCAAGCGATTTGGTTTTCACGCTCCATTCTCCATTCCCAGTATATTATTGTGGGGGCTCTCTGGGATGGAACAGTAGAGTTGCTGCCTCACAGCGCCAGAGACCTGCGTTTGATCCTGACTACAGTTGCCGTCTGTGCGGAGGTTGTACATTTACCCTGCGGCCACTTGGGTTTCCCCAGGGATGCTCCAGTTTCCTCCCCTATCTCAAAGACGTTTGAGGTTTGTAGGATAATTGGCTTCTGCACATTGCCCCCCCAGTGTGTGCAATGCAAAAGTTGGATAATGTAGAAGGCATGTATAGGTGATCGACGATCGGCATGGACTTGGTGGGCCGAAGGGCCCTCTTTCTACGCTGTACCTCAAAACTCAAAACTAAACATGGTGTTGAGACTACATAGGGGGTTGTTCCCAAATCAGATGCACGATTTGTAAAGTATGACTGATACTTAAATTTTGAGAGAGTTAGATTTAGCTCTTAGGGCGAAGGGAATCAAGGGATATGGGGAAAAAGCCAGAATGGGGTACTGATTTTGGATGAGCAGCCATGATCATATTGAATGGCGTTGCTGGCTCAAAGAGCATAATGGCCAACTCATGCACCTATTTTCTGTGTTTCTATGTTTATACCTTTTGATGTGAGCAGGGATGATCGATGCTTCGATGGTCCCCACGATGGGGCACCTGGTGGATATTCGTCACGTGTCCGTGTATGGAAGTGTTTTTGCCATCGCTGATGTGGCACTTTGTATGGGGTTCGCTATTGGTGAGTCAATATTTCTTGGTGGGAGTGAGGCTACTCGGCCCACCGGGTCCAGGCTTGCAACAAACGCAGCTCTTTAGGTATCCTTCCCCCCAAACTTTATATTTGACTTCTTCCTGCCTGGTCTCACACGGTGTCTCCTTTTCTCCTAACCTTTGCCACTTCCACTTCCACTAATCAAAACCCCCTCACCTGCATGTGTAGGAAAGAACTGCAGATGCTTGTTTAAATCGGCGGTAGACCTTTTGGGACCTAAGTGACCACAGTTCGATTATGTTTAAGATAGTCATGGATCGGGACGGAGACGGGCACGTGTTAAAATGCTCAAGTTTGCTGACGAAAGCTCAGGATATGTACGTCCCCGTTAGAGTGAAGGACAAAGCAGGCAAACGTAAGGAAGCTTGGCTGACGAGGAAAATTGGTGGGAACTATAGGCCGGTGAGCTTAACATCTGTAGTTGGAAAGTTACCAGAGAGTATTCTGAGGGATAGGTTATACAGGCATTTGGACGGGCAAGGGCTGATTAGGGATAGTCAGCATGGTTTTGTCCGTGGACGGTCGTGTCTCACAAATCTGATTGATTTTTTTGAAGACGTGAGCAAAATGGTTGATGAAGGCAGAGCTGTAGATGTTGTGTACATGGACTTTAGTAAGGCATTCGACAAGGTTCCGCATGGTAGGCTGCTCTGGAAGGTTAGATCGCATGGGATCCAAGGAGAGATAGCTGAATGTTTAGCAAATTGGCTCCATGGAAGGAAGCAGAGGGTGATGGTGGAAGGTTGCTCTCGGACTGGAGGCCTGTGACTCGTCGTGTGCCACAGGGTTCGGTGCTGGGCCCGTTACTGTTTGTCATCTACATCAATGATTTGGATGAGAACATACAGGGCAAGATTTGCAAGTTTGCTGATGATACAAAAGTTAGTGGGTTTGCAGATAGTGAAGATGGTTGTGAAAGATTGCAGCAGGATCTGGATCGATTGGCCAGGTGGGCGGAAGAATGGTTGATGGAATTTAATACAGAGAAATGTGAGGTGTTGCATTTTGGGACGTCGAACAAGGGCAGGACCAATACAGTGAATGGTAGTCCTCTGGGTAGTGTTGAAGAACAGAGGGATCTAGGAGTACAGGTGCATGGTACCTTGAAGGTTGAGTCACAGATAGATAAGGTGGTCAAAAAGGCTTTTGGCACTTTGTCCTTCATCAGTCAGAGTATAGAAGTTGTGAGGTCATGTTGCAGTTCGATAAGACGTTGGTGAGACTGCATCTAGAATATTGTGTTCAGTTCTGAGCACCATGTTATAGGAAAGATATTGTCAAGCTTGAAAGGGTTCAGAAAAGATTTACGAGGATGTTGCCAGGACTAGAGGGTGTGAGCTATAGGGAGAGGTTGAGTAGGCTGGAGCGCAGGAGGATGAGAATTGATCTTATAGACATGTACAAAATGATGAGATGAATCGATCGGGTAGATGCACTGAGTCTCTTGCCCAGAGTAGGGGAATCGAGGACCAGAGGACATAGGGTGAAGGGGAAAAGATTTAATAGGAATCTGAGGGGTAACTTTTTCACACAAAGGGTGGTGGGTGTGTGGAACAAGCTGCCAGAGGAGGTAGTTGAGGCTGGGATTATCCCATCGTTTAAGAAACCGTTAGACAGGTACATAGAGAGGACAGGTTTGGAGGGATATGGACCAAGTGCAGGCAAGTGGGACTAGTGTAGCTGGGACATTGTTGGTTGGTATGGGCAAGTTGGCCGGAGGGCCTGTTTCCACACTGTATCACTCTATGACTCTAGACACAAAATGCTGGAGTAACTCAGCGGGACCAGCAGCATCACTGGAGAGAAGGAATGGGTGATGACCCGAAACGTCATCCATTCCTTCTCTCCAGAGATGCTGCCTGTCCCGCTGAGTTACTCCAGCATTTTATGTCTACCTCACCTGTATCCACCTATCACTTGCCAGGCTTTGTTCAGCCCGCACCTCTCTTTTCCAGCTTTTCCCATCTATTCCATCATTCTTAAGAAGGGTACTGACCCGAAACTTTGTCTGTACATTTCCCTTCCACAGATGCTGACTGACATGCTGAGTTGCTCCAGCGCTTTGTATTTTGCTTAGGATTCCGGTATCTGCAGTCTCTTATATTTCTAATTCTATGGTGTTGTAAGCAAGATCTCTCTCTCTCTCTCTCTCGCTCTCTCTCTCTCTCTATCTCTCTCTCTCTCTCTAGCTCTCTCCTAGCAGTCAATGGCGACATTATGTTAATATGTTAATCATTCTGAATGACATGCCTATCGTTAGCATCAACAGTATGAACATTGAATTCTCCAACTATAGATAACTTCTACAGACACTCCCTGAAGTAACAGTTTTTACAACGTCTCAAGGATTTAGTCCTCGCTAGTCACAATAATTGATTAAAAAAAAAAAAAAAAAAATTTTAGTAGAAGCAATTGTACAGAGATAAAACATTCGGCATCTAGAATTATACAATTATTGTACAGCTTCATTTTTAACCTTATAACCTAAATTATGAAAATGAAAAAAGAAAGGTAAAAGAAAACAAGAAAGAAAAAAAGTAGAAAGGGAAAAGATAGATTAAAGAAGAACAAAAGAGAATCTCCTAAACTACCAAAGTAGTGTGGCAGAAAGATATAAAAATAAGAAAAAAGAAAAAGAAAAGTGGAGATATACCTTGCCCCTCGTGTCCCCCCCCCCCCCCCCCCCCCCCCGCCCGCCTCACCCAACCCAGCATCGGTTTTAAATTTAAATTTGTGTTGCACCATGCTATTGTAAGAATTCGGTAAAGGGTGTCCATGTCTTAAGTAATTGATCTGTTTTTTCTGCCAAGACAAGCCTAATATTTTCCAAATGTAGTGTCTCGGACATGTTTGTGATCCACATCGTCATTGTAGGGACTGTTGTCTGATTCCAAAATGTAAGTATTAATTTTTTCGCCGTTATTAGGCCATAGTTAAGGAAACATCTTTGAAATATCGTTAGCTCAGAACAGGCCTTAGTCACTTCAATTGATGAGTGTGGATCAGAAGGTAATCTATACGCACCCACGAGCTCTCCATGAGACATTCAATGCCGTCGAAAGTTGAATATTCCAGAAACAGTCTCTTGATTAATAGTTTCTTTATTGAAGTACAAAGCAGTAAGATAATTCATAAAAGCTTCTTCTTGTATAAGTACGTTTCAATCATACTCGTGGTCATGCTCGTGCATGGTCGAGAACTATGTCTCTCCCATGAACTTCATCAAACAAAACTAAATTCCTTATGAGTCTGCGCCAGAATCCCAGCCGCAAACATGCCTCAGACGACGTGTAAATCCCACCCATATAATTACAGGCAGATAAAATTTAAAGGTAACTGCTTATACTTATATTATGCAGAGTTAAACCAAATGTCTGCGACACTCCCCTTCCACCCTCCCTTTAACTTCAAAACCCCACTCCTTCATTTACCCCACCCCCACCCTCCCCTAAACCCTAGCTGACCTTGCACCGGTTTCTCCCTCCCTCCCAACCCCCTTCCCCCCCACCCCCTCCCCAAATTACATTCCCTCCTACAGCTTCACAAATTGTAACTTTTCAAGACTCGAGCTTCAACTATTGTCAACTTTATCCTTATGGCTCAACCCTGATTTTTCTCATCTCTGGCCTTTGTACAACAATCTGCATATAACCCTCCCCCCCCCATATCAACCGCTCCCCCCCCCCCATATTAACCCGCCCCCCCCAACGCTGTCCATGTTCACCTATTACCGGCCATGTTTAACCTGCCCCTCCTCTCGTCCAGCTTTCTTTCCGCCCCTCCACCCCGCAAACAGTGAAGAAGGGTCCCGACCGGAATGCTCATCCATCCATGTCCTCCCGATATGCTGTCTGACCCGCTGAGATACTCCAGCATTTTGTGTCTTTCCCCCCAGCATCAAACTTCATTTCTGTAGTTTCCCTTTTCCAACTAATGGTGTTAATCTGCTCTTACATCTTTGTTCTCGTCCTTTGTTCTTTATGTTTGAACTTGCTGTCATCCAGAAAGGCCAAGAATATGTTCATAGGTTATAGGTGCAGAATTAGGCCATTTGGCCCATCAAGTCTACTCCGCCATTCAATCATGGCTGATCTATCTTTCAATAGACAATAGGCACTAGGTGCAGGAGTACGCCATTTGGCCCTTTGAGCCAGCACCGCCATTCAATGTGATCATGGCTGATCATCCCCAATCAGTACCCCGTTCCTGCCTTCTCCCCATATCCCCTGACTCTGCTATCTTTAAGAGCCCTATCTAGATCTCCCTTGAAAGCACCCAGAGAACAGACCTCCACCGCCCTCTGAGGCAGAGAATTCCACAGACTCACAACTCTCTGTGAGGAAAAAGTGTTTCCTCGTCTCTGTTCTAAATGGGTTACTCCTTATTCTTAAACTGTGGCCTCTGGTTCTGGACTCCCCAACATCGGGAACATGTTTCCCTCTCATCCCTTCTCCTGCCTTCTCCCCATAACCCCTGACAATAATATAGAGACATTTCCTTGAATGTCAATTGAAACTGTACCCTCACCCAGAGGCATGTTTGCTAACTGAACTCTATAAGAGGCCAATGGGCTGCTTAAGAGTACACCTCATATAAGAGGAGTAGGCAGATTTACAGTTTTGTTTACAATTTTAACAGGTTTTCAATTAAAAACTGTATTCCTCAGCCACTGGTTTTACCTACTTCAATATATCCACAAGGTGCTACCATACTATTCATAAACCACACAATGATTTGCAAAGTTAATTTAGAGATACAGCGTGAAAACAGGCCCTTATACCCACCAAGTCCACGCCGACCGATCGAGCCCCGCACACTAGCACTATCCTACACACACTAGGGACAAAATGTTCAATTTTACGAAGCCAATTAACCTACATACCTGTACATCTTTGGAGTGTGGGAGGAAACCGGAGCTCCCAGAGAAAACCCAAGCAGGTCACAGGGAGAACGTACAAACTCCGTTCTGACAGCACCATTAGTCTGGTGGTATAAGGCAGTAACCATGCCGCCACGAGGAAGAACAAGGGAAGGTCCAAGCTAATTATATCACCTGTAGTGTTTAAGAAGGAACTGCAGATGCTGGAAAATCGAAGGTACACAAAATGCTGGAGGAACTCAGCGGGTGCAGCAGCATCTATGGAGCGAAGGAAATAGGCAACGTTTCGGGCCGAAACCCTTCTTCAGACTGATAGGGGGTGGGGGGGCGGGTGGGCGGGGAGAAGAAAGGAAAAAGGAGGAGAAGCCCGAGGGCTGAGGGAGAGATAGGAAGGGAGGAGACAGCAGGGGCTAGCAAAATAGGAAGAATTCAATGTTCATGCCCCCAGGATGCAGACTCCCCAAGCGGAATATGAGGTGCTGTTCCTCCAATATCCGGTGTTGCTCGCTCTGGCCATGGAGACCCAGGACAGAGAGGTCGGATACGGAATGGGAGGGGGAGTTGAAGTGCTGAGCCACCGGGAGGTCAGGTTGGTTTTTGCGGACCGAGCGGGGGTGTTCGGCGAAACGGTCGCCAATCCTTCTCTTGGTCTCACCGATGTAGATCTGCGACAGAGGTTCACCTGCATCTCCTCCAACCTCATCTATTGCATCCGCTGCTCTAGATGTCAGCTGATCTACATCGTTGAGACCAAGCGAAGGCTTGCCGATCGTTTCGCATTGAATTCTCCCTATTTTGCTAGCCCCTGCTGTCTCCTCCCCTTCCTTTCTCTCCCTCAGCCCTCTGGCTCCTCCTCCTCCTTTTACCTTTCTTCTCCCCATCAGTCAGAAGAAGGGTTTCGGCCCGAAACGTTGCCTATTTCCTTCGCTCCATAGATGCTGCTGCACCCGCTGAGTTTCTCCAGCATTTTTGTGTACCTTATATCACCTGTAGGTTCCCTTCCAAGCTGCAATCAATCCTGACTTGGAAATCAATAGACGTTCCTTTGTCTTTGGGTGTCTTTGCAGACTCCCCATCCAATGGTATTAACCAAATCTTAACCAAGAGTCTTCACTGCAGGATTTTGTGGTCTTCTGGAAATCAAAATAGAACAGGATGGCATAGGGGCGCAGAGGTAGAGATACTGCCTTACAGCGCATGAGACCCAGGTTCGATTCTGACTACAGGTATTGTCTGTATGGAGTTAATACATTTTCCCCGTGACCACGTGGGTTTTCTCCGGATGCTCCAATTTCCTCCCACATTCCAAAGACGTGCAGGTTTGTACGTTAATTAGTTTCTGTAAATTGTCCCTATTGTGTAGGGGAGAACTAGTGTATGAATGATCATTGGTTGGCACAGACTCGCTGGGCCGAAAGGCTTGTTTCCACACTGGATCTCTAAACCAAACTAAACATAGAACATAGAATACAGCACAGGAACAGGTCTGCAGCCCACAATGTCTGTGCCAAGTTCAACTAACCTCCTCTGCCTACATGTGATCCACATCTCTCCTTTGCTTGCTTATCTTAAAGCCTACTAAATGGCATTTTCCTATCTGACTCCACCTCCAGGCATTCACCATTCTCTGTGTAAAAAACATGTACAGCAAGTTTTAAAATTTGCCTCTCTCATTTTAAAGTTATGCCCTCTAGTCTTCGACATCTCTGCCCTGGGGAAAGGATTCTGACTGTTTCCACTATAGTGACGGAATTCCAAGAGTTAATCTCAGAAAAGATCCTGGAATTTATGCCTTGGTAGGCAGGCGGTTTGATTAATTGAATTTGAAGACAGCACCTGCCACATCTCGAGGATTAATAATTTTGTGTTTACCGACAGGGCCTTTTCTTGGAGGTGCTGTTGTCAAAACGATTGGGTTCCAATGGCTGATGTCCATCATCGGAGCCATCAACATTTGCTATTCTCCACTCTGTTTCATCCTAAGGAACCCACCCGTCAATGAAGAGAAAATGGTAATCAATGTTAAAAGGTCTTTGGCTTTCGGTGATGGATGGAGTCAGGGGTGGAGACTGGGGTCAGTCTGGAGTGGGGTGGGAGGAGTGGGGTGGGGAGAGTGACGGGTGAGGGATGGGGTGATGAAGAGTGAAGAAAAGTGGGGTGGGGTGCTGAGCATTGGGAGGGGAGAGCATCCGGGTGGTGAGAGGCGAGATGGTGAGGGATAAGATGATGAGGAGTGGTGGGGTGGGGAGGAGTGGGCTGGTGAGTGATGAGGTGGGGAGGGGGTGAGGTGGTGAAGAGAGGGAGGGTAGAGGTGTGGGGTAGTGACGAATCAAGTGGTGAGGAGTACGGTGCTGGGGAATGGGAGGGGAGGGGAGGGGAGTGAGGGGATGATGAGTGGTGGTGAGGAGTGAGGGGGTGAGGAGTAAGGGTTGTGAGGAGGAAGGGCTGGTGAGGAGGGGGTGGTGAGGAGTGAGAACAAGGGGTGAGGAATAGGGTGACAAGTGGGGGGGTGGGGAGTGGAAGGGGAGAGGAGTGAGGTGATGAGGAGTGAGCTGGTGAAGAGTAATGTGGTGAAGTGGAAGTTGAGAGTAGAACAGTGAGGAGAGGAGTATTGGGGAGTGGGCTGTGAGGAGTGGGAGGGGAGAGGGTAATTAGAAAAGGAAGCAGGTAAGGATCATGAACTGGTATATTCAAGATTTAGTGAAAGGATAAGACAACTTTGGGAGATGGTGTGTATGGTAGGAAGCACTGAACCTTGAGCACGATCAGAACAGAACAGTACAGCACAGGAACAGGCCACTCGGCCCACTATTTCTGTACCAATCATGATGCCGCGGTAAAGTAATCTCCTCTGCCAGCACATGATCCATTTCCCTCCATTCGCTGCATATCCATGTGCCTATGTAAAAGCCTATTAAATACTACAATAGTATCTGCCTCCACCACCACCCCAGGCACCCACCACTCTCTGTGTAAAAACCTTGACCCACACGCCTTCTTTAAACTTTGCCCCTCTCAGTTAAATGCCTCTAGTCTTTGACATTTCCAGCTTGGGAAAAGGGGTCTACCCAATCTATGCCTCTCATAATTTTACATCCGGCGGTACGGTGGCGCAGCGGTTGAGTTACTGCTGGTTCGATGACCCAGGTTCGATCCCGACTACGGGCGCTGTCTGTACGAAGTTTGTCCGTTCTCCCTGTGACCGCGTGGGATTTCTCCGTGAGCTTCGGTTTTCTCCCACACTCCAATCGGCTTGGTATAGATGTAAAATTGCCCTTAGTGTGAATGATAGCGTTAGTGTGCGGGGATCACTGGTTAGCACGGACTCAGTGGGCCAAACGGTCTGTTTCCGCGCTGTATCTCTGAACTAAACTACCTGGATTAGAGTGCATTTGCTATAAGGAGAGGTGGATACATTTTTTTTAATAGAATGCCAGAGGTAGAGGAGAGATCTGATAGATGTTTTAGTTTTAGTAACCAGAGCTCCCAGAGAAAACCCACACAGTCATGTGGAGAAAGTACAAACTCTGTATAAACAGCACCCGTAGTCAGGATCAAACCCGGGTCTGTGGAGCTGTAAGGCAGCAACTCTACCACTGCGCCACTGCGCCACCCCTCTTCCAGTAAATTATGCACTGGGATTGAGCGAAGGGTTGTGAACATTAAGTAAAAGGAGACAATGAATTCATTGGATTCCTTGGCAATAGACTGGAAATGGATGGGCCTCTACAGTTTTGATACCTCAACAGTCCAATTCGCACAGTTAGAGTCATAGTCATCGAGCACGGTCACAGGCCCTTCTGCGTTTGGACCATATCCTTCTAGATCTTTCCTATCCATGTACCTGCTCATGTGTCTTAAATGTTATTATAGTGCCTGCCTCAACTACTTCCTCTGGCAGCTCATTCCCTGTATCCAGCACCCTCTGAGTGAAAAACTTGCCTTCCCTTCTCACCTTAAACCGATGTCCTCTGTTTCTTGATTCCTCTACCGTGGGAAAATAAATTCTGTGCATTCACCCTACCTACAGTACTCCCCTCAATATTTTATACACATATATAAGATCTCGGCTTCCAGCGCTCCAAGGAAGAAATTCTCAGCCTTCCCAACCTCTCATTATAGCTCAGACCCTCAAGCCTTGGCACCATCCTCGTGAGGCTTTGCACAATAACTTTGTCCAAGTAATGTCAAAACATGCACTACATGCGACCAATGTCATCTGCATGGTTCATGTGCATCCTACAGATGACCCAGAACAAATCCTTGAAACTAAGATAGACACAAAATGCTGGAGTTACTCAGCGGGACAGGCAGCATCTTTGGAGAGAAGGAATGGATGACGTTTCAGGTCAAGACCTTTCTTCAGACTGATGTCAGGGGATTGGGTGGTACATCGATAAGGAAGTGCAAGGTGTGAAAACAGGACAAAGGGAATGGAGAAGTCTTTGAAGTCCTTAAGCTGTTGTGCCTCTGCAATAACGTTTTTTTGACTAAATTCAACCATATAACACAGTGCTGAGCTGAAAATTGAACTGTAGCCAATATTGAGTTATTCATTACTGTTTCTGAGACGCTTGTACATGGTGCACTTGTTAACTTGGATTCTAAAAGTATTGTCTGTAAAACGCTCTAGGGTGGGGGGGGGGGCGGGGTGCTGGGATAGTAAACATGTTATAGAAATACTCAGTTGAGCACCTGCTTCATTGTACCAGAGACCAGGCTTCAATCCTGACCTTGGGTGCTGGCTATGTGGAGTTCACACGCTCACCTTGAGAGTTCCCTCTGGTTTTCTCCCACATAACAAGGACATGCGGGTTTATAGATTAATCGGCCCTCTTTAAATTGCCTTTGGTGTGTATAGAGTGGATGGGAGAATGGGATAACATAGAGCTAGTAAGAACGTCCGGTCACTGATTGGTGTGAACTCAGTGGGCCGAAGGGCCTGTTTCCATGCTGTATCTCTAAACTAAACCAAATGTCCTTATTTTCAAGAAGGAGCAAATCTAGACGATTACAGTGTCTGAAACTCTGTGTGTGTAGTATTGATGTATGGCCACTTAAAAAATCCCTACTTTAGGAATTAACCAATTTGTTTAAAATGGATTAATAATGTCATCAAACTATGGGGTAAAGAGGTTTCAGGGATTGTCAAGTATTTGTGCGCTAATAATGGACAATATCATGAGTGGGGTAGAGAGGGTAAATGCAGAGTCTTTTACCCAGAGTGGAGGAATCAAGAACCAGAAGATAGAGGAAAGATTTAATAGGAATTGAGGTGCAACTTTTTCCACAGAGGTTGATGGGTGATCAGAATGACCTGCCAGGAGGTAGTTGAGGCAGATACTATAACAACATTTAAAAGACTTGGACAGGTACATAGATAGGAATATGGGCCATATGCGGGCAGATGGACTAGCTAAGATGAGGCATCTCAGTTAGCATGAGCAAGTTGGACTGAAGGCCTGTTTCCATGCTGTATGACTCTATGCCTAATATCTACTCTTTAAATACTAGGTAGGCAAAAATGCTGGAGAAACTCAGCGGGTGAGGCAGCATCTATGGAGCGAAGGAAATAGGCAATGTTTCGGGTTGAGAGCCATCTTCGGACCTGAAGAAGAGTCTCGACCCGAAATGTTGCATATTTCCTTCGCTCCATAGATGCTGCCTCACCCGCTGAGTTTCTCCAGCATTTTTGTCTACCTTCGATTTTCCAGCATCTGCAGTTCCTTCTTAAACTCTTTAAATACTAATCATTTTGCTTTTATTTATAGATGATTTTGAACCAGGACTATACAGCCAATTGTTACACTTCCGAGAGGTTCGGTCAAGAAATTCCGATGACAGGAGCCAATAATACAGAAGCAGGAGGCACTAAATAAAGTCAGTGCGATGGCTTGCACAATGGTGGTCAGAAAAAGTCTTGTAACACTATTCTGCCAATAAATTGAAGCCACCATTTAGTTCGGTGTCAAATGACCAGTATGTGTGACCAAACACAGCGTGGAGACACATGGACTGCTGTATTTGAAACGACAGTGAAACATCAGAGTGCATAAGAACACCACAGGCCGTTTGGTACAACTCTTTCTTCCTTCCCCCTTCCTCCCCAATCCCCTGCATCCAAATCTGTTAACATATTCTTCTATTCCTTTCTCTAGCATTTGTTTATCCAGCTTTCATTAAATAGTCTTCATATATTCACCAGATCCGCCCTTGTGATAGTGAATTCCATATTTCTAAAACTCATGGTGCATGGCAGTTTTTCCTATATTTTCAATTTATATCATTTGTAACTATCATAATGATGGACTGTAGTTTCACAATCTACAAGGTGAAGACCCCTTCTCTTGTCTATCTTTTTAAATGTTCTAATTTCTTAAACGTCGTATTGCCTTCAAGAGACACAAGTGTTTATCATCATATGCATCAGATATGAACTGGAACAATAAAATTCTTACTTTACGCTCCATGAATCACCATCCTTCTAATCAAGATTTGATATGTTTACATAATTGCTTTTTAAATATCTCTCCATAAATGAACTGCAGAGTTTTGTTTGCCTTTTATATCCTGATTAACTTGTCTCAATTACACTTCTGTTCCACAAGGTAATTAATTTTTTTGTTTAGTTTAGAGATACAGCGCAGAAACAGGCCCTTCGGCCCATCGAGTCTGCGCCGACCAGCGATCCCCACACACTAACACTATCCTACACGCACTAAGGACAATTTACAATTTTACCGAAGCCAATTAACCTACAAACCTGTATATCTTTGAAGTGTGGGAGGAAACCGGAGCGCCCGAGAAAACCCATGCAGGTCACGGGGAGAGCGTACAAACTCCATACAGACAGCACCCGTGGTCAGGATCGAACCCGGGTCTCTGGCGCTGTCAGGCAGCAACTCTACCGTTGTGCCACTGTGCTGCCCAGAATGTCTTCTCACTTTGTTGTGCTCTTCTTCAGTATTTACTACATACTCCAAGGTGCCATGTTCTGAGCCCACGTTTTGAACAATAACTTTATTGTTAATTTCTGTGCAACAACCTTTCCCACCGTTTCTTGTGAGCACCCGGCATTAACTCCTAATCTTTGTTTTGCAGCCAGCTGTCCAACTATTCTGCTATTTGCTCCACATAATATTTTTTCAACAACCCTTTTGAAAATCATGTCTGTCTATCTTCTACTATGTCTGTCTATCTTTTCAAATAGGGCCTCCCTTCTTCATGCCCATAAGACATATGAGCAGAATTAGGCCATTCAGCCAATCGAGTCTGCTCCACCATTTTGATCACGGATCATCTATTTTTCCCTCTCAACCCCATTCTACTGACTTCTCCCCATGACCTTTGATGCCGTTACTCAGCAAGAACCTATCAATCTCCACTTTAAAAACACCCAATGATTTGGCCGGCCATGGCAATGAATTCCACGGATTCATCACCTTCTGGCTAAAGAAATTCCTCCTCATCTCCATTTTGAAATTTTGCAACCAACTTTTATTTGACTTTAGCTGGTGTTGTACTACATAGAACATCGAACAGTACAGCAGAGAAACAGGCCCTTCAGCCCACAACGTCTGCGCTGAACATGATGCCAAGATGAACCAATTTCCTCAGCCTATACATGAATGAATGAATACTTTATTGTCACGTGTAAAAAGTCACAGTGAAAATCTTTGCTTGCATACCCAAGTCGCCGCATACAGAGCGTTTACAAAGTTACAAAGTACCCCAGCGTTAAGTCCCCCTTTGTTCTCCCCCCTCCCCCTCCCACGCAACAGTCCCCCCTCGCCTGGTCCTCCATTGATCCACCACTCCATTTCCTCCATATCATTGTACAAATCTAAAAGCCTCTCAAACGTCACGATTCTATCTGCATCCACCACTATCCCTGGCAGCACGTTCCAGACACCCACTGCACTCTGTGTAAAACAACTTGCCCCACATTACTCCTTCAAACTTTACCCCTATCAAATTAAAGCTATGCCCTCTAGACTTTGGCATCCAGAGTCTGGGAGCAGGGTTCTCACCATCTACCTTGTCTATGCCTCTCACAATTTTGTAAACTTCTATCAGGTCTTCCCTCAGCTTCTGACACTCCAGAGAGAACAATCCAAGTTTGTCCAACCTTGTACTAATATCCTGTAATCCAGACAACATCCTGGTGAACCTGGTCTGCATCCTCTCCAAAGCCTCCACTACCTTCCTGTAATGGGATGACCAGAACTGCACACAATACTCAAAACATGACTTCCTGACTCTCATATCATATACTCAATGCCCCAACCAATGAAGGCAACCGTACCATGATTCATTGGTTAGAGTTTTAGTCTTTGGTTAAAAGTTACAGTACCTGATCATGGTGAATCCACCCTGCCAAAGAGCACACGGGTTAATGGTTCAATCGTGGTTCAATGGTTTATTGTCACATCCACTGAGGTACAGTGAAATTCTTTATTGCATACAGTTCACCAAACGTATTACCATAATTAAGCAGAATCTTGGATTAAGAATGTTTATAGGAATAGTACACTGAGTACAAGAGTCGCTAGGTTTTGCTGCCATTTTCAAGTCCAAGTTGTTGTAAGTGCAGAGTTTCTTAACCTGACTACAAAGGCCTGTTGTCTTGACAGCGTTGCAGTGTCGGCCTGGCCAAGTGAAGCTGTTGGTGTCCTTCACTGCAGCTCCACAGCTCCGTGCTACTGCAGGTCAATAGACAACAGATAATAGACAATAGGTGCAGGAGTAGGCCATTCGGCCCTTCGAGCCAGCACCGCCATTCAATGTGATCATGGCTGATCATTTCCAATCAGTACCCCGTTCCTGCCTTCCCCCCATATCCCCTGACTTCGCTATTTTTAAGAGCCCTATCTAGCTCTCTCTTGAAAGCATCCAGAGAACCGGCCTCCACTGTCCTCTGAGCCAGAGAATTCCACAATTCCAGGTCGCATCTGGTCCGCACATTCACCAGTGAACCGTGGAAAACAAAGGAGAGAAGAACCATCTCGTGGTATTCTGTCTGCACCAGTAATTACTGTGAAAAATAGATGCCAGATCCTAAACAACCAGGAAACAAAATACAGGAAATGTAAAATGTGTACGAAGGAACTGCAGCTGCAGGATTAAACCAAAGATAGACACAAAATGCTGGAGCGGGACAGGCAGCATCTCTGGAGAGAAGGAATGGGTGGTTTTGGGTCTCGTTTTGACCCGAAACGTCACCCATTCCTTCTCTCCAGAGATGCTGCCTGTCCCGCTGAGTTGCTCCAGCATTTTGTATCTATCACAGGGAAGATAAACTTCCATCCCATCCATCGGAACCTCAGACAATATTTAAGAAGGTGCAAAATTGAAGGAAAAAAAGGCTGTTGCTAAAATAAGCAATGATAAAGTCACCTATTTTCAGGTGTATTTCTCCCAGGCTCCTGATTATTGAACGAAAATAATTCACGAAATTGCTCAAACTGATTAAAAATGAAGACAAATAAAGGGAGACTAATAAAGGTTCGAGTTTGCCAGGTAGAAATTGATTGAAATTGTAAACCACTTCCTTTCGCAAATAGATACTTAGAGACATGTGCATCATGCCTGACACCTTTCATACTTAACTGATTTATTCACTTCAGCAGTGACTGTTTCAAACGACGTGGTTAAATCATGTAGAAATAAGGATCTACGGATGCTGGTTTACAAAAGATGACACAAGATGCTGGAATAACTCAGCGGATCAGTCAGCATGAATAGGTGACGTTTCAGGTTGGGATCAGTCTGAAGAAGGGTCATAACCCAAAACATCACAGATTCATGTTCTCCGGGGATGTTGCCTGACCCGCTGAGTTGCTCCAGCACTTCGTGCTTTGTTAGTTTAGTTTTTGTTTAGATTAGAGATACGGTGTGGAAACAGGCCCTTCGGTCCACCGAGTCTGCACCCAACAATGATCACCCTTGCACTAGATCTAACCTACACACCAGGGACAATTTATAATGGCAAATAACCAATAAACCTGCACTTCTTTGGAATGTGGGAGAAAACTGGTGCACCCAGAGAAAACCCACATGGTCACAGGAAGAATGTACGAACTCCATACAATTGTAGTCAGGATCGATCCCGGGTCTCTGATGCTGTGAGGCATCAACTCTACCGCTGCGCCACCCTAGTTATAGACTACCCAGGTGGAGTATGAGAAGTTACTTTTAACTTAAGTTGAACCTCACCCCAGGAAGTGGAGAAGGCCAAGGTGCAGCAGCACGGTGGCTCGGTGGTAGAGTCATTACCTTACAACGTCAGGGATCCGGGTTCAATCCTTACTAAGGGTGCAGTCTGTACGGAGTTTGCACGTTCTCCCTGTGACCACGTGGGTTTTCTCCAGGTGCTCCGGTTTCCTCCCAAATCCCAATGACATGCAGGTTTATAGGTTAATTGGCTTTGTAAATTGTCCCTAATGTGGAGGATAGAACTAGTGTATGAGTGATCGATGGTCGGCGTGGACTCGTTGGGTGGAAGGTGTGTCTCTAATGCTAAAACTAAACTAAAACTTAATTAAAATCAAAACCTTTACCAATCACTGGTTAGGCCTCAGCTGCAACACAATTCAGGGACTGCAAGTATTTGTCAACAGTGCTATTTTATAAGAATACCGGCTTTGTTTCAGAAATGGGTTTGAAGTGGTATCCAGCAGGCTTTCAAGGCAGCTGATGTCTGTATGGTCATTGGCAAGGACTTTGGCAAGGTCTAACATGGTAGGTTAGTCAGAAGGTTAGATCCAGGGAGAATTAGCTAATTAGATAACAGTATGAAGGATCTTAGAGAAACATAAAATTCTTAAGGGATTGGATAGGCTCGATGCAGGAAAAATGTTCCTGATGTTGGGGGAGTCCAGAACCAGGGGTCACAGTGTAAGAATAAGGGGTAGGCCATTTAGGACTGAGATGAGGGAAAATTTGCACCCAGGGAGTTGTGAATCTGTGGAATTCTCTGCCACAGAAGGCAGTGGAGGCCAATTCACTGGATGTTTTCTTTTTTTAAAAATATTTTTATTAGAAGCTTATACATATACCGATTACATACATACAAAGCTTCTATTTTTTATAAGATTTTTTTTTTGAAAGATAGAGCTGTAGAGAAAGAAAGCAGTAAGAGAAAAAAACCTATAAACTGATAGAGAGGGAAGGGTAAAAACAAAGGAAATTACCAATAACACGGTTTTGGACATAGGTCCGTAGATTATAAGGTGTAATTATTCATCCAGTCCTGGATTCAAGTTTCAGTCCAGCTTCCGTGTTGAACCAATTTATCTTTTTTTTTAATCAATAAATGGAGACCATATTCTAGCAAATAGTTCTGATTTGTCAATTAAGACAAGTCTAATTTTTCCAAGTGACCTTCGTCTCAGATATCTCCGTAATCCACATTTTAATTGTGGGGGTTGTTGGGTTTTTCCAAAATTCACTGGATGTTTTCAAGAGAGAGTTAGATTTAGCTCTTAGGGCTAAAGGAATCAAGGGATATGGGGAGAAAGCAGGAATGGGATACTGATTTTGGATGATCAGCCATGATAATTTTGAATAGCTGGCTCGAAGGGCCGAATGTCCTGCTCCTGCACCTATTTTCGATGTTTCTATGTTTCTAAGCGAGGGTGGAGGTGGTAGCTTATGCTTTGGACTGGACCATCGGGGCCAAGTGTGTGCCAAAGGGGTCGGTATTGGGTGCTGGGCCCATTACTGTTTGTCACCTATAATCAACAATTTGGATGAGTATGTAAAAGGTAGGGTTAGTAAATTTGCAGGTAAGACTGAAATAGGTCTTATCGTTGACATTGAAGAAGGTTATCAATAGTTACAGCAGGATGTTGATCAGCTGGCGAAGTGGGCAGCGGAATGGCAAATTGATTTTAATTCAAATAAGTAGGAGGTTTTGCATTTTGGGAGTCAAACTAGGGCAGGACTTCCATAGCGAACAGCATGGGCTTGGGAAGTAGGTCAAACATAGACACCAGAATACCAGCACATAGTTGCCTGAAAGTGTTGGCACAAGTCATGCTGCGGTTGTATAAAGGGCCTGTCCCACTTGGGCGTCATTTGCGCGTCATTTAGGCTGGTAGTGACTAATGCGCGACAGTCGCCCGAAAATCGTCTAACAGTACGACAGTCGCGCGCCAAGTGCTCTTGAGGGCCCTGCTTCTTTTGGGAGCCATTTGCGATGTCGTTCGTACTTGGTCCGATCTCCGTGGCAAGGATTTTCCCAGCGAAATTTTTTCAAAACTACGTGCGCTTTATACCCGGGTGGTCACGTGGTGCAACGCTCAAATGACGCGCAAATGGTGCGCCGACGGCTTATGGTCGGCGCATGGTTACGGACGTTGATGCACGGTGACGCATAATAAATTAGCATAGGTAATGTTCGTGCGTCACCACGCGCTACACGTACGCCATCAGAACGTCAGCGTGCGCAAGGTGGCGCACGAGGATTTTGAGCATTCCAAAATCCTGGGGCGCCGCGCCTTACCGCATGTCACTGCATACGCCACCACGCCTCACCACGCGTGCGTCACGAAGCGCCAACCAATTTTTAGAATGTTGCGTAAATGACGCGCAAATGACGACAGGCCTTTAAGACGTTGGTGAGACGGCATTTAGAGTATTCTGTTCAGTTCTGGGCACAATGTTATAGGAAATATATTGTCAACCTTGAAAGGGTTCAGAGAAGATTTACGAGGATGTTGCCAGGACTAGAGGGTCTGAGCTACAGGGAGAGGTTGAGTAGGCTGGGTCTCTATTCCATGGAGCGCAGGAGGATGAGGGGTGATCTTATTGAGGTGTATAAAATCATGAGAGGAATAGATCGGGTAGATGCATGGAGTCTCTTGCCCAGAGTAGGGGAATTGAGGACCAGAGGACATAGCTTCAAGGTGAAGGAGAAAGGCTTTAATAGGAATCTGAGGGGTACCTTTTTCACACAAAGGGTGGTGGGTGTATGGAACAAGCTGCTTGAGGAGGTAGTTGAGGCTGGGACTATCCCAACGTGTTTTTGAAAGTGGGGGGGCTGAGCGATCACTGATCACTGGCCTCGGGGGAACCCGGTCAGGGAGCGGAGCGACCGAGCGAGTGGGGAAAAGGGTGTGGGAGGGGGGCACAATTGTTATTTTTGTTGTTGCTCGACCTCCAAAAACTGGGGGATAATACAGGCCACCCCCAACTCTCAGGCCGACTCTCTCTCTCTCTCTCTTGCGACCGACTCTCTCTCTCTCGGGGGCCTTACTCCCTTCCGCTCGGCGGCTAATCACAGCGCTTCGTTCACTGCCCCATATCTCGACTGTGAACCGCGCTGTGTTTGGCCGTTGAGCGGAGGGGGGGTAGGGAGGGAGGGTTTTGGGGGGCAGTCGGTTTCCGCCACGGCTGGTCGTGGTTTTGCCGCGCTCACTGTCCGCTTGATCTGAGATTCTGGATGGCGGAGGTCCTCAGAAGAAGAGAAAAATACGACTGCGCGCCAGATAATTTTGGGTCATGAAGCATGCCTCGCCAAAAAAGTGGAGGGGCTGCAGCCCCCCCAGTTCCGCGGCCCATGCGTTAAAGAAACAGTTGGACAGGTACATGGATAGGACAGGTTTGGAGGACCAAGTGCCGGCAGGTGGGACTAGTGTAGCTGGGACATGTTGGCTGGTGTGGGCAGGTTGGGCCAAAGGGCCTGTTTCCACACTGTATCACACTATGAATCTAAGGAGACAAGGTGGTGAAGGTTTTTGGCACACTGGCTTTGCTCAGTCAGGGGACTGCTAATAGACATTGGGATGATATGTTACACCTGTACAAGACGTTGACGAGGATTCACGCTGTATTACATACAATTTTGGTAACTCTGTTATAGGAACGACTAGAAAGAGTGCAAAGCAGATTTATGAGAATGTTGCAAGAACTCAAGGGCCTAAACTGAAGTGAGAGGTTGGACTTTTTATTTTTTAGTGCAGGAGACTAAGGGTTGACCTTATAGAGGTGTATAAGAGCATGAGGGGCCTCAATGAGATGAATTCACACCAAATCCTTTTCACAGGGTTGGGAAATCATGAACTAGAGAGCTAGAGTTTCAAGGTAAGAGGGGAAAGATTTAAAAGGGACCTGACAGGCAACTTTTTCACATAGTGGCTATCGCCAGAGGAAGTTGAGGCACATACAAAACAACATATAAAAGGCACACAAAAATGCTGGAGAAACTCAGCAAGTGCAGCAGCTTCTATGGAGCGAAGGAAATAGGCAACGTTTCGGGCCGAAGGGTTTCAGCCCAAAACGTTGCCTATTTCCTTCGCTCCATAGATGCTGCTGCACCAGCTGAGTTTCTCCAGCATTTTTGTGTACCTTCGATTTTCCAGCATCTGCAGTTCCTTCTTTAACAACATATAAAAAGGCATTTGGAAAGATACATGGATGGGAAAGGTTTTGAGGGATATGGGTCAAATGTGGCCAAACGGGACTAGTTTAAATGGCATCTTGGTCAGCATGGATTAGTTGGGCCGAATAGCCTGTTTCTGTGCTGTGTGACTCTTTGACTCGATGACAACAAAAAATACACGAGTGACGATGAACAATTTTAATGGTGGCATAAAACTGGATTGTCTCCATCGAACAGAGTAGACTAATGAAGTGAAAGTTTAATAGTTTTTATTGCATTAAAAAAAATTGAGACCGCTGCAGGGAGAGTTGGTAAACAGATTGAAAATAATTGGAGAACAATAAAAGATGATTGATTCAAACCACAGAGGGATAAGGGATCAGCTATTCATTTCCTTAAGTTTATTCTGTTCTCTACAGAAAGTTACAATTGAATTGAATTACAATTGCTCTTTAATACAATATGTTCTATTAAACCAAACACTTGCGTTTACACCGCCAAGTCCCGGGTTCGATCCCGACTACGGGTGCCGTCTGTACAGAGTTTGTACGTTATCCCTGTGACCGCGTGGATTTTCTCCGAGATCTTCGGTTTCCTCCCACGCGGTCCCTCGTGTGTGTAGGATAGTGTTAATGTGCAGGGGATCACTGGTCAGTAGGGACTCGGTGGGCCGAAGGGCCTGTTTCCACGCTGTATCTCTAAACTAAACTAAACTAAACTTCTCAGTCTGGTCGCCCCATCACAGGAAAGATGGGGAGTTTTTGGAAAGGGTGCAGAGGAGATTTACCAGAATGATGCCTGGATTATGGTGCTAGCTACAGGGAGAGATTGGACTGACGGATTGTTTTCTCTAGAATGCAGGAGGTTTAGTGGAGACCTGATAGAACCATACAAACTTATGAAAGGCATAGATAGGGTAGACAGTCAAAACCCTTTCCCCAGAATGGAAATAGCAGCATTAACGAGAGAAGGGTAAAATTTAAAGGTGTGCGGGCCATGTTTTTTTATACACAGGGGTGCCTGGTGAGTGCCTGGAATGTGTTGCCATGGGTGGATATGGGGAGAAGGCAGGAGAATATGGTTGGGAGGGAGAGACAAATCAGCCATGATTGAATGGCAGAGTAGACTTGATGGGCCGAGTAGCCTAATTCTGCTCCTTTCACATAATCTTATGATCTTATGATATGCAGAGAATGGAAGAATTGGGTTATATGCAGGAAGATAAAGTGGGTCTTGGCATCTGGTTCAGCACACTTTGTGGGCCAAAGGGCCTATTCCTGCATGTTCTGTACTATGTTCTCATCTCTGGAGAGAATTTAAGATATTTACGGGCGGCACAGTGGCGCAGCGGTCGAGTTGCTGCCTCACAGTGAATGCAGCGCCGGAGACCCGGGTTCGATCCCGACTACGGGTGTTTGTCTGTACGGAGTTTGTACGTTCTCCCCGTGACCTGCATGGATTTTCTCCGAGATCTTTGGTTCCCTCCCACACTCCAAGGACATACAGGTATGTAGGTTAATTGGCTTGGTAAATGTAAAAATTGTCCCTAGTGGGTGTAGGATAGCGTTAATGCGCGGAGAATCGCTGGTTGGCGCGGACCCAGTGGGCCGAAGGGCCTGTTTCCGCACTGTATCGCTAAACTAAACAAAGATTTCTTGACAAAGAGACTGACTGAAGATTGCAGGGACAATTGGAAACAGCTGCAGGAAAACAGAGAAACATTGGAAAAACTGGGAACTGCAGATGCTGGAATCTGGAGTAACTCAGCGGGTCAGGCTGCATCTGTGGAGGGAATGGACACATGACATAGAAAATATGTGCAGGAGGAGACCATTCGGCCCTTCGAGCCAGCACTGCCATTCAATATGATCATGGCTGATCATCCAAAATCAGAGAGGCAAGAGTGGACATTCCTATCTTTTGCCTCACACTCTTCCTAAACAGTGAAGTTACATTCACGATTCCCCAGTCCTCTGGAACCATTCCTGACTCTAGTGATTCTTGAAAGATCACTGCTCAAGCCTCCACAATGTCTACAGCTACCTCTTTTAGAACCCAGGGGTGTAGTCCATCTGGCCCAGGTGACTTATCCACCTTCAGACCCTTCAGCTCCCAAGCACCTTCTCCTCAGTATTAGCGACTGCATTCACTTCTGCCCCCAAACTCTGACTTGAATTTCTGACACATTGTTAATATCTTCCACTGTGAAGACTGATACAAAAGACTTAAGTCCACCAATTCTTTGTTCCCCATTACTACTTCTTTTTGCAGCAGTCGAATGTCCACACTTGCCTCTCTTTCTATATCTGAAAAAACTTTTGGTATCCTCTTTTATATTATTGGCAAGCTTACCTTTATATTTCATCGTGTTAGTTTTTTCAACTTTTTTTAATTTTTTAGTATGTTTTAAAGTGTGTATTTAATGTTTCTTTGTGTGTCTTGTGTGGGGGTGGTGTGGGGGGGTAAGGGGGAAACCGCTTCGGTCGCCTCCTCCATGGAGAGGCGACTTTTTCCAGGTCGCCTCCCCCGTGGCCTAACATCAAGGATCGGCGCGGCCTTTCCCGGAGACGTGCCTGGGGCTTCAGCGGCGGGCGCAGCGTGGACTCTCGGCATGGAGCGGGTGAGCCCTCGTTGGGGCTCGCTGGAGGGGAGCGCTCCGTTTCGCTGGCCCGGGGCAGCCGGCAGCCTGAAGTCGCAGCCTGAAGTCGCGGTCTGCAGAGCTCCAGCTGGTGCGGCGTCTACAGCCCGGGATCCCTCGTGGGGGACCCGGGGGAAGAAGAAGAAGCCATCACTGCCGGCCCGCGGCCAACTTCTACCGCGGGGCCGGCATGGACTTACCAACACCCCTGGAGGGGGGCTTCGACCACCGGCCCTGCAGTCTACGGTGCTTCTGGCTGCGGCGGAGACTTTAAATCTCGACAGCCGGCCTGCGGCCTACAACAACTTAAAGCCGCGGTCTCTGGTGAGGAAGAGCCGATCCTGGACTGACTCTGGACTCTGGTCCTGTTCACGGAGGGGAAATGGAGGAGGATTGGCCACATTTTTGTGCCTTCCACCACAGTGATGAATGCTGTGGTGGATGTTTGTGTTACATTTTTTATTGTGGTTGTGTGTTCTTATTATTGTATCGCTGCTGACAACCCAAAATTCCACCAGCTTGGCTGTGTGGTCATTAAAATACTATACTATACTATACTATCTTTTCTCTCCTTATTGCTTTTCTAGTTGCCTTCTGTTGATTTTTAATACCTTCCAACCCTCTAGCTACCCACTAATCGTTGCAATGTTATATGCTTTGTCTTTTGCTTTTATGCTGTCTTTGACTTCCATCGACCATGGTCACCTCATTCACCGCTTAGCATGTTTCTTCATCTTTGGCTCAAAAAGAACCTGCTTCTTCTGAATTACTCCCAGAAACTCCTGCCATTGCTGCCCCACTGTCATTCCTGCTCGGGTCCCTTTCCAATCAACTTTAGCCAGCTCCTCCCTCATGCCTCTGTCGTCACCTTTAAGGGCCTGTCCCACTTGGCCGTCATTTGCGCGTCACGTAGATGGCGCGCGAAGATTTTGTACATCACAAAATCCTGCGACGCCGCGCGCGGCCGGGCGTCACTGCCTATGTCATCACGCACCATATACGCGTAATGCGCACCATGTGCACATCACGTCCGTGACACGACACGTGTGTCGTGCGCGTGATGCGTAAATGATGTCGCTTAAATTACGCTCAAATGACGGCCAAGTGGGACAGGCCCTTTACTGAACAGTAGTCAAGAGAATCAAAAGTCAAGAGTGAGAGAGTCAAGAGTGTATATATTGTCATATGTCTCGGTTAGAACAATGACATTCTTACTTGCAGCAGCACAACAGCATATGTAAATATAGTACTCTGTAAACAATATAATAAACAAGAGAAAATAAATACACATACTCACAAATACACATATATATAGATCATATATATATATGTACACGCACACATACGTACACACACAAAAACAAATAATAGTGCAATAATTACAGTAATAGTCTATGTAGCTTGGAGCGTATTTGAGGTTGTAGTGTTTAATAGACGAATGTTTGTAGGGAAGAAGCTGTTTCTGAACCTGGACGTTACAATTTTCAGGCTCCTGAACCATCTTCCTGATGGCAGGGGTGAAATGAGTGTGTGGCCAGGATGGTGTGGGTCTCTGATTATGCTGGCTGCCTTTTTGAGACAGCGCCTCCGGTAAATACCGATACATCTAATTTTGGCTTCTCCCTCTCAAACTGCAGGTTGAATTCTATCTAGTTCTGATTACTGCCTCCAAGGGGTTCCTTCACCTTAGGCACCCTAATCAAATCTGGTTCATTGCACAACACTAAGTCCAGAATTGCCTTTTCCCTAGTGGGCTCGACCACGAGCTGCTCTAAAAACCCATCTCGTCGGCTTCTTTAAAGGCTGCCCCTTGCACTGTAAAGCTAAGCGCTCCCATCTTTATAGCCTATCCACCCTGGGAAAACTGGTTCTGGCTGTCTACCCTATCTATGTGGCTCATGATTATATACACTTCTATCCTTGTAATGATTAATCACATCTACCGGGGTGGCGCCGTACAATGACAGCTTCGCCAACAGTCTGTCTGGTCCTTTTCTTCTTTTGTTGTTTTTAGTCTTTTGTTAAATGTGTGTTTTAGTGTATCTTTAGTTTTGTATTATGTGGGGGGTGAGGGAAACGTTTTTAATCTATTTCCTCGACAGAGATGCGTCTTTTTCCGTATCGTGTCTCCGTCCGCAATGCGGCCTAACATCGTGGAGCTGGCGGTCCATTTGTCAGGGATCGACTTCGGGAGCTCCAACCACGGGAGCTCCAACCGCAGGAGTTTCGAGCGCCCCGACGCGGGAGCTTCGATCACCGGCTGCGGGAGCTTTGACCGCCCTGACTGCGGATGCTTCGACTGCCCGACCGCGGGAGAAAAGGAGGGAAGAAGATAATACGTTATCGCCTTCCATCACAGTGCGCTGTGGTGGATGTTTATGTTAATTTTTATGCCGTTGTGTGTCTTGTTGCTTTTTTGTTATGACTGTATGGCAAATCAAATCCTCTGTATGTTTTTACATACTTGGCGAATAAATTACTTACAATTACCGTTGACTGACACATTTCTAAAAATATAAGAAAATAAAGAACCCTTTGTTGCCTTTCACTGAGTGCACAGATCTCTCTTCCTCGGCAGCAGCTGAACAAACATCGCTTTGGAGGAAGTTTGTCAGGAGCTCTTTGTGTGATTAATGCATGTGTACATCGACAATGACCTTTTCTCTGCCTGGATTTAATGCTCGTCTTTGTCACTAGTATCTGACCGAAGCTGGGTGATAAGGAGCACTTCTTCGTTGCTGGTTACCATGTGTACAATGCAGGTTGCAAGAGCTTGTGTGCACACAGCGGTTATTACATTTCCAAGTATTTAATCAGACGGGGCTGTCACATCAGACGGGGCTGTCACACTGCCGCATGTGTTGTTCCACCTTTGGATAGATGTCAGCAGCTTCAGTCACCAACAACATTATGATCGCTGAGTTCCTCCAGCCTTTTGCCTTTTCCTCAAGATTCCATCATCTGCAGTTTCTTGCGTCTCTCTATGTCATCTTTAATGACTTTAGGGTTCTCTGAACTGCTAAACAACCATTTAAATGCGCGCCCAGTTGGGATGCTCTGGTAATATGGGTCTCTCAACATCCAAATTGAGCACAGTAATATTTCACAAACAGAAAAAAGATAGTGACCAGGTAACTTCTCAAGTAAAGGTACAGTGGTGGTGCAGCGGTAGAGTTGCTGCCTTACAGTGCTTACAGCGCTGAGACACAGGTTCGATCCCGACTACGGGTGCTGTCTGTAAGGAGTTTGTACGTTCTCCCAGTGACCGGATAGGCTTTCTCCAAGGTCTTCGGTTTCCTCCCAAACTCAAAAGACGTATTGGTTTGTAGGTTAATTGGCTTGGTGTATGTGTATATTGTTCCTAGTGTGCGTAGGATAGTGTTAATCCTATCTAGTGTTATTCTGATGTTATCCTAATAACCAGTGTTATAGTAATCCTAATCTGGCGTTAAATCTGGCGCGGACTAAACTAAACTAAAGTTAGTTAAGGGATAATCTTTGTCAAGGCAGTCAAGAAAACAACTTTGTGCTACGTTAAAGCGCTCTGTGGACCTAAAGGGCCTGTCCCACCAGCTTGCGATTGCATGCGTCTAGCCCGACCAAACAGAAGCGTTCACGCTAAGTTCGCGGTAAGTACGCGCAAAGTTCGCTCGTGATGTAATTTACGTCATACTCACCAATCAGCTGGGCAGGAGGTGGGCCGACTGAATTTGGACGTCGCACAGCATCGGGCGGTGACGTCATCACGCAACGGCACGCGCTAGGTGTACGCCGTCAAGACGCTACGTACGACGTCAAGACGCTGCGTACAACGTCAAGGCGCTGCGTACGCCCTCAATGCGCCTGCGGGCCGACAGGCCATTGGCGCGCTGAATTTTCGGACAGTGCAGGATTTTCGGAACCCCGCGCGATGTCGGGACCAGCCCCGCACAACTCCATACGCCTCCGCGGTTCGAAGTGGGACCGACCCCGCGCGGCTGTACGCCTCAAGCGACCACGTTTGGTCGCGCTAGACGCATGCAATCGCATGCTGGTGGGACAGGCGCTTAAGTGACGAAATGGGGCCCCAGCCAAAAGAAGGCACCTTCCGAAATGCACTCGAGTGTCAGTCTAAACTGTTGTGCTCAACATTTGTGAGTAGGTGTAGGCCTCAACTCATCACTTTCTGGGTGGAAAAAAATTGCACCTCAGGTTCCAATTAAATCTTTTCCCTCTCACCTTAAACCTATGCAGGACTGGCAGCTTTCTGTAGACCTGGTGAAACAGCTGAAGTTCCCACAGCACATTGCCACGACCACTCTGAGGCCAGACATCCTCCTGGTCTCAGAGGCGACCAAAAACATTGTCTTGTTGGAAGTGACAGTGCCGTGGGAGGACCGTCTGGAGTAGACGGAGAAAATCAAGTATGAAGAGCTGGTCATAGACTGGCGTAAGAAGGGCTGGAAGGCAAGGTGTATGCCCATCGAGGTTGGCTGCAGAGGTTTTGCAGGGCAATCGCTCTACAAAGCCTTGAGTGCACTGGGCATCAACGGAATGGAGAGGAGAAGAGCCATCAAGAACACCACAGAGGCAGCGGAGAAGGCCTCGAGATGGCTCTGGATCAGGAGAGGAGGTCCATGAGGAGGAGCGAATGCCACCTGAACACAAGTCGTGGTCTGATCAACCACGGCTGGGTCACCTGGGTGAGGGTGTCTGATGTTGAAAGACCCGAAACACCCAATAACCCCATGTTATATCACTGATGATGTGTTCAGGAGCATCAATAGATGTCTTTTTATAAAAATGTCCTCTATTTCTTGATTCCCCTACTCTATAAGATCTATAAGATCACCACTCAGCCCCCTTGCTCGCCAATTAAACGCAGCACAAAATGAAACGCATCAGACAGTGACTTTGCCTGACAACTATATTAATTATGATTGGTTTTAGAGATGAAGCATGGATACAGGCCCTTTGGTCCACTGAGGCCTCGCTGACAATAGATCGCCTCCTCACACTAGTTCTACGTTACCAAGCACAAATTTACAGAAGCCAATTAGCCGACAAACCCGCACGTCTTTAGCACGTGGAGGAAACGGAAGCACCATGAGGTCACGAAAACCATGAAACCATGAAGCAGAATTTTAAAAACTCCACACAGACAGCACCTGAGGTCAGGATCGAACTCGAGTCTCTGGTGCTGTGAGGCAGCAGCTCTACCAGCTGTGCTGTCCTAATTAGTTCAAACAACTCGAAGATTTATGACATTGTTTTGATCAATTACTTAGTCTTTGGTTACAGAACTCTATGATCTACTTTCGCAACATCCAAACCCCACCATTTGTACTCAGATATCACCCACGTCTGGTGAACCTGCCAGGGCTCCATCTTGGCTCGTTCTTCTCCGAGTCCTTGACTCTGGGTTTTCTTCCTGACTGGTTGGTCTCCACAGTCACTGTTACTAGTCATTTCATTAGGAAGAACGAGGATAGGCCTCCCAAGGATAGGTAAGAGGAGGTGTTCGAGAACTGGATTCCTAGGATGGGTAGAAGGGTCTCGACATGAAACGTCACCCGTTCCTTCTCTCCAGAGATGCTGCCTGTCCCGCTGAGTTACTCCAGCTTTTTGTGTCGATCTCATTAGGAACGTCTTCATACAGTTCATCGCACATCTTCCAAACATTGTCTTGCTCTTTATTGCCATTTATGCAGCTGTAACTTAAGGCTTTTTCCATATCAGTCAAGTTATTGTGCATAGAAGGTGGGACATTATGTTACAGTTGTACAACATGTTGGGTTTTAGTTTTAGTTATGGAGGTACAGCATGGAGACAGGCCATTTGGCCCACTGAGTCCATGCCGACCACTGATCACCGTTCACACTAGTTCTGTTATCCCACTTTCGCATACATTACCCACAATCAAATGAGATCAAATAGAACAAGTTGTCCTACAACTTTAGGCTGTGCACGCCATACGCAGTAGAAGAAGCATCCATTACCTAGGGACAACTTACAGAGACTAATTAACCTATAAATCCGCACATCTTTGGGATGCGAGAGGAAACCGGAGCACCTGGTGGAAACCCACGTGGCAACAGGAGAGTGTGCAAACTCCACACCAACAGCACCCGAGATCAGGATCGAACCTGGGTCTCTGGTGCTGTGAGGGAGCAGTTCAAGCAGCTCCGCCACTTTTGTACAGCTTTGAAGAGACCGCATTTGGAGTATTGTGTTCAATTCTGATTACCCCGCTATAGGAAGGATGCCATTAAGCAAGAAAGAGTGCAAAGAAGATTTATGAGGATGATGCCAGGACTTGAGCACCTGAGCTATAGGGAGAGGTTGGGCAGGCTAGGACTTTATTCCTTGGAGCGCAAAGGATGAGAGGAAATATTATACACGTGCATAAAATCATGAGGGGAATAGATTTCCCTCCTCCCCCCCGCCCCTCACTTCCAACCTATTTCCTCTGGTTCTTGATTCCCCTACTCTGGGTAAAGGACTCTGTGCATTTACCCTATCTATTCCTGTCCAGTAGGAGAGCAGAGGGAACGGAGGTCTGGCCTACCCCGCCCTCATCGTTGGCTGCACCGAGCTTCAGTGCGTCCCTCAGCAGCACAGTCTGCAGCGGGCCAGTCGGCAACATTCCCCGACGGACATCTCGCTCCGCTGGGAGGTCAACAAGGCTCGGGCAGGCCAAAGAGCGTCTTTCACCGAGTTGATGACCCTCCAGCAGCACTCGATGTCAGTCTCTGAATGTGTCCCTGTGAACAGTCCGTAAATCACAGAGTCCTCTGTGACGGAGCTGTTCAGAATAAACTGTGACAGGGACCCTTGCAGACCTCTCCACTCTCTTTGCCAATCCACACTCTGCGAAGAGGTGGGCAACCGTCTCCTCTCCATAGCAGCCGTCCCGAGGGCAGCGTGCGCTGGTAGTAAGGTTCCGACGGTGCAGGAAGGATCAGACTGGGAGGGCTCCCCTCACCGCCAGCCAAGCCAGGTCTTGGTGCTTGTTGGTGAGTTCTGGCGATGAGGCATTTTGCCAGACAAGCTGGGCAGTCTGCTCTGGGAACCACGCCACCGGATCCATCGAGTCCTTTCCCTGCAGTGCCTGCAGGACATTCCGTGCTGACCACTGCCCAATGGACATGTGGTCAAAGGTGTTGGTCCGGAAGAACCTTTCCACAAACGACAGATGGGGCGGCAATGTCCAGCTGACTGGCACATTGCGTGGCATCTGCGCCAGGCCCATCCTTCGCAACACCGGGGACAGGTAGAACCTCAGCAGGTAGTGACACTTGGTGCCCACGTGCCTTGGCTCTACACTCCGCCTGATGCAGCCACACACGAAGGTGGCCATCAGGGTGAGGGCGACGTTGGGCACGCTTTTACCCCCGTTGTCTACTGACGTACATTGTGGCCCGTCGCACCCGATCTATCCTCGACCCCCAGATGAACTGGAAGACGGCCCGGGTGATCCCTGTGGCGTAGGAGGGAGGGACAGGCCACACTTGCGCCAAGTACAGCAGCCCCGAGAGCACCTCACACCTGATGACCACATTTTCCCCCGTTATGGAGAGGGAGCGTTGCCTCCACAGCTCCAATTTCTTCCCCACCTTGGCTATCCGCTCCAGCCAATTCTTGTCACACGCCTCAGCCCCCCCGAACCAGATCCCCAGCACCTTCAAGAAGTCAGGCTCGATGGTGAAGGGGACGGAAGATCGGTCGAGCCAGTTGCCAAAGAGCATGGCCCCGCTCTTCCTGCGGTTCACCCTGGCTCCCGTGGCCGACTCAAACTGGTCGCAGATACTAATCAGTCTGCGGACCGACCCTGGATCCGAGCAGAAGATGGCGACATCGTCCATGTACAGGGAGGTTTTGACCTGAATGCCCCCACTGCCTGGCAATTTCACTCCTCTTATGCTCGCGTCCTTCCTGATGGACTCGGCAAAAGGTTCAATACAATAGATGAACAAGACAGGGGAGAGAGGGCAACCCTGCCTGACTCCAGACCTAATGGGGAAGCTGTCTGATTCCCACCCATTGATTTAGACTGCACTACAGATATCGGTATAGAGCAGTTGGATCCAACTTCTGATTCCTTTCCCAAATCCCATTTTGGAGAGCACGTCCCTCATGTATGTGTGCTATATCCTGTCGAAGGCCTTCTCCTGGTCCAAGTTGACTAGGCAGGCATCCACCCGTCTGTCCTGCATGTAGGCAATGGTATCTCTCAGCAGCGCTAGGCTGTCTGAGATTTTCCTGCCAGGTACAGCACAAGTTTGGATCACCTGTCCCAGAGCAGACTTGACCCGGTTGGCGATGGCCTTAGACAGGATCTTGTAATCAACATTCAACAATGTGATGGGTCTCCAATTCCTTATGTCCTTCATCTCCCCCTTCTGCTTGTAGATTAGGGTGATGCTGCCCTTCCTCATGGACTCTGACATGCTGCCAGCTAGAAGCATGTCATTGTACACTTCCAGCAGGTCTGGGCCCACCCAGTCCCACAGAGCCAAATACAACTCGGCCGGTAAGCCATCGCTTCCGGGAGCTTTACTCGAGTCAAAGGAACGGATGGAGCCAGTCAGCTCCTCTAGGGTCAGTGGTTGGTCCAGACTCTCCCGCTTGCTGTCCCCCAAGACCTCCGTGATAGAGGACAGGAAGTTCTGGGAGGCGGTGCTGTCTGTGGCCTTTCTGTCATACAAATCCATGTAAAAGGATTTGCAGATCCTCAGCATATCTGTCTGCGAGGATGCTACCGAGTCGTCCTCCTCCCTAAGGCTGTTCATCACAGAGCTCCCCCTGTGAACCTTATGGAAGAAGTAACGTGAGCACGTCTCATCCTGCTCCACATGGCGGACCCTGGATCGGAAGATGATCTTGGAGTATTCAGAGGTAAAGAGCTGAGCTTGCCGGCCCTTCAACTCTCTAAGTTCCTCCCTCATATCCACCCCCCTCGACTGCAGAAGGAGCAGTTGCTGCAAATCTGTCTGTGTTGACACAATTCCCTCTGACTCTGTCTTGCTCTCTGAACCCCTTTAAATATGACGAACGTCTTAATGTTCTCCTTGGTTGCTCCCACCAGAGTGTCGGGGAGTCAAAGAGGGGCTTCACCGTTCTCCAACATGCGTAGTCCCTCTTTAGCTGCTCAACGTTCTCTGGGGTCAACAGCTTCATATTTAACTTCCACGTCCCTCTCCCTGCTTTCTGGTCCTCCTGTAGGTGACAGGAAGCCTGAAGGAGGCAGTGGTCAGAAAAGAACGCATGAGGTCGGTGTGTCTGACCGTGATGGCTTTCGTCATGAAGAGGAAGTCTATCCGGGATCGGGCTAAACCGTCCGATCTCGACCAGGTGAATCGCGACTGGGACCCGCCTGCAGGGTTGCTGAAGGCGTCGTGCAGCTTTGCGTCTTTTACTGTCTCCATCAGGAACTTGGACATGCTGTCCAGTCTGTTGTCGGCACTGCCGGATCGTCCAGCCGCATCAATGATGCAGTTGAAGTCACCGGCCAGAACGAGCTGCTGGGACTGTTGGTAAATTTCACTGTGTTAACAAGTAACATAGGTGGCAATAAAAAAAACACTATTAACTACTGGCTCCACCAGTTGTGCCTCAGTGTGCTCAGCTCCATCACTATTGTTTGCTCAGATGCAAGAGTGAGTAAGTATTTATGTTGTGGCGCCAGTTACAACTGGCTTTGCCACCATGCAAAAGGCTTTCTAGCTGGATGTAATTATACAGAAGCATGGTTAAGTATTTGATTAACACTACTGCCATCTAGAGATGAAAATATTGCATTGTTCGATGTATCAAGGCTGTGATGCTATCCAAAGGAAAATCTTGCTAACATCAAATGAAGCACAATGATATGTCCCAAGGATCTATGCACCTAAATGAGGAAATATATATATATATATAGATATACATATGCTGGAGCAACTCAGTGTGTCAGGTTGCATCTCTAGAGAATATGGATAGGTGATTTTTTGGGTGAGGACCTTTCTTTAGACTGATAGAGTCCCTCTCCATGTTCTCTGGGGATGCTGTCTGACCTGCTTAGTTCCTCCAGCAGTTTGTATTATTTGGTGTAAAGCAGTATCTGCAGTTCCTTTCTATATTTCTGAGAATGGTAGAAACGGTGTAACATTGGTAACAAAACTGAATGACCCCGACTCATCTTAAAGTCTGTTTTGTACAAAGAGAAGTCTTCAGCCGCTTCGCCATTTAACTGGATCTTGGCGATTCCGTTTCTCATCTTTGTTCCTGCGTCTTTTGTTCTACTTGAGTCCTTCCTTAACATAAATCTATACAGAAACTTTTTAGGTTTAAACCTTATATTTACATTAGTGTTCAGAAGTGCTCCGTGATGGAACTACTAGTGGCCAAACTCAAGGTTTGTTAGAGTCATTGTCATACAGTGTGGAAACGGGCCCTTCGGCCCAACTTGCCCACACCGACCAACATGTTCTGTCTACACCGGCCTCTATTTGGCCCATATTCCTCTAAACCTATCCTATCCATATACCTGTCTAAATGTTTTTACACATTGCAATAGTACCTGCCTCAACCACCTTCTCTGGAAGCTCGTTCCACACCCCCACCACCTTTTGTGTAAAAATGTTACCCCTCAGGTTCCTATTAAATCTTTCCCTCCGCACCTTAAACCTATGTCATCTAGTTCTCGATTACACTGGACAAGAGGCTGTGTCATGATTTTGTACACCTATATAAGATCACCCCTCATCCTCCTGAGCTCCAAGGAATAGAGTCCTAACCTGCTCAACTTCTCCCTATAGCTCAGACCCTCGAGTCCTGGCACCATCCTCATAAATCTCTGCACCCTTTCCAGCTTGACAACATCTTTCCTACAACATGGTGCCCAAAACTGAACACGATAGTCTAAATGTGGCCTCACCTATGTCACCTATTTCTCCACCGGGATCCCACCACTGGCCACATCTTCCCATCTCCTCCCCGTTCTGCTTTCCGCAGAAAAACCTCTCCCTCCATAACTCTCTGATCAATTTGTCCCTTCCCACCCAAACCACCCCCTCCCCTGGTACTTTCCCTTACAACCACAGGAAATGCTACACTTGTCGCTTTACCTCCCCTCTCAACTCCATCCAAGGACCCAAGCAGTCTTTCCAGGTGAAGCAGAGGTTCACCTGCACCTCCTCCAACCTCATCTACTGCATCTGCTGTTCCAGGTGTCAACTTCTCTACATCGGTGAGACCAAACGCAGGCTTGGTAATCGCTTCGCCCAACACCTCTGCTCAGTTCTCAATAACCAACCTGATCTCCCGGTGGCTCAGCACTTCAACTCCCCCTCCCATTCCAAATCCGACCTTTCTGTCCTGGGCCTCCTCCATGGCCAGAGTGAGGCCCAGCGCAAATTGGAGGAACAGCAGCTCATATTTCGCTTGGGTATTTTACACCCCAGCGGTATGAACATTGACAATAGACAATAGACAATAGGTGCAGGAGTAGGCCATTTGGCCCTTCGAGCCAGCACTGCCATTCAATGTGATCATGGCTGATCTTCTCCAATTCCAGCTAGTCCTTGCTTTCTCCCTCATTCCCCTCCACTTCCCAGCTCTCCCACAGCCTACTGTCTCCGCCTCTTCCTTTCTTCCCCCCCCCCCCCCAATCAGTCTGAAGAAGGGTCTCGACTGGAAACATTGCCTATTCCTTCTCTCCGCTGAGTTTCTCCAGCATTTTGTCTACCTTCACCTATGTCTTATATAATTGCAACACACATAGTCATGTAATGTATAACATGATCTCCCAACTTCTATACTCAATATGTGCTGGAAGGAACTGCAGATGCTGGTTTAAACCGAAGATAGACACATAAAGCTGGAGTAACTCAGCGGGTCATGCAGCAACTATTCGGTTGGGTCCGAAGAAGGGTCTCAACCCGAAACGTCACCTGTTCCTTCTTTCCAGAGATGCTGCCTGACCGGCTGAGTTACTCAAGCTTTTTGTGTCTATCTTCTATACTCAACGGAACTCTGACTGATGAAGGCCAATGTATGTGTTCTTTATATTCTTCTTAAGAGGAACGTTTCTCGACCTGCTAAACACCCAGATCAGATTCAACCTTATAGGTGACTTTGAATGCAGACAAAAATGCTGGTGAAACTCAGCGGGTGCAGCAGCATCTATGGAGCGAAGGAAATAGGCAACGTTTCGGCCCGAAACGTTGCCTATTTCCTTCGCTCCATAGATGCTGCTGCACCCGCTGAGTTTCTCCAGCAATTTTGTCTACCTTCGATTTTCCATCATCTGCAGTTCCTTCTTAAACAGGTGACTTTGAATACCGTGTCTCTCCGAGTTCGGTCCAACCTTGGAGGCAGCCGTCGCTAGGGCCGTTGCTAAGGCGCTGAGGGAGCTGCGCCTCCCAAGTTAAGCCCCGGAACTAAAGTGCGAGCCGAACGTGTCAGGGGGGTTCGGAGAGGCGGGGACACGGAGCGCGTTGGCGGGGTCCGCGGAATATCCGGTCCGCGCCGGGGCAAGGCTGGGCGGGGATTTCCGCTGGGTCTGTTTTTTCCTGACCGGAAGCTGACGCCGCGCCGTGGCCGAGGGGGAGGGAGGTGAGCGTTTGTTGACGTCCAGGGGCCGGCGGAGGGAGGGAGTGGCCGCAGTCCGCGGGCCGACGGAGGGAGGGAGTGGAGGATGGATGTGTCCGGGGCCTGGTTGAGGGAGCGGCCGGTGTCCTGCAGGCCGGGTGGGTGGGTGGGGGAGGGAGGGAGGGAGGGAGCCCGGGGCGCGGCCCACCCCTGATCCCGGGGCCTGGGGGTGAGGGTGAGGGACCCGCCCGGACCCCGGCGCCGCCTCTTGCCCGCCTTGGGTGGGGGGATCTCCGGCACTTCCACACACACACACACACACACACACCCGGGGCAGGGGGAGGGAGAGCGGGACGATACTCTGGTAAAGGCGGCCCCGATGGTCGCCCTCACTCGGGGCCCAGGCTCCACGAAGCTCCTGTGCGGTCCCGACGTTTCCTGATCTTGTTGTAACATAAGACAACTTTTGCATTGATTTAGCAAAACGAGCTCAGGCAGCATCTGTACAGGGTATGGGTCAGGCGGCGTTTCGGTTCCAGGCCCTTCTTCAGGCGGCGGTAGACCCCCCTCCGTAGATGCTGCCCGGTCCGCTGAGCTCCTCCAGCACTTTGTGTGTTGCACAAGATTCCAACATCTGCAATTCCTTGCATCTCCATTTTTTTTTTACCGTATATATTGTCTCGACTGGAGGTGAGAGACATGAACAAGGATGAATATCCGTTTTTTTCTGATACCACAGACAAAGCAAGAAAATGGGATATTCTAAATCGACCAAGATTGTTGACACACAAGGAACCGCAGATGCTGGAATATTGAGTAAAACATAAAGTGGTGGAGGAACTCAGTGGGACAGTTAGATTATGGAGATCTCATTCAGAACGTGGGTGGAATCAAGGTGGATACAAGGAACTGCAGATGCTGGTCTATTTAAAAATAAACCCACTAATTGCTCGAACAATTTGGGGTAGCGCAGTGGCATAGTTGCTGCCTTACAGCGCCAGGGACCCGGGTTCGATCCTGACTACACCTGCTTTCTAGAGTGTGTACATTCTCCCTGTGACCACATTGGTTTTCTCCAGGTGCTTCGGTTTCCTCCCACATTCCAAAGACATGCAGGGTTGTAGGTTAATTTACTTCTGTAAAATTGTAAATTGTTCCTAGTGTGTAGGATAGTGTTAGTGTGCGGGGAATGCTGGTCGGTACAGACTCGGTGGGCCGAAGGGCCTGTGTCTGCATTTTCTTGCTAAACTATGCTCAATGGGTCAGGTAGTAAGTCTGGAGAGCATAGATGGGTGACATTTCAGGTCAAGATCCTTCCTCAGACTGAAGAAGGATCCTGACCCGAAATATCACCCGTCCTTGCTCTCCAGAGATGCTGCCTGACCCGCTGAGCTGCTCCAGCACATTATTTTTTTATAGGTGTAATCGAACATGGTCCAAAGACCAGAATGATGAAACAGCAAATTATTTTATTTGCTGAGAGATTTTCTTAATATCACATCTTGTTAATTTTCATCTGATGATACAATAATTATTTATTGTTTCATCAATTCCTCCCTTATCATGAGGCCATTTTAAATAAAAATGCTGGTACATGAAAATTCAACATTTTGCTTGTTCTAAAATTTGTGCTGATTTCAATAAATAAAGATGATTACTGTTCAAATACTTAATAATATATTTTAAAATATTTAAAATGAGTCATAGAGCACAGAAAGTCTCTTTGGCCCAAATTCTTGCTGACCAAGATGCCCCATCTAATCTGGTCTAATTTGCCTGCATTTGGCCCATATCCCTCAAAACGTCTTATCCCATTATCTTCATCAGAAGATAGCGAATCTTTGACATTCACTGCCAAAACAAGCAGTCAAGGCTCATTTGTTAAATCTATTCTAGCTGAAGTTTTCAGATATTAATGGTTTAAAATGGATTTGGGATGAGTGCAGGAAAGTAATGTTGAGGTAAAATATGTGCCGAAAGGCGTATTAGAGTTAGAGTCGTACAGCGCTAAAATGGACCCTTCAGCCCAATTTACCCATCTACGCTAGTCCCACCTGCTCGTGTTAGGCCCATATCACTAAACCTTTCTTCTGCACTTATGTGATAAAATGCATTAAAATTTTACAGTAGCTGCCTCTGGCAGATAGACACAAGATGCTGGAGTAACTCACTGGTCACAGTTGTGAGTGTGGAATTCTCTTCCTCAGAGGATGGTGGAAGCTGGTTCTCTGAATACTTTCAAGAGGGAGCTAGATAAGGCTCTTAAAGATAGCGGAGTCAGAGGATGTGGGGAGAAGGCAGAAATGGGGTACTGATTGGGGATGATCACATTGAATGGCGATGCTGGCTCGAAGGGCCGAATGGCCTACTCCTGCACCTATTGTCTATTGCCTATTGGTCAGGCAGTATCTCTGGAGAAAATAATTGGGTGACCTTTTGGGTCAAGACCTTTCTTCAGACTTATGTAAACCATACCATATACCAGCATCTGCAGTTCCTTCCCACACTCTTTGTCTACTTCCTCTGGCAGCTTGTTCCATATACCCACCACCCTCTCTGAACATGTTGCTATTAAATCTTCTCCCACTGACATTAAACCTACGTCCCTTGGTTCTTGATTTCCACTACACTGAGTCAAAGATTCTGTGCATTTACCCTATCCCCATTATGATCTTATACACCGCTGTACGTTCCCCCTCCTTTGCTCCAAGGAATAAAGTCCTAGACTGCCCAGCTTCGCTCTATGGCTCAGACCCTCAAGTCCTGGCAATTTTCTCATAAATCATTTCTGCACTCTTTGGTTTAATGGCACCCTTCATATGGCAGGATGACCAGAACTGAACACAATACTCTAAATGCAGCCTCACCAATGTTTTGTACAACTGCAACATAACACTTCTATATTCAACAGAAGATAGACAAAAAATGCTGGAGTAACTCAGCGGGACATGCATCATCTATGGAGAGAAGGAATGGGTGACATTTTGGGTCGAGACCCTTCTTCAGACTGATGTCGGGAGAGCGAGATGCATAGATAAGGAAGTGTAAGGTGTGAAATTATGACAATGGGAATAGAGATCAAGGAGAATGTAGAATAGATCATTGTTAGCTGGGAGGTACACAAAAATGCTGGAGAAACTCAGCGGGTGCAGCAGCATCTATGGAGCGAAGGAAATAGGCAACGATTCGGGCCGAAACCCTTCTTCAGACTGGGAGTTAACTGCTTTTTTTAATCTCTGTTCAAAGCATACTGAGATAAAATGTGGTCGGAGACATGAGACGAGTCAGAGAACTAGGAAGGAGGAGGGATGGAGAGAGGGAAAGCAAGATTTACTTGATGTTGGAGAAGTCAATGTTCAGACCGCTGGGGCGCAAGCTGCCGGAACGAAATGTGAGGTGATGTTCCTCTAATTTGCGCTGGGCCGCACTCTTGACAATGGAGGAGGCCCAGGACAGAAAGGTCAGTGTGGGAATGGGAGGGGGTTAAAGTATTTAGCAACCAGGAGATCAGGTAGGTTTAGCTGAGCGGAGGTGTTCAGCGAAAAGATCGCTGAGCCTGCGCTTGGTCTCGCTGATATATAGGAGTCCACACCTGGAACAGTAGATGAGGTTGGAGAAGGTATGTGAACTTCTGCCTCACCTGAAAAGACTTGGGGTCCTTGGACCGAGTTGAGGTGGGGGGGGGGGGGGGGTATAGGGAGGGACAGGTGTGGCATCTCTTTTGATTGCAGGGGAAAGTACTTGGGGAGGGGGTGGTTTGGGTGGGAAGGGACAAGTTGACCAGGGAGTTGTGGGGGGAACAGTCTCAGCCGAAAGGGGTGGAGATGGGAAGATGTTGCTAGTGGTGGGATCTCGTTGGAGGTGGCGAAAATGTTGGAGGATTATGTGCTGTCCCTGTTACGACTGGGGGGGAGGGGCAGCAAGAGCGGAGCTGCGGGATGATGAAGCCCAGTGTGCCAATAGCCTTATTCACCGCCCTAATTACTGTGTTGATACTCAATACTCTGATGAAGGCCAATGTACTGAAAGTTGTCTTGACCACCCTATCTACATGTAGCACCACTTTCAAGGAACTGTGTACCTGTCTACTCCTAGATTCTTCTGCATTACAACATTCCCCAGGGCCCTGCCATTTACTGGGATGTTCCTACCCTGGTTTGATGTCCCAAAATACAACACCTTGCACTTACCTATATTCAATTCCATTAACCATTCCTCAGCCTACTTGCCCAGCTGATCAAGATCCTGCTGTAATTTTTGGCAACCATCGTTGCCACCTACAACACCACCCACTTTAGAATAATCTGCAAACGTAATACTCGTGCCTTCTACATTCTTATCCAAATGGCTGATAAAAATTACAAACAGCATTGGGCCTAGCACTGATCCCTGAGACACACCACCAGTCACATGCCTCCAGTCTGAAAACAACCACCTGTCTGAAGAAGGATCTCGACCCGAAACGTCGCCTATTTCCTTCGCTCCATAGATGCTGCCGCACCCGCTGAGTTTAGAACATAGAACATAGAAAATAGGTGCAGGAGGCCATTCAGCCCTTCGAGCCAGCACCGCCATTCATTGTGATCATGGCTGATCGTCCCCTATCAATAACCCGTGTCTGCCTTCTCCCCATATCCCTTGACTCCACTAGCCCCTAGAGCTCTATCTAACTCTCGCTTAAATCCATCCAGTGACTTGGCCTCCACTGCCCTCTGTGGCAGGGAATTCCATGAATTCACAACTCTCTGGGTGAAAACATTTTTTCTCACCTCAGTCTTAAATGACCTCTTTATTCTAAGACTGTGGCCTATGGTTCTGGACTCGCCCCACATTGGGAACATTTTTCCCGCATCTAGCTTGTCTAGTCCTTTTATAATTTTATATGTTTCTATAAGATCCCCCCTCATCCTTCTAAACTCCAGTGAATACAAGCCTAGTCTTTTCAATCTTTCCTCATGACAGTCCCGCCATCCCATGGATCAATCTCGTGAACCTATGCTGCACTGCCTCAATCACAAGGATGTCCTTCCTCAAATTAGGAGACCAAAACTGTACACAATACTCCAGATGTCGTCTCACCAGAGCCCTATACAACTGCAGAAGAACCTCTTTACTTCTATACTGAAATCCTCTTGTTATGAAGGCCAACATTCCATTAGCTTTCTTCACTGCCTCCTGTACCTGAAAGCCAACTTTCAATGACGGGTGTACAAGGACGCCCAGGTCTCGCTGCACCTCCCCCTTACCTAACCTAACCCCATTGAGATAATAATCTGCCCCCTTGTTTTTGCCGCCAAAGTGGATAACCCCACATTTATCTATATTATACTGCATCTGCCACGCATCTGCCCACTCACTCAACCTGTCCAGGTCACCCTGCAACCTCCTAACATCCTCTTCACAGTTCACACTGCCACCCAGCTTTGTGTCATCCGCAAACTTGCTAGTGTTGCTCCTAATTCCCTCTTCCAAATCATTAACATATATGGTAAACAATTGCGGCCCCAACACCGAGCCTTGCGGCACTCCACTCGCCACTGCCTGCCATTCTGAAAAGGACCCGTTCACTCCTACTCTTTGCTTCCGGTCTGCCAACCAATTTTCTATCCATGTCAACACCCTACCCTCAATACCATGTGCTCTAATTTTAGTCACCAGTCTCCCGTGCGGGACCTTATCAAAGGCTTTCTGAAAGTCTAGATACACTACATCCACTGGCACCCCTTCATCCATTTTACTCGTCACATCCTCAAAAAATTCCAGAAGATTAGTCAAGCATGATTTCCCTTTCATAAATCCACGTTGACTTGGACTAATCCTTTTACTGCTATCCAAATGCCCCATTATTACCTCTTTAATAATTGACTCCAGCATCTTTCCCACCACCGAAGTCAGGCTAACTGGTCTGTAATTCCCCGTTTTCTCTCTCGCTACTTTCTTGAAAAGTGGGATAGCATTAGCTATCCTCCAATCCACAGGAACTGATCCTGAATCTATTGAACATTGGAAAATGATCACCAATGCGTCCACTATTTCTAGAGCCACCTCCCTGAGGATCCTGGGATGCAGACCATCAGGCCCAGGGGATTTATCATCCTTCAGTCCCATTAGCCTACCCAATACTATTTCTCGCCTAATGAAAATTTCTTTCAGTTCCTCAACCCCCTTAGATCCTCTGTCCTCCAGTACATCTGGGAGATTGTTTGTGTCTTCCTTAGTGAAGACAGATCCGAAGTACCTATTCAACTCTTCTGCCATTTCCTTGTTGCCCATAATAATTTCACCCGTGTCTGCCTTCAAGGGACCCACATTTGACTTTGCTACTCTTTTGCCCTTAGCATATCTAAAGAAGCTTTAACTGTCCTTTATATTCCAGGCCAGCTTCCCTTCGTACTTCATCTTTTCAGCCCGTATTGCCCGTTTTGTTTCCTTCTGTTGTCCTATGAAAGTTTCCCAATCCTCTGGCTTCCGGCTACTCTTTGCTGTGTTATACATCTTTTCTTTTAGTTTTATTCTATCCCGAACTTCTCTTGCCAGCCACGGTTGCCTCCTACTCCCCTTAGAATCTTTCTTCCTTTTTGGAATGAAATGATTCTGCATCTTCCGGATTATGCCCAGAAATTCCTGCCATTGCTGTTCCACCGTCATTCCTGCTAGGATCCCTTTCCAGTCTACCTTGGCCAGCTCCCCTCTCATGCCTTCATAGTCCCCTTTGTTCAACTGCATCACTGACACTGCCGATTTAACCTTCTCCTTCTCAAATTGCAGATTTTCCAGCATTTTTGTCTACCCTCCCTCTACTTCCTTTCATGAAGCCAATTTTTCTATCCAGCTTTCTTCTGTTAGTAAAATTTGAGAATTAGTAAAATATTCTATTCTACCCGTTGTATTTCTTCTTCCTCTAAAGTTGTCTCCAAAAATGTCCATTTTGTAGGGCCATTGATCTGATAAGTTGCGATATGCGTATGATAACCTTGTACACTTCTTCCCTCCTGCTTGTTACACTGCTTCGGGGCACAACAACAAAATAATGCTTTCTTTTTCCCAGGTTAAATATGAATTACTGATTGCAAGTTAAAGGAAAGACACCATGGAAGATCCTTCAGAAATCATCCAGAAACTGCAACTTGCAGGCCAAGGCAGGGCGGAGCGAGAGGAACATTATCAGAGTATGAAAGTCCCCATAGTTGAGGAGGTTCTTAAAAATCTTCTGGAGGACTTGTCAACCGAAAACCTAAGGAGAGACAGAGGATCAGTTGTGGGTGATGTAAAGGATTTGCTTTTACATGCTGACCCTCTCTGGCTTCTCAATCATTACCGTCAAGGTGAAACTCTGAACATTGTGCACTTGTACATTGACCTGACCGTTTCTTTGACCCTGTACGCAGCACTGCCGCGGTGTGAGACTGACATTGGGGAGCTGCCCAACAGTGCTTATTCCACCATACCCGGCAGGGCGCAGAGTGTGGCCGAAACATTTCAGCTGCTCCTCAGTAAACTGTCGGTAAGGCCGCTGCAAGCCTCGTCCTCCAGCCCCGCCGAACTCTCGCCCGACTCGGTTTTGAATGCCATCTCGCCGCACCTGGTCATCTTCTGTGCCACGCACTGCCAGGAGAGGCCGTGGACCAACGCAGCGTCCCGGTTGGCTGCCGACGAGCTGCTGGCTGCCACCGTGCAAGCATCCGGCTGCAAGACTGTGGTGGAACTCCTGTGTGGATCACAGGAGGAAGGACACGGGGCTCTGGCAATCGTGCTGCATCTGATGAAACCTCAGATGAACAAGTAAGTCAATGGTAGATATTCAGGGTTAGATTTATTACTGTCACTCGCACCGAGGTACAGCGGGAAGCTTTGTTCTGCATGCTATCCAGTCGGATCAGATATACCAAACGTAAATACAATCAAGTCAAACTCAAGCACAGTGGGTAGGGCAAAGGGTGCAGAATATAGTTTGTTCAAGAAGGAACTGCAGATGCTGGAGAATCGAAGGTAGACAAGATTGCTGGAGAAACTCAGCGGGTGCGGCAGCATCTATGGAGCGAAGGAAATAGGCAACATTTCGGCCCGAAACGTTGCATATTTCCTTCGCTCCATAGATGCTGCCGCACCCACTGAGTTTCTCTAGCAATCATATCTACCTGCAGAATACAGTTGTCAGTTATAGTTCAGTATAGTTCTGTACTTATAGTTCACTATAGTTAGATATATTTCCCAGTGTTATAGCGCATCCAGAGACAAAGTCCAATTTGTGCAATGGGGTAGAGGTGAATCAAACAGTACCTTAGTTTATGAAGGACTATTTGGGGACCTGATAACAGAGGGGAAGAAGCTGTTCCTGAGTCTGGTAGTGCGCACTTTCAAGCTTCTGTATCTTCAGCAGACGAGAGAAGGAATGACCGGGTGGGACAAGTCTTTGATCATGTTGGCTGCTTTCCTGAGGCAGCGTGAAGTGTAGATGAAGTCAGGGGTAGGGAGGCAGGTCTGTTTGATGGACTGGGCTACATCCACAACTCTGTACAATTTCATGCGATGTGTTCCCAAACTAAGCTGTGATGCAACCCAACAGTGGTGGGTGCAACTCATCTGCGGCACTAGCTGCGTTGCTGCCTTCTTGTCTGCCAATTCAATGCGGTTTATCCACGACAGACCGTTAGTTATATTGACGCCAAGGAACTTCAAGCTCTCAACCATTTCTACTTTGGCACCATTGATGCTGATTGAGGCGTGTACACCACCATCTTCCTAAAGTGATACTTAGCTCTTTCATCTTGCTGACATTGAGGCAGAGGTTATTGTCCTGACACCATAGAAACATAGAAAATAGGTGCAGGAGGAGGCCATTCGGCCGTTCGAGCCAGCACCGCCATTCATTGTGATCATGGCTGATCGTCCCCTATCAATAACCCGTGCCTGCCTTCTCCCCATATCCCTTGACTCCACTAGCCCCTAGAGCTCTATCTAACTCTCTCTTAAATCCATCCAGCGCCTCTGTGGCAGGGAATTCCATAAATTCGCAACTCTCTGGGTGAAAACGTTTTTTCTCAACTGTCTTAAATGACCTCCCCTTTATTCCAAGACTGTGGCCCCTGGTTCTGGACTCGCCCAACATTGGGAACATTTTTCCTGCATCTAGCTTGTCCAGTCCTTTTATAATTTTATATGTTTCTATAAGATACCCCCTCATCCTTCTAAACTCATGTTACTAAGTTCTCTGTCTCCTCCCTGTACTCCATCTCGTCATATTTCATGAGACCCACATATGACAACTGTGTCTCCAAATGGTCACCTCCCTCTGATAGATCTTGTAGCTACTCCCACTTGAAGGAGAGGAGTAACTCACCAACTCACTGTAGATAACGCACCCGACTGCAAGTAGCATCAGTATGATGAGAGATTTGGTGTTGAATCTCCTTTGCTTTATAGCCAGAACATATAAGAGTACAGCACAGGTTACAGACACTTTGGCCAACAATGTCTGTGCCAAACATGATGGCAAGCTAAATTAATCTCAACTGCCTGCACGTCATCCATATTCCTCCATACTCTGCATTTGCATATGCCTATCCAAAAGCCCCTTAAACATCACTTACTGTAAACACCAGTATTGTATCTGACTGCCCCAGGCACTCGCCAATTTTTGTGTTAAAAAAAAAAAATTGCCCCACATATAAATTTCCTCCTCTGACGTTAAAGTTATGCCCTCTAATCTTTGACATGTCCACCCTAGGAAAAAAAATCTAACCTTCTACCTATCTATGGTCTCAATATTTTACGTACTAGGTTCTCCATCAACTTCCGAAGCTCCAGAGAAAACAATCCAAGTTTGTCCAAGCTCACCTGATAGTTAAAACCTTCCAATCTAGGCAAACTACTTGTGCACCCGTTCCAGAGCCCCCACATCCTTCCTGTAATGGAGTAACCAAAAGAGCACGCAATCCTCCAAATGTGGCCTAACCAAAGTCCTATAAAGCTGTAGCATGACTTCCTGACTCGTATGCCCAGTGCCACAACCGATGAGGGCAAGCATACCATTCTATCTACTTGTGTTGCCACTTACAGGGTGTTTTGGAGCTAAGTCGCCTACAAATAATGAACCCGTGGGAATGTACGACGCTGCTGACAGGAAGCGCACACTCCCATCTTCCACAGCTCTTGGGTCTCACCCAAGGGCCTGCTACGTCTGCCACTCTTCCCTGCTTGTTTTCATTTACTGAACAGAGTGCTGGTAACTGCGTTGTGTGTGCAAACCTCCACAGAAACACGTGGAAGTTGAACCCAGCCACGAAGCACGTGTTCCGGTGGCTGCTGCAGAGGGTGAGGAGACCCTGGCTGAGCGAGCACCTGGACACAGTGCTGCCACCATCCCTCCTCTTCTCCGACGACTACAGGACAGAGAATAAGATTCTGGGCGTGAGGTGTCTGCAGCACGTCATTGACAATGTGGTAGGTGGAGGCCAGAGAGTGGCAATTACGCCAAGGGGGATGGGAGGGGTGGACATCACACCGGGACCAGTGCAGAGAGGTCTGATGTGGGTAAGGTGGCAGCATCGAGTGTGCTGCCCATGTCCTGTTGATATTCAACTGAAGCTCATGTCGGCCTGGTTTCTGGTGGATGAGAAAGAGGCCTGAAGTACAATTAATGTGAACGGGAGATTGATGGTCAGTATGGACAGTGGGCTGAGGGCCTGTTTTAATGCTGTATCTCCAAACTAAGCTGAACTAATATGCAGGGATATGAATCACTTCCAGGCAGAAGAGATTAGTTTAACTTGGTTCTGGTACAGTATGAACAGCAGAGTTCCACTGAGGTTCACTCTCGCTGTTTGTGGGACCTCTGCAGATTTTCACCTGCTCTTGTCTGCAGAGCAGTAACTGTACTTGTAAACAAATTTGAAGCAGAGCAGCTTGTATTAAAATGCTGTATTCATGTTTTCTTTTAATATAAACTGAAGGGTAATCTACCTTCAATAATGTGGCACAAATAGTTCAGTACAGCCCAGGAACAGGCCTTCAGTCCACAATGTCCAGACATGATGTCTTTAAACTAATCATATTCCTGCATAGTTTAGAGATACAGCATGGAAACAGGCTCTTCGGCCCACCGAGTCCGCTCCCAACATCGATCGCCCATTCACGTCAATTCTATAGCATCCCACTTTCCCATACTCCCTACACACTAGGGACGATTTACAGAGGGCCAATTAGCCTACAAACACAAATGTCTTTGGTATGTGGGAGGAAACCAGAGCTCCCAGAGGAAACCCATTGGGGGGTCACAGGGAGAACGTGCAAACTCCACACAGACAGCACCCAAAGTCAGGATCAAACCCGGGTCTCTGATGCTGTGAGGCAGCGGCTCGCCATTTTCATGTGACTATCTGAAATCCTTTCAAATACCACTATCGTATCTGCCTCCTCCACCACCCCTAGCAGCCCATTCCAGGCTCTCACCACTCTGTGTAAAACAAAAACGTCCCACACATCACCTTTCACCCCCTCTCACCGTAAAGCTGCCCCCTCTAGTCTTTTTGCCATCTATTTACTGTAGGAAATGAGAAATATATTGTTTATACTTGGTTGGATGTTGGTGGCAATAGGCTGTAAAGATGACTACAGGGAACTGAACAGAGGGACTAAAATGTAAAGGTGGATGAATTATAAGAGACCTTGTTGGGCCCAACAGTTTGGACTTTATTATATTTTGGTGTACAAGGCAGCGTGGATGTGTTTCTGTGCATCTAACAGCTCTGTGTTCTATTTCAGCCGGCTGCTGAACTCTTGCAGTATAACCGGGCACAGGTGGTCTACCACGCTCTCTTCAATCACCTGTACGTTCCTGAAGCCTCACTCGTTCAGGTGAACAATATCCTTTTGCCTCCTCTTGCAGTCGCTCGAATGTTATCCACGTTGCACTACTCGTAATGGCATGAGTAGGTCTATTCGGTCCATCCCAAGTGGCAAGTTCCTTCTTCCATTCCTGCAGCTTAATTCTTACTTCCTTCTAACCACCCATTCGCTCTCATATGTCCATCAATTCCCCTTAAATTATTTTCCCACATTCCCGCACTAAGGGGTCATTTACAGTGGTCAACGATCCTACCAGTATGTCTTTGATGTGGGAGGAAATCGGAGCATCTATTGACAATAGACAATAGGTGCAGGAGTAGGCCCTTTGGCCCTTCGAGCCAGCACCGCCATTCAATGTGATCATGGCTGATCATACCCAAACAGTACCCCGTTCCTGCCTTCTCCCCATATCCCCTGACTCCGCTATTTCTAAGAGCCCTATCTTACTCTCTCTTGAAAGCATCCAGAGAACCTGCCTCCACAGAATTCCACAGACTCGCCATTCTCTGTGAGAAAAAGTGTTTCCTCGTCTCCGTTCTAAATGGCTTACTCCTTATTCTTAAACTGTGGCCCCTGGTTCTGGACTCCCCCAACATCGGGAACATGTTTCCTGCCTCTAGTGTGTCCAAGCCCTTAACAATCTTATATGTTTCAATGAGATTTCCTCTCATCCTTCTAAACTCCAGAGTGTACAAGCCCTTTGACACCCAGCAAGGTCACAGGAACTATGTGGAAACACCACCTAGATGGTGAACCCAGGCCCTGGAGCTGAGGCAGCACCAACGGTGGTATCGCCTTTACTTTTGCACACTTCATGATCTGCCAACTCTTCCAGCGTCCATTCATTTCTCTTTACAGACCAGAACCAAAAGTGATACATTTCTCACGACATATGAGGAGGCCCTTTGGCCCATCGAGTCTATGCCGGCTCTCAATCCCATCCACCACATTCTCTCATATTTTACAATCATCAACACTGCACCATCTACACCAGTGGTAATTTATTGCAGGCACCAAGTCTTCGAGATGTGGGAGGAAATCCTGGGAAAACTGGAATGTGCCCGCGGATCGGGGTTGAATACGTCACTGAAGCTGTGAGGTGGCAGCACTACCAGTTGTGTCACTGCCTGCTTGTCATTGTTTCTCACTGCTTTCAGCAGAGAAACACATTACAGAGTCCTATATGCTTTCACACTCCATCACATTAGTTTTCTCAATGCAAGGAGCTTGTTTAAAGTACTCGGTAAGCAAGCAGGTGAGGGTGATTCTGCCCCCGTTTTCTCCTGCCATTGATTGTCATCGTCGACCTTGTTTTGAGCTTGGTGAAAATGCACGTGGAACAGTTTCTATGGTTTTGGCCTCCTTGCTTTCAAAGGGATCTACTTTCCATTGAGGAAATGCAACAAAAAAACAGCAGCTTGGCTCCTTTGAAGACAGGCTTGACTGACAGGACTGATTGACTAGATTAGGCCTGCTGAAAATAAGTGGGGAATCTCATTGAAACTTGGGAAACTCTTGCCTTGCAATCTGAGGAGTCTAGAACCAGGGGTCAGGTTCCCAGAATAAGAGGTTTTTCCTCAGAGCGTGGTGAAAAAAATGAAGTGGAGATGAACAGGCAGACCAGACACACAGGACCACTCTTTTTGAACGAACAACATGATCATTTATTGTGTAGGCTATGGGCTGTTAGACAACCGCTAAACTGAATCCAAATCAGATTAGTTCAGATCTACGTTTCAACAATTTATTCCTCGCCCCTTATCCAAGATGAGTCCTCGTGGATAAACGTGCAATAACTTGGAGCCCTCATTCTATTTCTCTCTCCACAGATAGGGGAGCACAGTAATGCAGCAGGTAGAGCTGCTGCCTCACAGCGCCAGAGATCCGGATTCAATCCAGGCCTCGGGTGCTCTCTGTGTGGAGTTTGCACGTTCTCCCTGTGACCGTGGGTTTCCTACGGGTGCTTCGGTTTACTCCCACATCCCAAAGATGTGCGGGTTTGTAGGTTAATTGGCCCTCTGTAAATTGCCCCCTGGTGTGTAGGGAACAGAAGAACAAGTGGGATAACGTAGAACTGGTGTGAACGGGTGGTTGATGATGGACGTGGACTCGGTGGGCCTGTGCTGTATTTGTAAAGTATAAGAAAAGGAATGGCCTGAGTTGCTGAGTATCAGAGGCTCAGGTTATTCTTAGAGACTATCTTTGCATCAGCTTCATAGAAACATAGAAAATAGGTGCAGGAGGAGGCTATGATCATGGCTGATAGTCCCCAATCAATAACCCGTGCCTGCCTTCTCCCCATATCCCTTGATCCCACTAGCCCCTAGAGCTCTATCTAACTCTCTCTTAAATCCATCCAGTGACTTGACCTCCACTCCCCTCTGTGGCAGGGAATTCCACAAATTCACAACTCTCTGGGTGAAAAGTTTTTTTCTCACCTCAGTCTTAAATGGCTTCCCCTTTATTCTAAGACTGTGGCCCTGGTTCTGGACTCGCCCAACATTGGGAACATTTTTCCTGCATCTAGCTTGTCCAGTCCTTTTATAATTTTATATGTTTCTATAAGATCCCCCCTCATCCTTCTAAACTCCAGTGAATACAAGCCTAGTCTTTTCAATCTTTCCTCATATGACAGTCCCGCCATCCCAGGGATCAATCTCGTGAACCTACGCTGCACTGCCCCAATGCCCCATTATTACTTCGACAGCTCTTGATCTACAGTGAATGGGAAAGGAACAGGTACAACAGTGAGGTGAACCATAACTAATGCCTCTTAAAACCTTCCCCTCACCTGTATCTACCTATCACTTGCCAGGCTTTGTCCCACCTCTAAATCTCTTCCAACTTCCTTCCCCCGACTCCTATCAGTCTGAAGTAGGGTCCCAACCCAAAACATCGTCTGTCCATTTCATCCACAGATGCTGCCTACCCTGTTGAGTTCCTCCAGCACTATGTGCCTTGCTCATAACTAAAGCCTTCTTCGTTTCAGGTGGTGTTGTCCTGTTTGCTCGACCTTCTCCCACTCATCGAGAAGCCGCTCGTCACCCGAGGACAACAGAGAGCAAATCGCTACGACAAAGTATTCTGCCTAATACTTACCCACATGGAGGTTGAAGATAAGATCCCCCTTCGAAGAGTGTATGCCAAGCACCTGCCTGTCTTCATCGAAAGGTCAGACTGCGATATTGTCAGGAGCGGCGTTTGGGTTGTGTCGACCCTGCTAACGGGAAGCAGTGCACTCCCGCCACATCTCGGTTCCATCCACATGGATCTGTAATTCCGGTCCTATTCTCACCCCGCTAGTCTGCTTCAGTAAAACACCGAGTCAAGCTCTGGATCAACTCACTTTATTTTCCGAACACAAACACACGATACCTAACCAACACCGCGGGTCCGATCCTTGTCTCTACTCGTCCAAGCCCTTGAGCCTCGTGCCAATAGACACCTCCAGATAGTCAGCACGGTCCCAAGTGCTAACCCAGAAGATCGACACAGACTCATGTGCTCTCCCCACTTTTATACTATATCGGACCCTTGGCGCGAAGTACATGGGGGGGGGGCAACCTCTACAAGCCAATCATAAATAAAGATCATGCAATACATTATTTGACAGTTCCCTAACCCAATCACAGAATATCCCATTACATCTACAGAAAGTTCTTAATGGAAAACAGTTCCCTTGAGTAAAGAAACATTTTACCAGGTAATGTAAACAATTTGGGCAAGGCCCCTCTCCTTGACCAATCACAAATAGCAGTGCAAAGACCATGCAACATAGTTAACAATAGTATTATAACCCATCATTTCCAAACCAATCCTGATCATGCATTTGCAGCAGGACCCAGCTCCTTCTGCAAAACCCTCATACATAATATCAATTAAAGGACATCTGGACATCACCCTGTACTCAACTTCTTCCCAGGACAGACATTCTGGAGCCATGATCCTCATGGTCTTTGATGTCAAGCAAGTTTTGCAAAGGCAGAAATCCTCCATTTTGTCAGGCACTTAAAATGCCCAATATTATCAGATCTACTCCCCAAATCCTGATTCCAAGAAGCTTTATGGATGTGGACGTCAAACAGAAGTTGAATATAAAAAAAAGACACTAAGTGCTGGAGTAACTCAACGGGTCAGGCAGCATGTCTGGGGAACATGAATAGGTGACAGTTCGGGTTACCGATCCGAAATGTCACCTATCCATGCTCTCCAGAGATGCTGCCTGACCCACTGAGTTAGTTACTCCAGCAATTTCTGTCCTTTTGTGTTGAAGCTTACAAGCAGTGATCCTCTTTGAAATCAGCAGCTGTGTATAAACAGGATAGTGCACAGCAGGAAGCCACTTAGCACATGGTCTCGAAACTGATCATATTTGTGCGCTGATTATTTTTTTAATGTATAATTATATGGAGGTATTTGTTGGAAAGATTTGGGGGCATCGTGGAGCCAAGCCTGTGAATACATGGATGGAGAGAGAAAATCAGTGGGCATTGAGTGTATACATGGAAGGTAGACACCTCTCACTAATGCCAGGACCCATCAGATTCTGCAACACTCTGACATACAGTGCCCTCCATAATGTTTGGGACAAAGACCCATCATTTATTTATTTGCCTCTGTACTCCACAATTTGAGATTTGTAATAGAAAAAAATCACATGTGGTTAAAGTGCACATTGTCAGATTTTATTAAAGGATATTTTTTTATATTTTGGTTTCCCCATGTAGAATTTACAGCTGTGTTTATACATAGTCCCCCCTATTTCGAGGGACTACACCGACAGCACCAGAGGTCAGGATAGAACTGGGTCATAGAGTCATCCAACATTCGGCCCACCTTGCTCATGCTGACCAGTGTCCCAACCACACTAGCCCCACCTAGCCGCGTTTGGTCCATAGCTCTAGAAACCTTTCCTATCCATGTCCAAATGTCTTTCAAATGTTGTTATAGTTTCTGCCTCGACTGCCTTTTCCAGCAGCTCGTTCCATAGACCCACCATCGTCTGTTTGAAAAAGTTGCCCCTCAGATTCCTATTAAATCTTTCCCCTCCCACCTTAAAACTATGTCCTCTGATTCTTAATTTCCCTACTCTGGGTAAAAGACTCTGTACATCTACCCTCAACACCCTTATGATCTTATACACCTCTATAAGATCACCTCTCATCCTTTTACACTCCATGTAATACACTCTGAGCCTGCCCAACATCTCCCTATAGCTCAGGCCCTCAAGTCCTGGCAACATTCTTGAAAATCTTCCAGCTATTTCCAGCTTAAAAACATCTTTCCCATAACAGGGTGACCAAAATGAACACGATACTCCAACTGTGGCCTCATCAGCACCTTGTGTAGCTGTAACATAGCATTCCAAATTCTATATCCTACCTTGAGTGATGAAGGCCAAAGTGTCAAAGGCCTTCTTGACCATCTTACCTACCTATGACGCCACTTTCAAGGAACAATGAACCTGCACCTCTAGATCTCTCTGCTCTACAACGCTACCGAGCCCTTTCATTTTTTCTACGAAGGAATTGCCCTGGTTAGACTTCACATTTATCTGCATTAAACGCCCTTAACTATTCTTCTGCCCACTTGCCCAACTGATCAAGATCCTTTGATAACCATCTTAGCCATCTACAATCCCACCCACTTTAGTGTCATTTGCAAACTTACTAATTATGCTTTGTACGTTCTCATCCAAATCGGTGATATAAATTACAAACAGCAATGGGCCCAGGTGTCTGACACCATGAGGCAATAGCTCTATCAAGCTCTGCCAATTCTTCCCCAAGGGATAAACAGCATTTGAATCACTGAACCTTCATTTGCTTCTGTTGCCAGGCTCGGTATTCTGGTTGTTCGACACTTGAAGCGGCTGCAGAGGGTGATTCTTGGATATCTGGAGGTGTACGATGGACCTGAGGAAACAGCCAGGCTCTGTGTTCTGCAGGCGTTCCAAAGCATGATCCAACAGGCCTGGCCCAGGTACCAAGTCATCAAATGTTACGGGGAGAAGGCAGGAGAATGGGGTTAATGGAAAAATGGATCAGCCGTGATCGAATGGCAGAACAGACTTGATGGGCCGAACAGCCTAATTCTGCTCCTATGTATTACGATCTTATGACCATGAAACTAAAAAGTCAGAGTACATTATGCATCACCAACCTTTCTTTCTCTTTGTTTCTCATTATTGAACAGAATGTCCATGAGGCTGGAGATTTTGCTTAAATCCTTGCTCAGATTCATCTATGATGTGGCAACTGACCAGAGCCCAACACCACCCCGGGTGAGGGAGGAGCTGTTACAGGATGCCACCCAGTGCTTGATTCTGCTCAATCGCTGTTGTGAGCGTAAAGTAACGGTGAGTTGTGTACAGTGACTACCAGCACATTTGGCATTTGTTAGTTTACGGCAGGGGTGGGCAACCTTGTTCTGCATAGGTGCCAGGACGCATGTCTGTGAGTGGATGGCGGGCCACATCTATCACGTGTACATATGGACCCCGCCTCCACCCCGGATGGCAGGCATCAAATCACGTGTTCACAGAAGGTAAACAAAAATGCTGGAGAAACTCAGTGGGTGAGGCAGCCTCATGCATTCCTTGCATGTCTCACCTGCTGAGTTTCTCCAGCATTTTTGTCTACCTTTGATTTTTCCAGCATCTGCAGTTCTTTCTTAAACGTGTTCACAGAAGGTGCGGGGCCGTGCCGGCGGCTTTGCGCAGGATGCGGTACAGCCAGAGCTTGGCGGACGGATGATTTCGGGTTACGGGCCGCATTCGGCCCGGGGGCCGTAGGTTGCCGACCCCTGGTTTACAGCATGGAAAAAGGCCCTTTGATCCACCATAGATCACCCGTTCACACTAGTTTTATATATGCCCACTCTCTCATTCACTCTTTACAACACATTGGAGGTAATTGTAAGAGGCCAATTAACCCTCAAACCCACACATCTTTTTGGGATGTGGAAAGAAACCGGAGCACCCGGATGCAACCCACAAGGTCAGATGGAGAACGTGCAAACTCCATACAGACAGCACCCAAGGTCAGGATTGAACCTGGGTCTCTGGCACTGTACGGCAGTAGCTCTACCAGCTGATCCACTGAGCCGCTCATTTGTCTTGACTAAGGTTTTCCGCATAACCAAAGCTTCAAAAACAGTAACTCATTACCTCCGTGTTCGGCTGCGCCTGTTAGTAATAGTCACAGTGTGGAAACAGACCCTTCTTGCCCACACCTACCAACATGTCCCATCTACACCATTCCCACCTGCCTGCATTTGGCCCATATCCGTCTAACCCTGTCCTATCCATGTAGTTGTCTAAATGTTTCTTAAACATTGTGATAGTACCTGCCTTAATTACCTCCTCTGGCAGCTCGTTCCATACCCCCGCCACACTGTGTAGAAAAAGTTTCTCCTCAGGTTCCTATTAAATCTTAATAGGAACCTCAACTTAAACCCATGTCCTCTAGTTCTCGATTCTCTGGGCAAGAGACTGTGCGTCTACCTCTCATGATTATGTATAACTCTATAAACTATTCATCCTCCTGCGCTCCAAGGAATAGAGTCCTAGCCTGCTCCACCTTCCCCTATCGCTCAGGCCCTCGAGTCCTGGCAACATCCTCAGAACTCTTCTCTGCACCCTTTACAACATCTTTCCTATAACATGGTGCCCAGAACTGAACACAATACTCTAAATGCGGCCTCACCAACATCTTATCCAACTTCAATACACATTGGAGCATTCTTGTCTCTGAAGTTGTAATTCAAGTGCATAGATAAAGTGATAGGATAGAGGATTCTAAAACTAGAGGGCACAGGCTTAAAGTGAGTGATTAGAAGGGACCTCAGAGGCAACTTTTTCACTCTGGCTAGTCCATATCTGGAATGAGCTGTACATTTACAACTTTTAAAAGGCATTTGGACAGGTACATTGCTAGAAGAATATGGGCCAAATGCAGGCAGGTGGGACTGGTGTACACAGGGCATCTTGGTCGAAGTGGGCAAGTTGGGCCAAAGGGCCTGTTAACATGCTATATGACATTGGACAGGTATATGAATAGGAAGAGTTTAGAGAGATATGGGTCAAATGCAGGAAAATGGGACTAGCCAAGTATGCCAACTTGGTCAGCATGAACAAGTACAGCTAACCCCAAGTTAGGCACTTAGGGGTGCTTTCAGTGGTGTACAAGGGGGAGTGTTCAACATGTGCTTTATCTGGGACATATGCAACTGCACAGTGAAATTATTTTTGCATGTATTACACATGGTAGCACCGCCATTATTCAAAGTCCAAAAACTGGTCGGCACACGCCCTCGATGTACTGAAGCAGTTTCCGCTAACTGATGTCCCCCTCTTCTCCTGTCTTTTGAAAGATGGTACAATAGTGGTACAACTGGAAGTCGTAGTTGTCATCGTGGTTGAGGGCCCTAGCATACACTGCCACCTGTCAAAGGTGTTTCGAATCAAATGGATCGGAAGGTGGGGAGCAGCAAGCTCAATGTTCTGCGCTGAGGCTGGGTAGGGGGGGCGAGGAGCAGCTCGTATCCTTTCCCAGCCAGTGACAGAGGTCACGCACCCTGCCCCGCTGCACTGATGGAGGTGCTCTCTTCTAGCTGAGGCATTAAACTGAGACCCTGTTTGCCCACTTTAGTGAATGGAAGATTAATTTGTAATTAAGAATGTAATTTTAAAAATTTACTTCAATCACAACATTCTAACAAAACCACTTTTCATAATTGAGCTTTTGCAAAATACATTTTTATTCAAAGATAATAACATATTTTAAAATACTGAAATAACCTAATTGATTTTACACATCCAGGAGTCTTGCTGGTTGTGGCAGCTGCTGACAATACTCGTTGTTAAAATTTACCCTCTGAGGGTCAATGGAAACTGCACTAGAGCTGTCAGAATTGGACCAGAGCAGGCTTCAAGAAAGTTTGGATCTGATACAATTATGCTTAAAATATGTTGTTAGATACATGGATAGGAAAGGTTTCAAGGGATCTGGGGCAAATGCAGGCATATGGGACTAGCTCCGATAGATATCTTGTCAATATAGGACAGTTGCTGTATAATTCTTACTCAGTTCTTGTATTGCAACAATCCAATGCCACTTGATTCCATCAAACAATCTGCAGCCAAAATAATTTGCGTCAACTCTTTGATCTTTAGGTTCTCCTGGAAGGAGTGCGCCAGAACTGCGAGAATGCAACAGTGCTGGAGTGCCTGCTCAGGGTGCAGCAAGACGTGTAACAATTATTGTGAGAACTGTATCTGTACAGAACTGTAATAAACATATGGCCAAAACTTTGTAGTCACGATCCATCTCACTGCAAGTCCATCATAAAATACAGACATTGACCCTGCAACTCACTATGGCTGGGTCACATTTGCTTGTTCAGACTCAGTCAGTTAAGTTACAGGAAACCATGGCTCAGTGTTTGCTCTCTCATTCTCAAATATTATTTTTACACAAAAACTCAACATATTAAATCAAATGAAACAGATAACAGCTGTGTGGGGGAAATAATTAAAAAAATTAAGGAGGCATTTGAAGTCACGAGTGTTCGATGGAAAGAAAGAAAGCATGATTGGAGTGCAGAGATCTCAATGCCAAGGGCTGAAATTTAAAGCTAGACAACTGAGAAAGCTCAAATATTGATGGTGCCATTGGACTGACTTGCCTCCTCAGGTCTTGTGTATAGAAAATCTATTTAATTCTGAGAAAAATTTTGCACTGATACTGAATACAGGAATAGTTACCTGATTCCAACATATTTGCCCAACACATATTGCCCAAGTATGGTAATTCTGTGAGAGAAGTCTCACAGTGACAGTCCCTTCCATTGCCAAAGTCTATAGATGTGCACAAGCTACTCTGAGGGTATTAGCAGGATATTCAGAGGAGAAGGTACACCTCAACATCGCTGACAAACAGCAGGGAATTCAACTGGACCATGAGACTTGGTGTTGCACCAGAGAGAACACTAGGGAATTATTTTTTAAAAGAACAGTGGGAATTCTCGCAACATTTTTCTCAATTTAACTGTAGAGAACAGGTTACAACCTCACCTGTCGAAGGTTTGGTCAGAGATATAGTATAGCATGGTAAGGCAAGCTGTTCTGACGACAATATTAGAGTCACTGGAAAACCTTTCCACACCTACGTAGTTCACTTGCGTCTTTATTCATAATTTTAAACAAAGGGCAGAATCCGAGTATCGCGTTGCAAGGATGTTTAAGTCCTTGCTTTCTCTCCTGTTGAAGCAGCAACAACGCTGCTCTGCTGAGATGACCATTCAAGATACTTTAAATATCTGCAATGAAGATACTGTCCACATTTCAGTGTAAGCAAGACCCTGTGGTTCACAGGCGGTCGTCACGTGCTGCTGGCTTTGGTTGCTGGCTCTGTCTCCTGCTCGTATTCAATCTCTACAAACGCTCGCTTCCTTTGGACCGGGCCTTTCACTGGGGTCTTGCCCTTCGATTTGGAGGATTCGACCTCCATTTCCTGCTCCGACTCTTTCTCGTCTTCACTCTCCTCCAGATTATCCATGGCCTGTATGCACGAAAGATCAGTTGTATCAACAGATAACACTACCTCTGTACTCACACACAACCCAGCTCCAGCCGTGGCTAAATAAAAGTGGTTCACGCTATAATTTGTTTATCCTTCAGAGAATAGAAATCAGCACAGGGACAGGATCTTCGGCCCACAATATCTATGCAGTTCATGATGCCTACTCAACCCCATCTGCCTGCATGCGATCCATATTCTCCATTCCCTACAGAAACATGTTTCTGTCTAAATACCTCGTAAATGCCACTGTTGTATTTACCTCCACCACCACCCCTGGCAGCACGTTGCAGGCATCCACCAATCTCCGTGCAAAGGATTTGCCTCGAACATCTCTAATCCTTCTCCCTCTAACCTTAAAGCAAAACCCTCTTGTCGATGACACATCGGATCTGGGAAATGGCATTGCCTCTTGACGGGATACACTTAGACGGGACTCGCTCTCATCTCATCTGAGATTACTCCTCAAGTAACCACCAAGCAGGTGGCTAATGAAGCATGCCACAATGTGCCACTCAGTCTACCTGATGACCACTCATTCACTTTTCAATGGGTCCCATCAGGTGCCAATCATATGTAGGATAAGGCTAAGTTAAATATTCAGTTGGGTCCAGGAAAGAGCGTTCACGTCGCAGCCCTGTTTTCACCAATCTTTCCACCACCACGCACAAGAATCGCAAGACAGACACCATTGTATGTAGATGCCGAGAAGTGTGTTCAGCTCTGACTGAACAACTTCTAATCTTGTGTGTGAACTCGATAAGAAGAAGAATATTCAGGGGGTGTAAGGGGTGAGTAACATAGATTATTCAGCACTGTTCTGGGATATTCCACTGTGCAGCCTGCACATTATTACTTTATGTCAGAGTTCATACAGCATGGAAACAGGCCCTTCGGCCCATCAAGTCTGGGTCAACCATGGTACCCATTTACACTAAATCTACTCTCATACATACCCCACAATGTTGTCATATTCTTCCATTCACCTACCCACAGGGCAATGAACAGTGACCCATTGACAGCACTTTGTGAATTTCTCTGTTTAAACAGTAGTCAGCAGTTACATTGCGCTACTGGGTGGAGAATTACATCAGAAAGGATGGTGTATTCTTCATTTCTCAAGCAGCGCCCATGTCTCAACATTTGATGAGCCCCCCTCTGTCCAAAATGAAAAAGAGCAGTTTCCATTTTGATCACCAGATCATTACCTCAAAGTCACTCAGGTCACTCTCATCAATCTCGTCTCCCTCCACGTATTCCACCTGACCAACGTCCTGCACAGGAAGAGAGAAGAGACCATGAAAAACAGAAGGCTGATGCAGTCAGTCATTCCACCAAGCCCATCATAGTGCCTTCTGGAGCTTGTTCCATTACTTTTGTAATAGGGGAGCCTGAAAGGTTCAGTAATAATTGAAGAGGATAATAGAGCTATGGTGAAAACAGTAACAAAAATGACTCCTGGCATATATTGCTGGTGCCTGAAGAAGAGGTTTCAATTATACTGAACCTTTCAGGTCCCTTTCAGAATGGCAGTCAGTGACTATTGGGGTGCCGCAAGGCTTGGTGCTGGGACAGCACAATATACATTAATGATTTGGATGAAGGAATTAAAAGTAACATCACCAAATTTGCAGATGACACAAAGCTGGGTGGCAGTGTGAACTGTGAAGAGGATGCTGTGAGGATGCAGGGTGCTTGGACAGTTTGGGCAGATGCGGATATTTGTGGTAAAATGTGAGGTTATCCACTTTGGTGGCAAGAACGAGAAGGCAGATTAATATCTGAATTAGTTAAAGGGGAAGTACAACGAGACCGGGTATCCTTGTATATCAGTCACTGAAAGTAAGCATGCAGGTATAGCAGGCAGTGAAGAAAGCAAATGGCATGTTGGCCTTCATAACGAGAGGAGTTGAGTTTAGCAGCAAAGAGGTCCTTCTGCAGTTGTACCGGGCCCTGGTGAAACGACACCTGGAGTATTATGTGCAATTTTGGTCTCCTAATTTGAGGAAGGACATTCTTGCTATTGAGGGAGTGCAGCGTAGATTCACTGTTAATTCCCAGGATGGGGGACTGTCATATGATGAAAGAATGGGTCGACAGGGCTTATTTTCACCGGAATTTAGAAGAATGAGGGGATCTTATAGAAAGATATACAATTATTAAGGGATTGGACATGCCAGATGCAGGGAAACATATTCCCAATGTTGGGGGAGTCCAGAACCAGGGGCCACAGCTTAAGAATAAGGGGTAGGCTATTTAGAACTGAGATGAGGAAAAACTTTTTCAGAGTTGTGAATTTGTGTAATTCTCTGCCTCAGAAGGCGGTGGAGGCCGATTCACCTGGATGCATTCAAAAGACAGTTAGATTGAGCTCTTAGGGATAGCGGGATCAAGGGATATGGGGAGAAGGCAGGACGGGGTACTGATTGTGAATGATCACATTGAATGGCGGTGCTGGCTCGAAGGGCTGGATGGCCTACTCCTGCACCTATTGTCTATGTATCTATGTAAACACGTTTTACCAGGGAAGAAATTATTAAAACACACACCAATTGATGAAACAGGTTTAATACCTAGTTTAAGTAGTACTCAAACTATAGCCCCTAGAGTAATTACTAAGATTCCCAATGATATACGTTGGCAAACAGCCCCTGGTCAGTTATACTCAGTGACTGGATCAAGGAATTAAGACACAAGTCTGAAACGACACCCTTTCAGCCGTCTCCAAATTCAATGTGCATCAATAGGATCAGAGACTAGAAATGGTGGGGTTTGTATTTGTTGCAGTTTCTATCCATACTTACTTCCTCGTCTTCCGAGGAATCAGACTCGCTCTCTGCTCCCTGCTTCTCCAGTGCTTTGTCGAAAGCATGAACAGGAAAGTTGTAGATATCTTCATACTGGTGGGAAAGAAAAACATTAATAGCTTGGAAGAAGACATCACTTGATGGTGAGTATGCAGCCAATCATTGGGATGAAATTTCTCTCCTCTTATACATTTAAAAGACATTTGGACAGGTGCGTGGAGAGGAAATGTTTGGAGGGATATGGGCCAAATGCAGGCAGGTGGGAATTGTGTAGATGGGGTATCTTGGTCAGCATGGACATGGTGGGCCAAAGGGCCTGTTTCTGTGGTGTATGACTCTATACAATGTGTTGAAACAACACTTTCTGCAGCACAAGAAGGAAATAAGAAAGTAGCCTTCACTGAACAGATTCCCAATCAGTAAATTCCCTAATATTCCCTAGCAATATGGAATATTCACGGGATAGTGACACAGCTGGTAGTGCTGCTGCCTCAAAGCGCCTGACCTCAGGCGCTGTCTGTGTGGAGTTTGCACGTTCTTCCTGTGATCACGTGGGTCTCCTCCGGGTACTCGGGTTTCCACCCACCTCCCAAAGACATGAAGGTTTGTAGGTTAATTGACACCTGTAAATTGCCCAATAGTGTGCAGAGAGTGGATGTGAAAGTGGGATAACATAGAACTAGTGTGAACGGGTGATCGATGGTCAGTGTGGACCTGGTGGTCTGTTTCCATGCCAAATCAATCAAAGATTACAAACATCTAATAACATCCCTATTCACTAGATCTTGTTGGAACTCAGATCCCAGTCTTTAAAGGAAGTTACTCACCGTCCCCTGCTTCAGTCGCTCCAATAGTTCCTTCTCAATGGCATTGTCGAGCTGAGCTGCAATCAGAGCTTTCTCCTGCAAGAAAACACCAGGCAGACGTTATATTGCCACCTCCGGCAAAGAAACCAGTCTGCTAAAACCAAGGATAAATGGGCATAACTGAGGACTTCTTTTCATTCAAACCACAGATGGATGCCAATGCCTTGCAGAGGCTAGAGATTATTTCATGAACTTTACCAGTCCGTTATATTGTGGAATAGAGAATCTGGAGATTGTTCTCGTTACACAACAGGAATTATGGGGGGGGGGGGGGGAGATGAGTTTTGATGAGGACAAGCAGGCTGAGACTGAGATTGTTTGCAGTAATAGAAGCAGTGTTAAGATCTGATTATGGCGGAGTGGAGATGGGAATATAGTTAGTCCATATGTTATGATTTGGAAAACATGATAAGGTGGTGGAAACGGATTCCAAAATAGGTCTGTAAAATATACATCATGCTGTGGCTACCTTTACGGGGATATTTTCAGGACTCAAGGGCCTGAGCTATTGGGAAAGGTTGGGCAGGCTAGGACTGTATTCTTTGGAGTGCAAGGAGGATGAAGGGTATAGAGGTGTATAAAATCATGAGGGGAATAGACAGGGTGAATGCAGTCCTTTACCTAGGGTGGGGAAATCAAGAACAAAAAAGGCATAGGTTTAAGGTGAAAGGGGAAAGATATAACAGGAACCTGCAGGGCAACTTTTTTCACCGAGTGGTGGGTATATAAAACGAGCCTCAGAGTAAGTAGTTGGGACAGGTACTATAACAGCATTTAAAAGACACCTGGACAGGTATATGGACAGAAATGTTTAGAGGGATATAGGGCCAAATGTGGGCAGGTGGGACTAGCTTGGATGGGGGCATATTGGTTAGCATGAATGAGTTGGCCAAAGGGCCTGTTTCCATGCTGTATGACTCTATGACACCATAATGTGACAACCAACCGTTTTGGGTGCAATGGTGGTTGTGTTGCTGTGTTGTGCCAGTGGTATTTGTTTTACACCAATGACAGGATGGAGTCGGGAGACCGAGGCTATCTTGACAGGAACATGCAACAGGACATCAACATGTTCTTTGCAGCCCATGCAACAATACATCAATATATTTACCTCCCTTCGTTTCTCTCGACGCTCAACTTTCTGACTTAAAGGCACCAGCTTCCTCCTGAAGAGAAACAAGAGGGAGATAAATGTAGGGAGTGAAACAGCCCCCAACAGTTGCTCTCCCCACCCCAACACCGAGCTTCCTCGAAGCACCAGCACTACACACTGTGTAAATATTCTGGGATCAGGGAAACTGCTGCGTTTTCTCTCTTTCGTCTTACAGCAATTTTGCAAATATTCTCGGTTGTAATCACTGAATCTTAACCATTAAGCAACAGCCCCACAAACAATGTGGTTGAGCTGAAACAATTGGCTCTCAAAAGCAGGACCCAAAGTCATCTCAATTGCTGTACATCAAGATCACCTCATTTACTCATCAGCTAGTTTAACTAGCAACTTTTACCTAGTTAATTTTAGTTTAACTAGGTATTATGTTCGGCACGAACATTGTGGGACAAAGGGTCCGTTCCTGTGCTGTACTGTTCTATGTTGCCTCCAAAAATGATCAATTCTGGGAGGTCAAATAGACAAGTGGTAGTGAGTTCAGATATCCTGACATTGTAGATTCAAAGCTTTTCACTGTACCTCAGTACATGTGACACTAATCATCATCATTGAAAACATTAGCGACGCAGTGGTGCCGGTTTCCGACAGGAACGGTGACGGACGCACCACACATCTCTGTCCTCCAGTTCCTGCGGACCTCCGCCGCTGGAAGTATAGGATTTTGGTGTGTGTGTGCTTTATCATCGTTCCTTACAATGCTATGTGGGTCCACAGCCCACTCCCTCACCTGGCAAACCAGGTGGGAGAGACGGCTTAGTCGTCGACTATCCGACCATGGAGCAGGTAGCACGGGAACCTAAACCTAAACTAAAATCTTCACTGGACTCCACTGGCAGCTTTCACCACCCACCACCTCCCTCCATTCTTCCCACACCCTGAGCCAGATTATTGACTTGTGTCACCCACTTACTGAACTGAAGCCGGGCCGGCAATAGAAAGGACTTACTGCCTCTTGAGGGTTAGTTTGCGGATACGGATCAGGTACTGGGTGATCTTGGTGAATCGCTGCTTGCACTTGTGTCTGATGAAGCGGGGCCAGTAGATGAGGTTCTCGTCAATCTGCTCCAGAGCTTTCTCGTAATTTTTACTCAGCTTTACCTGCCAAATATCAAGGAGGAAGATGATCAAAGGTCGTCGAAAAAGGCACTCATTTCCCACAGATAAAGAAACTTGGCTTCAAATTCTAGAACCAAAACTGCAACAAGTGGAAGAGGGGCTTCTTACGCAACTGGTTCAGAAGTCAAATATCATGGACAACTGCAATCCGAGTAAATGTTGAAGATGCTCAGATGCAACGTAGCACAATGGTGAGGAAAACTGGGGTAACGTTTCACTAGAAGCTGAACAGGCAAGTCTGTGCTGATGCACGGATTAAATTCCATTGATCTGAAATCTTATCCGTTTCTCTCTCCACATATGCTGTCTGATGTGCTGAGAATCTCCAGCATTTTCTGCTATATTTCCACAACTAGCATTTTGTTTTACACGGACTGTCTAGCCTGAAGTAATTGCACCTAGTGCTCCTTGCACATATTATTTACACACACTTGTACTATTTCTCACGTATGTCATGTGATATTTGCTACATGCATACACCTCATCTATTTCACACATTAATTCATTTCACCCCTTTGTAACAGCCATTGGGCTGCTAAGTAATTTGTCAGTGTAATTTAGGATTGCGAGCAAGACTTGGTGTTCTGAAAACAAGAAAGGATTATATTTAGAGGCACAAGAAACTACAGGTGCTGGAATCTTGAGCAAAACAATGTTTTGGGACGGGACCTTACTTCAGACTTCTTCAAACTCGCACAAAAATACTGACTACACCCCGCTTATCCTAGCAGCAGCCGCAGCAGCTTCTACCCATCAGGCAAGTTAGTTGTAGTTTGACACGGACTGAAGGGTCCCAACCCGAAACATGGCCTGTCCAAACCATATCTAGATGCTGCCTGACCTGCCGAGTTTCTCCAGCATTTTGTTTTTTGCTCAGGATTATTTTTACATAATTTCGCACTCAGACGACCCGGTGGGCTATCAGGAACCAGCACATCACACAAGTCTACTTTGTTAATCAAACTTTTAAGATTCATAGAGTCATGGATTCAATTCTCACCCGCTCCCACAATCGAGATGGAAAGGCTGCTCGCTCTATCACCTTCATGTACAAGAAACACTGACCTAAAGGATGCAGAACAACAGGTTTAGCCAATGAACAAACTGTTGGCAGACTCATCCCACACTCATCCAAGTGAGAGGAGCGGAAAAAGTAATTCACATCCTGAATTAAAACCTGGACTGGGCAAATACTGACTGCTCCCAGTTTATTCTGGAAAAAGATGCATAGAAACATAGAAAATAGGTGCAGGACGAGGCCATTCGGCCCTTTGAGCCAGCACCACCATTCATTGTAATCATGGCTGATCGTCCACAATCAATAACCCGTGCCTGCCTTCTCCCCATATCCCTTGACTCCACTAGCCCCTAGAGCTCTATCTAACTCTCTTAAATCCATCCAGTGACTTGGCCTCCACTGCCCTCTGTGGCAGGGAATTCCATAAATTCACAACTCTCTGGGTGAAAACGTTTTTTCTCACCTCAGTCTTAAATGACCCCCCTTTATTCTAAGACTGTGGCCCTGGTTCTGGACTCGCCCAACATTGGGAACATTTTTCCTGCATCTAGCTTGTCCAGTCCTTTTATAATTTTATATGTTTCTATAAGATCACCCCTCATCCTTCTAAACTCCAGTGAATACAAGCCTAGTCTTTTCAATCTTTCCTCATATGACAGTCCCGCCATCCCAGGGATCAATCTCGTGAACCTACGCTGCACTGCCTCAATCACAAAGATGTCCTTCCTCAAATTAGGAGACCAAAACTGTACACAATACTCCAGATGTGGGCTCACCAGAGCCCTATACAACTGCAGAAGAACCTCTTTACTCCTATACTGAAATCCTCTTGTTATGAAGGCCAACATTCCATTAGCTTTCTTCACTGCCTGCAGAAACATATTATACATTATATATAACTGTACAAGTTTGACATCTAGCTACACTTGGATATGGTCTCCATGGACTACTTCTATATACTTTGTACTTAATCTGGGATTGTTCTTTTGTATAGTAATAATTTACTGAACTGTATGCAAAAAAAATATTTCTCTGTATCGTGGTACATGTGATAATAACCGTTGAATAGTAGTACTAATAATTACATGGACATTACTAGTTCATGCTGTTATCCATCCTCCATCTCTTGAACCTATCTAATATCACAGTCCTTTCCTTTACAAACTTATGCTACCTACTCTGTACTCATCAATCATACCCATCTCACGTTTCATGTGAACTGATACAAGAAAGTTTGCATTCCAGAAAGTAAAGGGCCGGGCGAGAGGTCAGATGCTTACCTTTCTCTTCCCTGATAGTTGCATACTGGCTATTGGCCAGAGGGCAGGAAGAACGATTACACAGACCCGTGATATTATACTCGTTGCGGCAGAAGCTCTGAGTTTTGGTTCTACAAATAAAATGACCAACGTTAGAAGGAATAACATGGTGTTTGGCATTTGTGGTTTGTTTTTTTAAGTTATGAAATATCCTGGTCATTTAAAAGAATCAGCCACCATGAGCCCATCTCTTCCCAATTCAAGCATAGCAAGTTACATGGAAAGGAAACACCAATGAATCTATTTATTAGGAGTCGTCTGGATCTGAAACCTTCAAAACGTGGTGGGGTGTGTTCTGACAGGATTTGAGGATAAAGAACTCACAGCATCAGAGACAAAATGTATGGATTTAGGACATGCCTGATAGCTCGACCCCAGGCACAGTGAGCTGTATTGCCTCTTCTGTGCATTACAATGGTCCAATTCCACGGCTGTTTCATTGAGACGTGCCGTAGTTTAGTTTAGAGATACACCATGAAACAAGCCCTTCTCCCAGTCCATGCCGATCATCGATCACCCGTTCTACTAGTTCTGTTATCCCAATTTCACATCCACTCCCTACAAACTAGGCGCAATTTACAGAGGCCAGTTAACCTACAAACCCGCACATCTTTAGGATGCGAGAGGAAACCAGAGCATCTGGTGAAAATCCACGGCATGACAGGGAGTACGTGTAAACTCCGGAGAGACAGCTCCCGAGGTCAACCTGGGTCTCTGGCGTTGTGAAGTCGTAGCCCTACCAGCTGCGCCACTGTGACGCTCATTCTCACATATTCAGTACATATCCATAATATCTGACCTGATCAATAGCGATGTGAATTGACAGTAGATGAGGGGTTTGAATACGGTTGCCTACAGTATAACGCACAGAAATCTTAAGTACAGACCGGCCACTGCTTCTCCTTATGCCATGGGTATACAATGCTTGCTTTGTGTTTGGCACAACGTAACTGGGAAACTGAAGTCAATTCAATATTAACTACACCTATCAAACCACATAATCAAACTTTGCTACGAATAGACATGTTCTTTAAACAGAGCGGAAACTTTCATTGATTTTCCTGGATCTCTTTACTTACTTGACTTTGTAGGAACAAAACTGTCTGTTTCCGACAATATCCCAAATCACCTGGAAAAGGGAAACTTGTTTAGAAATCAATTCATTTCCAGCCACAGATCACAAACAAATTAAAACAAGCGTGGAGGATAACATCTAAATCATTTGAAACAAAAACGGTGGATAAAATTACACTATTATAACAAACATTTAAGAGACACTTGAACAGGTATATTGACAGGAAAGGATTAGAGGGATGTGAACCAAAGTCGGGCAGGTGGTACTAGTGTAGATAGGGCATCTGGGTATGCATGTTCAAGTTGGGCCAAAAGGGCCTGTTTCCATGCTGCATCACTTTATGATTCTCTATGAATCAAAAAAATATTCTAGTTGTGGCATGAAGTAAAATGGAGCCAATCTCTTCTGACCTGTGTGCAAGACACCTCACACGCCGTTTGTCTCTTCAATGACTTGCATTTTCCAGTCCTCCACTCCCTCATCTTTACTATGGATGTTCAGTCACTACACCTCCATCCCCCACCAGGAAGATCTAAAGCCCTCCATTTTTTCCTCGACTGCAGAACCAGCCAATTTCCCTCTGCCAACATTCTCCTCCGCCTGGCACAACTGGTCCTTACTCTTAGCAACTTCTCCTTCGACTCCACCCACTTTCGCCAAATCCAACTTTACTACTAATTTCCAACCTGCACATAAATTCACTTGGACCATCTCTGATATCTCCCTACCGTTTCTTGGTCTCACCATCTCCATCACATGAGATAGACTATCGACTGACATCGATTATAAACCTACCGACTCCCACAGCTATCTAGACTACACTTCTTCCCACTCAGACTCCTGCAAAGACTCTATCCACTATTCCTAATTCTTCCGTCTACGCCGCATCTGCGCCCAAGTTAAGGTGTCCCATACCAGGATATCTGAGAAGTCCTCATTCTTTAGGGAACGGGGGTTCCCCTCTTCTACCATAGACGAGGCCCTCACTAGGGTCTTCTTGCTTCCCCTCCTCTCAGTCGCACCAGGGAGAGTCCCCCGAGTCCTCACCTTTCACCTCATCAGCCATCACATAATCCTCTGACATTTTCGCCATCTCCAGCAGGATCCCACTACTAACCACTTCTTCCCATCTCCACCACTTTCCACAGAGACCTTTCCATCGGCAACTCTCTGGTTAATTCATCCCTTCCCACCCAAACCACCCCCTCCCCAGGTACATTCCCCCTGCAACCGCAGGAGATGCAACACCTGTCCCTTTAACTCCCCCCGTCCAAGGACCCTGACAGTCTTTTCAGGCGAGGCAGAGGTTCACTTACACCTCCGCCAACCTCATCAACTGTATCCGCTGTTCTAGGTGTGAACTCCTATATATCGGTGAGACCAAGCGCAGTCTCAGTCCACCTAAACTTACCGGATCTCCCGGTTGCTAAACACTTTAACTCTTCCTCCTATTCCCACACTGACCTTTCTGTCTTGGGCCTCCTCCATTATCAGAGTGAGGCCCAGCGCAAATTGGGGGAACAGCACCTCATATTTCGCTTGGGCAACTGACACCCCAGCGGCATGAATATTGACTTCTCTAACTTCAAGTAACCCTTGCTCTCCATCCCCCCCCCCTTCCCAGTTCTCCGACCAGTCTGACTGTCCTCAATTACATTTTATCTGTTTGTTGTTACCTTCTCCTAGCTAACAATGATCTATTCTACATTTTCCTTAATCTCCACCCCCTTTGATGTCCCATTCTCACACCTTACACGTCCTTATCTCTGTACCTCCCGCTCTCCTGACTCTCAGTCTGAAGAACGGTCTCAACCCGAAACACCACCCATTCCTTCTACCCAGAGATGCTGCCTGTTCCGCTGATTTACTCCAGCATTTTATGTCTATCTTCGGTTTAGAAACATAGAAAAATAGGCACAACTGTAGGCCATTCAATATGATCATGGCTGATCAACTAAAATCAGTTCTCTGTTCCTGCTTTTTCGCCATATCCCTTGATTCTTTTAGCCATAAGAGGTAACTAACTCTCTCTTGAAAACATCCAGAATTGGCTTCCACTGTTGCAGAGAATTCCACAGATTCACAATTCTCTGGGTAAAGAATTGTTTCCTCTTCTCAGTCTTAAATGGCCTACCCCTTATTCTTAAACTGCGACCCCTGCTTCTGGACTCCATCAGCAACATTTTTCCTGCATCTAGCCTGTCCAATCCTTTCAAATGTCTATGTTTCTATAAACCAGCATCTGCAGTTCCTTCCTACACCATGCAGAACAATTGTGTAGGAAGAAGGGTCTGAAGAAGGGGTTCGGCCCGAAACGTTGCCTATTTCCTTCGCTCCACAGATGCTGCTGCACCCGCTGAGTTTCTCCAGCACTTTTGTCTACCAGGGGCAGATGAGATCAGTTTATGTTTGGCACGGGCATTAAGTGCCTGTTCCTGTGCTGCGATGTTTCACGATCTGAAAGGTTCACTTATCCTGCCAATGGATTTAGTCAAGACATTCTCTCTGCCTTGAAATGTCTGGTCCCCATTTCCCATCCGCTATCCTATCCTCTCCTCCCTTCCTCCACGACTCCCCTCACTCCTCTCCCCTCCTTCCCTCTCTCTCTCTCTCTATCCCTCCCTCCCCATCTCTCTACCCCACTCCACTCCACTCCACCCTCCTCCTCAGGTCGGTGAGCTGCCGGCGCTCAGCTCCCCCCCGGCCTGAACTGCTGCCCCCGCGAGCACGCTCTCACATCATCGTGCTGCATGGCGCCGCTGGCGGGGTCTCGGGGTCACCGCCGCCTCACACCGACACCGTCTCCTCACACGGGCCGCCGCCGCCTCACACCGACACCGTCTCCTCACACGGGCCGACACCGCCGCCGTCTCCTCGTGCCGCCACCGACGCCGCCTCACACCGACTCCTCACACGGGCCGACACCGCCGCCGCCTCACACCGACACCGTCTCCTCACACGGGCCGACACCGCCGCCGCCTCACACCGACACCGTCTCCTCACACGGGCCGACACCGCCGCCGCCTCACACCGACACCGTCTCCTCACACGGGCCGACACCGCCGCCGCCTCACACCGACACCGTCTCCTCACACGGGCCGACACCGCCGCCGCCTCACACCGACACCGTCTCCTCACACGGGCCGACACCGCCGCCGCCTCACACCGACACCGTCTCCTCGTGCCGCCACCGACGCCGCCTCACTGACACTGACGCTCGCGGGCTCCGCGCACAACCGGTCAGTCTCCGCCACGCGCCGCCGCCATTTGCCGCGCCGCTCTCGCGAGAGCTGAGCTCTCTCCTCCGCCCACGTGCGGCCCCGGGTGTGATACCTGGTGGCGGCCACTGTTCTATCGGCTGCTCCACGGCTCCGCCTTCCACTGTCATAGCCAAAGAGTATCTTTGGTCATAGCTACATCAAAGATCCTATAGCGAGCAACCTCATAGGAACTTTCCCTTGCAACCGCAAGAGATGCAACACTTGTCCCTTCACTTCCCCCCTCCACTCCATTCAAGGACCCAAGCAGTCGTTCCAGGTGCGATAGAGGTTCACCTGCATCTCCTCCAACCTCATCTATTGCATTCGCTGCTCTAGATGCCAGCTGATTGATCTACATCGGTGAGACCAAGCGGAGGCTTGGCGATCGTTTCGCCGAACACCTCCGGTCGGTCCGCAATAACCAACCTGAACTCCCGGTGGCTCAGCACTTCAACTCCCCCTCCCATTCCGTATCTGACCTCTCTGTCCTGGGTCTCCTCCATGGCCACAGCGAGCAACACCGTAAATTGGAGGAAATGCACCTCATATTCCGCTTGGGCAGTCTACATCCTGGTGGCCTGAACGTTGAATTCTCCCAATTCTGCTAGCCCTGGCTGTCCCCTCCCCTTCATCAGCCATCTGGTTGTCTCCTCCCCTCCCCCAGCCCTCGGGCTCCTCCTCCACCTTTTCCTTTTTTCCTTTCTTCTCCCCACCCCCTATCAGTCTGAAGAAGGGTTTCGGCCCGAAACGTTACCTATTTCCTTCGCTCCATAGATGCTGCTGCACCCGCTGAGTTTCTCCAGCATTTTTGTGTAACCTCATAGGAACTTCTGCTTCTTAAGATAAGATAAGATAAGATATACCTTTAATAATCCTTTACAGGAAATTACAGTGCCACGACAGCTTCAAGACAGACATAACACCACACATTCCCCAAATAGCTTCCATACTTAACAAGTTAAAATTTTTGGAGTCTTTAACTCTTCTTTGGAGTTTTACGGCAGCCGGCATCCGCAATGTTGCATTGCTGCCACCTTCTGTCTTCATTCCACCGTAGTACTCATGTCTTTACACTATATCATTTTTATAAGCCCAGAGGCCCTCAAAAAAATCAAACAACAACTTTATTCCTTTTCCTTTCCCTCCACACTCTAGAATGTTCTTTACTGATATTTCTGTCAATCCAATTTTCCTCATTTCAATGATCATCAGTCCTCTTTCTGTCTCGTATCTCCTACATGCAATTAGGGCATGCTGAACTGTTTCTGGCTGATGGCATTCTTCACACAGCCCAGTAGGGTGTTTTCCCAATATTTTTAATGTGCTGTTCAGGTGAGTGTGTCCTATCCTCAATCTTGATAATACTACCTGTTCCCCCCTCTTCTTGCTGTAATGCCCACTCTAGCGTATAGAGGTGTCTCCCCTTTGTCTCCTGTTCCCTGATTTCCTGATTTATTTTCTTCCACACAATGTGTTTTCCTTCAGATTTGGATAGTTGTAAGTTCACCTCTACGTTTCTTTTTTTTACAGCCTCCTTTGCCAATTTATCCACCTTTTCATTCCCTAGAAACCTCATAGGATCTTTGCTGCACATTTCTTTTAAACTTTCCCTTCAATGCTTCAGAGCAAATAATCCAAGTTTGTCTAATCCATGCAGCATTCTGATAAACCTCGCTGCACCCTCTCCAAAGCCTTCACGTCCTTCCTGTGGTAGACAAAAGTGCTGGAGAAACTCAGCGGGTGCAGCAGCATCTATGGAGCGAAGGAAATAGGCAACGTTTTGGGCCTAAACCCTTCTTCAGACTCCCAGCTTCCAGCATCTGCAATCTGCTTCTTCCAGCATCTGCAGTTCCTTCTTAAACACATCCTTCCTGTAATGGGACGACCAGAACTGTACACAATACCCCAAATGCAGCCTATCTAAAATGTTATAAAGCTGCAACATGGCTTCCTGACACTTATACCCATTGCCCCAAATGATGAAGGCAAGCATACCTCACACCTTGTTGCCACTATCTAATTGCAGGGGGTTAGGGACGTGTGCCAAGATCCCTCTGCACATCATTGCTGTGTCTTACCATTTTTCCCTTACATTCAACCTCACAAGGTTTTTTTCACTTACATGCAACACCTCACAATTGTTCAGATTAAACTCCATCTGCCATTTCTCCTCCCATTTCTGTAGCTGATCTAAATCTCACTGTATTTTTTGATAGCCTTCCTCACTGTCCGCAACTCCACCAATTCAACCAAACCTTCCACCACACCTCGCTGTCGTCTGTGGGTAAATCAGTTATGAATCCAAATTACCCAGTCACCATTGGTCCCATGCATCTTAATCTTGCACGGAGTATTTAAAAGTAAGGATTTCTCTTTCCTCTGAAAGCAAAACGCAAAGTGCTGGAGGACAGCAGGCCGGGCAGCACGTGTAGAAGAAAATGGACAGACAACATTTTGGACAGCCCTTTAGGATCTGCTGTCATTCCAGTTTCATGGATTCTGAGGTGGTTAATGAAGCCAATGTGAGGGAAAGGTGATTGCTGATGGGCCGGGTGGCCACAGGTTTGTGAGGAAGATCTCTCAATTGGTGACCCCAAAATCACGATACCATCCCAAATGGCCCTTTTTCCACTTTGAGCTATCACAGACCAGAGGTTCAAATGAGTCAATGAATTCTTCAAGGCTTTGAGGACATCCTGTAATCTCTTCTGAAGAAGAGTCCTGACCCAAAACGTCTGTTGTCAGGCTTTTGAACAGTCCTTCCATAAGTTAGGATACTGTTCGTTTCACCTTGACCACTTTGCAGAATTCTTCTTCGTCTTGCGAATAGCATGTACAACATAAAGGTGTAAGACGACTTGTTCTGTTTGATCTTCTGTTTGAATCCGCCAGGTTGATTGCATTCGTCGAAACAGGGCAGACTACATGAAGGTTGCCATCTCCCACCCCACTTTGCAGACAATGGAATTTGTCTCTGGAACTGGTGCGCCACAATGTTGAGAACTATATTCTGCACTCTATATATTTCCTTTCGCTCCATATGTAGTACTTGAGTTTCACTTGATTGCATCGACATATAGTATTATCTGATTTTACTATACCTTGCAGGCACGTGCCATCAGGGTAGGCTAGGTAGGCACTGCCTACCCTGACTAAAATTATAAAATGGTAATAACTAAATATAAATAATAAAGGCATGGGAGAATTATGCCTATCTAAGAGATCGATCTCTTAGGTAGGCATAATTCCCCGTGCCTTTCATCCGCAGTACTTGCAACACGCGAAGGTCTGTGCAGCCCACGTGCCGTCAGCGCTGCTGGAAGGCGTCAATTTCAAGGGAGCTGAAGGCAGCTGAAATTCTGCCTTTGCAGCACTGCGCATGCGCTGGTTTCTTGGCGGGGTTTTCAAATATGGATTGTCAATATTTTAAGTGTATCTTAGGAAGCAAAGAGAGAAGAATGGAGTTTGTGTACCAATGATGTGGTAAGTACATTTTGTGTTTATGTTTTTAAATACCATATTTCCCTGGGTGTGGGGGTGGGGGGAGAGCTCCTTTAACAGCGTTTGGGGAGTCTGGCCCGGGGTAAAGTTGCGGGGAGGGCACAAATGTTATGAAGGAGGGATCGGGATCATGTCACTTGCGACGCTCCTTGCACAGAGGCGTGCAATGCCACCGCATTGAGGCCGGGGGGAGAAGTAGCTCGGGTGGCTGTGAGCGGCCGCCGGGCCGGACAGCGGAACCAGCCGCCACCTTAGCTCCTTCTGCCGTCCCCCGCTCACCTCTGGCAGCTCTCCGTCTAAAAACCTCTCTCCTGCCGCTCGCTGGCCTCACTCATGTCAGGTTGAGGTTGAGGTTACTTGGCTGTGGGAATTTAAGGATTTGCAGGAAGCCGCTGACATGAGCGAGTGGCAGGTGAGAGGTGTTCAGACGGAGAACACTGCCAGAGGAGAGCGGGCCGGCAGAAGGCGTTGAAGTGGCGGCCAGTTCAGCTGTCAGCTCCCGGCGGCCGCTCACTGCTCCCCGAGCTGCTTCTATCCCCGGCTACAATGCGGTGGCGCCCAGAGGGCTGCAGCAGCGGTGAGTGCATTACTGGCATTATACCCGACCCCCTCCTTCTCAACACTCCTGCCCTCCCCGCAACTTTACCCCTGGCACAGACTCTCCACACGCTGTGAAAGGAACTCTCCCCCCAATTGGTCCCTTGAACAAGTGTTGTCATTCAATAAGTGTTGTCATTCAACTTTTCCCTGTACTCCTGTTTTCCCCACTATCTCTCTACCTGCCATCACCTTTCACCCCCTCACTCCCCCCAAATACAGTAATTCAGAATAAAGGAGACTTGGAAGCCTTGGGCAAATTGAATTGTTACTGTCATTATTAATATTTTTTATTTTTACGGAGAGAACAATCTGTGCATCCGCGGTTTCATTAAAAAAAAAGCTGACTGACTGCCTACCCTGAGTAATCACTCACGGCATGTGCCTGATACCTTGCTATACGTGACAATAAATCTAAATTTTGTGGTGATCCCTACCCTCTCTGCTTCTCCACACTGAGTTCGGCTACAAAAATCATGTCAAGGTATGGAAACGAAAAAACAGGGAATTGCAGAACTTTAAAAATATACAAAGGACACATATAAGAGAGACAAGGGTTACTTGAAGTTAGAGAAATCAATACTCATACCGCTGGGTTGTAACCTGCTCAAGCTAAATATGAGGTGCTCTTCCTCTGACAGTGGAGGAGGGCCAGGACAGAAAGGTAGGTGTGGGAATGCGAATGTGTTTAGCAACTGGGAGATCACGTGGGCCCAGGTGGATTGAGTGAAGGTGTTCAGCACAACAATAGCCGAGTCTGCGCTTGGTCTTGCCAGTATATAGGAGTCCACACCTTGAGCAGTGGATACAGTAGATGAGGTGAGTGAATCCCTGCCACACCTGAAAGGACTGTCAACGTCCTTGTATGGAGTTGGGAAAGGAAATTTAGGGACAGGCATTGCATCTCCTGCGGTTGCAGGGGAAAGTACCTGGAGAGGGGATGGTTTGGGTGGGAATAGATGAGTGAGCAGAGGGAACGGTCTCCACAAAACATATTGTTAAATGTGAAACCAAAACAATAAATGCTGAAAATATTCAGAACATCACCTGAATCTGAGAAAGGGGAGACAAAAGGTCTGAAGAAGGGTCTGGACCCAAAACGTCACATTCCTTTCGTCTGAAGAAGGGTTTCGGCCCAAAACGTTACCTATTTCCTTCGCTCCATAGATGCTGCTGCACCCGCTGAGTTTCTCCAGCATTTTTGTGTACCTTCGATTTTCCAGCATCTGCAGTTCCTTCTTTAACACATTCCTTTTCTCTGTCTGACCCGCTGCACTTATTACAGCTTTTTGTGTCTATCTATGGTTTAAAGTAACATCTGCAGTTCCTTCCTACACAACAAAGTCATCTTTGTCTAACAGTGAGGCTGTAAGAGAATGCAGCAAGTGACAGATGCACGGTCATCAGCACTGTTGAGCAAAGATACTAGATCCTCTAATATCTTTGCTGTTGAGTAGGCAGGACGTTGAGTAGGCAGGACAAGCCCGAATAACTTGCAACACTGCCCCCTCCGAGAACAAGCTGCACTACAAAAGGTTCGAAGTCAGATGGGTGCTGTGCCCAAGTCGTAACGAAAGAGGGCGGCACATGTCACGCATGCGCGTGAGCAAACCCATTCATCATGTTTCTGAACCAGAAAGGATCGAAGAACCTCACTGTGAGCTGGAGGATGTTGAAGACGAACCCGTTTAGGGTCAGGGTGAAAAGAACAAAATCAATTTTTAAAAAGTGTTTATTTTCGAAAATTCTTCATTTATTCGAATTGCGCTGGTGATCTGCTTGTTTTGTTCATAAAAATACAACTCACAAGCGAGCTGTTAGATTATGCAAATAGATACATGACGGAATACAGTGTCGCCCAATGATAACTCGAGCGCCTGTATCCGCACAGTACTTGGTCCAACAGAGCCAAGCAATGCAACAAGCCTGAGTTTCATTTGTATGGCGCCTGTAACCAGGCAAATGTAATATTAGAGGCGCGTGAGAGAGGAAATCACTTTTTTTAAAGCATTTTAAATGAGGGAATAGCCGAAGTTTGGCCGTGATGACTGAAGAGATTGAGGGTTTTAAAAGATTTCAAATATCTTAAATAAAGTTATTTCCAATGGGGCTGATGGAAGTCTGATATAAACATGTGCAGACCTTTGCAGGGAGGTTATGATTAGATGAGAATTTTGACTTTCAAGTAGTAATTGTCAAAAAATTAAAAAGATAATATTTTGGGTAATAATCAGCAGATTACAGTGCTGTCTGTGTGGTTTAGTTTAGTTTAGTTTAGAGATACAGCTTAGTTTAGTTTAGAGAAACAGGCCCTTTGGCCCACTGAGTCCGCACCTACCAGTGATCCTCGCTCATTAACACGAGCACTACGAACAATTTGCATTTTTACCAAGCCGATGAACCTACAGTACAAACCTGTACGTCTTTGGAATGTGGGAGGAAACCAAAGATCACGAAGAAAACCCAAGCTGGTCCCGGGGAGAAGATACAAATTCCATACAGAGTAAGTAAGTACGTTTATTGGCCAAGTATTCACATACAAGGAATTTGCCTTGGTTCTCCGCCCACAAGTAACAACATGACATACAGTGGCAGTTACGAATGACTCAGAAAACACTAAACATTAATAATAATAAAACGTTAATGATAAAACACCATTGAGCAAGCATGTGAACCAACAAAATACCAGATCAAAGGGAGGCTACAGATTTTTGGCTGTTGAGCAACCACTCGTGGATAAAAACAGTTTTTATGTCTGGCTGAGGCAGCTTTGACAGACCGGAGTCGCCTTCCAGAGGGAAGTGATTCAAAGAGTTTGTGGCCAGGGTGGGAGGGGTCAGAGATGATCTTGCCCGCTCGCTTCCTGGCCCTTGCAGTATACAGTTCATCAATGGAGGGAAGGTTGCAGCCAATAATCTTCTCTGCTGATCGGACGATTCGCTGCAGCCTCCAGGTGTCGTGCTTGGTGGCTGGGCCGAACCAGACCATTATGGTGAAGACTCTACGATGGCTGTGTAGAATTGGACCATCATTGCCTGTGGCAGATTGTGCTTCCTCAGCTGCCGTAGGAAGTACATCCTCTGTTGTGCTTTCTGACTGCGGAGTCGATGGTAGCCCCCCACTTAAGGTCCTTGGAGATGATGGTTCCCAGGAACTTAAAAGACTCCACAGATGTGACTGTTGTGTTGTTGATGGTGAGTGGGGTGAGGGGAGGGGGAGCTCTCCTAAAGTCTACAATCAATTCCACAGCCTTAAGAGCATTGAACTCTAGGTTTTTGCGATGGCACCAGGACACCAGTTGTGACACTTCCTGTCTGTGGGCAGATTCCTCCCCATCCTGGATCAGTCCAATCAGGGTTGTGTCGTCCGCAAACTTGAGAAGCTTGACAGAGGTGTCTGTGGAGGTGCAGTCGTTGGTGTAGAGAGAGGAGAGGAGAGAGTACGCAGCCTTGCGGTGCTCCTATGCTGAATGTTTGCGGGTCCGAGATGTGCTTTCCCAGCCTCACATGCTGCTTCCTGTCAGGCACAGTCAACTCGGAAAGTTTGGAGTGTAGTAGCTCTGGCACAATGGTGTTGAATGCAGAGCTAAAATCAACAAACAGGATCCTGACGGTCTAGGTGCTGTAGGATGAAGTGCAGGCCCAGGTTGACTGCATCATCCACAGATCTATTAGCCCGATATGCAAAATGCATAGGATCCAGCAGGGGGATCGTGATATTTTTCAACTTGGCCAGCACAAGTCTTTTGAGTGTCTTCATGACTACAGAGGTCAGTGCGACAGGCCTGTAGTCATTAAGACAAGTAAACTTTCCCTTTTTGGGTACAGGGACAATAGTGGAGACTTTGAAGCAGGCAGGGACAGTACATGTTTGCAGGTTGAAAATGTCTGTATAGACCGGTGCCAGCTGTTTGGCACAGAGCTTAAGAGTAGAGGGGGAAACATTGTCAGGTCCTGGAGTTTTTCGGCTTTTTTGTCTCATGAAAAGCCTCTCCACCTCCTCTATTTTTATTGTTGATATTGGATAAGTGATGTTGTGCAGCACAGAGGGTGTGGGTGATTGGGTGTGAAGTGGTGATTGGAGGGGGGTGGGTGTAGAAGGGCCCAGTCTTTGCAGACTGAGGTCAGGCAGTGAGTGGGGGTGAAGTGTTGGTTGGGGTGGGAAATGGTCCAGTCTTTTCGTACTGGAGTCTTGCCTTAAGTAGGTGTGAAGTGGTGAATGGGAAGGAGAGGGTGCAGGGTCCATTCTTTGTAGACTGGGGTCTGGCTGTGTTGGTGGGTGGTGGGTGGTGGGTGGTGGGGGGGGGGGGGGTTGCATGTTCTCCCTATGACTGCACAGGTTTCCTCCAGGTGCCTTAGTTTCCACCCACATACCAAAAAGTGCAGGTTTGCACGTCAACTTGGCTCTCTACATTACTCCTAGTTGTATATTGATTGAATGATTCAAAGATGCATCATGGGAATATGTCCTTTGGCCAGAGTCCATGCTGCATGATTTGATTGCATGATATGCATGCATGCATGGTATGATTTGACTGGGTACCAGGCAGAAGAAGCTTTTCACTGTGTCCTAATTCACATGACAATGATAAACTAAATTAAACTAACAGAGCATTGTCAAACGATCTCAGGGCCAGCAGATTACATCGATGCTCTACATTCCTGTCACATGCAGTCATGGGAAGTGGTGGAGCATTAATCAGCTCACAAGAGCAGGAGGCTCTAGAAATATTCGCAATGATCATGGGTTGAAAGACAACACTGAGAATGTTACAGTCATCTTCAGCCAAAGGCAGCAAAGATCCGTCTCGACTTAGTCCTGAGCTCTACACCACCCAGAAGCCTCTTCAGCTCATTCCATCCAAAAGTCAAGTGAGCCAAGAGTGTTTTATTGTCATGTCCCAGATAGAATAATGAAGTATTTACTTGCAGCAGCACAACAGATATATATATATAGGCACACATAATACACGTAAAAAACAAACAAACAATAATAGTGCAACAATAACAATAATAGTTATGTAGTTCAGAGCTTATTTGAGGTGGTAGTGTTAAATAGCCTGATGGCTGCAGGGAAGAAGCTGTTCCTTAATCTAGACGTTACAGTTTTCAGGCTCTTGTACCTTCTTCCCGATGGCAGGAGTGAGATGACAGCGTGGCCAGGGCGGTGTGGGTCTCTGATGATGCTGGCTGCCGTTTTGAGACAGCGACTCTGGTAAATGCACACTCCACATGGTGTCAAGAATTGGCTGAGCGCACAATGATAACAGGACTAATTTGCATCTCTGCTGAAGTACAACATATCTGGGCTCCAGAACCAGAGTTACCTCTGGCCAAGGTGTTCCAGTATTTACAGCACAACAATGTGGAATATTACCAAGATATGTTCTAGTCACAGTTTAATGTCCTATTTATGGCTGCACAGTGGCCTAGCTGGGAGAGCCACTGCCTCAGAACAAGAGAACTGAGCTCAAGTGACCTGACCTCGGGTGCTGTCTATATGGAGTTTGCATGTTCTCTCTGTGACCTCGTGGATTTCCTTCGGGGGCTCCGGTTTATCCCTACATCCCAAAGACGTGCAGGTTTGTAACTTAATTGGCTTCTGTAAATTGCCCCTAGTGTGTAGGGAGTGAATGAGAAAATGGTATGACAAAGAACAAGTGTGAATGGGTGATTGGTGGTTGGCATGGACTTGGGGGGGTGAAGGGCCTGTTCCCAAACTGTGTCTCGAAACCTAAAAAAAAAACAGGACAAATCTAATCTGGCAAATACACCAACCAATCAGTCTGGTCTCAAACGGCAGCAATGGAGTGCCTTCAACACCACTGTCACTGTCCTGAGGTGGAATGCTGTGATTGAGGGTAAGTGCTGAGGCTTGGGCTCAAGAGGCTTCGGCGAGGAGACAGAGCAGAGGGTGAAGGGAAGATAAGGTGAGGTCTTGTTAATTTTCTTCTCCTGTCTTAGTGCAGTTGCGATGGCTGTGGGGGCAGTTGTTTGTTCCTCATGCAGGATGTAAAAGATCAAGGACACCTGGTGACTACACCTGTGGGAAGTGTGCGGAGTCGTGATAAACCACATGAAGGAACTGGAGCTGGAGACGGACGACAGTTGCATTTTTACATGGACGATGTCGCCGTCTTCTGCTCGGATCCAGGGTCAGTCCGCAGATTGATCAGCATCTGCGACCAGTTTGAGTCGGCAATGGAAGCCAGGGTGAACCGCAGGAAGAGCGATGCCATGCTCTTTGGTAACTGGCCCGACCGATCTTCTGTCCCCTTCACCATCAAGCCTGACTTCCTGAAGGTGCTGGTGATCTGGTTTGGGGGAGCTAAGGCGTGTAATGAGAATTGGCTGGAGCGGATAGCCAAGGTCAGGAGAAGACTGGGTTTGTGGAAGCAGCATTCCCTCAATATAACGGGGAAATAATTTTCAGGTGAGGTGTTCTTGTGGCTGCTGTAGACGCACGTGTGGCCCGCTCATATTCCACAGAGATCACCCGGGCTGTCTTCCAGTTCACCTGGGGGTCAGATGGGCCAAAATGCACAAATCAAGAGACAAGACAAGAGACATTTATTGTCACATGCACCAATTGGTCAGTGAAATTTGGGGTCACCATACATCCATACGAATAAAAAGAGAAGAACAGAACACGATAGTCTTTAACATAAACATCCCTAACACAGTGGAATCAAAGTTTCCCACTGTGAGGAAAGGCCCAAAGTTCAGTCATCCTCCTCTTTGATGTTCACCCGTGGTCGGGGCCTCCCGAAGCCCCCCGCAGTCATCGCTACGATGTTCAGGCCCTCTCGCCGGGATGATGGAACTCCGATGTCGGAACGTGAGAACATCCTCAGCAGCTTGGACACAGGCCGAACTGAGTGGAGATTCACGCTGGCAGCCCTCGGCAAAGGGATCCCAGGACTCCGCGATGTTGAATACAATTTAAAATTTTACATAGATTATATTATTCGAAAACTAAAATTCATAAAATTTTCCCAAATGTATCATCCATTTGTGATAAATGTCAATCCCAAGAAGCTACTATAGCGCACTCATTCGTTTTCTGTACAAAAATTCAAAAATTTTGGAATGAAATTTTCGAAATCTTTACAAAATTATTTAAAATAAGACTGATACCCAAAGCAGAATGGATTATCTTCGGAATAACGGAAGATGGTCCGGAACTAAATGTGTTTCAAAAGAAACTAATAGACTATGGGTTAATAACTGGAAAAAAGCTAATTCTAAAATTTTGGAAGAAGGCTCCAATACCAACTATAAACATGTGGATTTCAAATATGTTCGAAACATTACACCTAGAAGAGATAAGACTCCTCCTAGCAGGTAAACCAGATCACTTCCACCTGACGTGGTCTGCATTTATAGAATTATTACAAATATAGGGTGCAAAGGTACCTTAAAAAAAAAATTTGAGGTCAGGTAAGGGGGGATGATAGTTGAAGAGTTGGTATGTCCCATTTGCGTAATGCTCATAAAAATATTTGTTTCTCTCTTTTTCCTCTTTCTCTTTCTCTTTCTTTTCTAGGGTCTATTTCTTAACTCTTTTTCTTTTGTTTTTAATTTTGTTCTTATAGGGTCTTCGTCCTTTTTTGTTGTCACATTTTCTACACTTTCACTTTTTCCTTCACTTTCTTCTTTCTTTCAATCTTTTCCTTTTCTAGTGTAAAAAACAAATGGAAGACATTAATTGTAAGAAGACATAAGTGACGAGTACTAATGTATGTGGTTGTAATGTAATGTACTTCTAATAAATTAAAAAAATAAATTAAAAAAAAATAAAAAATAAAAATAAAAATGAAGTCAGCGCCGCCCATGCTGGAAGCTCTACAAACCACAGGTCCACAATGTTGAAGTAGCAAGTCCAACACTCCGGAGCTTCAAACGGTGATCCCAGGTAAGGCATCGCCCGCTCCATGGTGAATCTAGTGCTGCGCCGCTGCTGAAGCTTTGGCCGGTCCCCGGCAGGAAAGGCCGCGCCAATCCAGTTGGTAGGCTGCGAGGGGGGGGGGGGGTGGCGAGGGCGCGACTCAGAGAATAGTCGTATCCTCGCCAGGAAGTGACTGGGAAACGGTTTCCCCCTTACCCTACCCACCTCCCCCACATAGAAATACTAAAGAAACCTCCACAACATACTTTTTAAACAGACTAAAAATTAAAAAAAGATGGAAAAACAGACAGACTGTAGGCAGAGGCTGCCATCATGTGGCGCCCCTAGCAGATAACAGAGATAAAAGCGTGCCCAACATCGCCCTCATCCTGATGGCCACCTTCTTGTGTGGTTCATTAGGCTGTGTGTAGAGCCAAAGCATATGGGCAGTCAGTGTCACTACCTGTTGAGTTTCTATCTGTCCCTGGTGTTGTGAAGGATGGGCCTGTGCCAGTTAGCTGGACATTGCTGCACCATCTGTCCTTGATGCTATCGGGTTAGATGGGGTGTCATTTATGAAGTGTGTTCAGGAAAGTTTTCTCAGGCAATATGCAGAGGGAGAGGGCAATGCTTGATGTACTCTTAAGAAACAGGGCAGGGCAAGTGCCTGAAGTGTCAGAGGACGAGCTCTTTGGAAACCAGTGACAACAGTTCTATAAGTTTTTAAATAGTTATGCAAAAGGACAGAACTGGTCGACAAGGTAAAGTTTTAAATTGAGTCAAGACGAGTTTCAACGATGTTATTCAGGAGCTTCAACGTTCAAGGTGAGTTTATTGGCACGTACCAATCAAGGTACAGTGAAATTCAGATTGCCATACAGTCATACCAATAAAGAGCAACAAGACACCCAAATACATTTTGAACATGAACATCCACCACAGCTTCCCTTCTTTGTTCTCCCCGCGGTCAGGGGCACTCAAACCTTCGTTGTCGGGCGATCTTGGCTCCCGCAACTGGCGGTCGAACCCTCCGCGTCGGGGCGATCAAGCTCCCGCATCGGGGGGCTCTCAGCTCCCCGCGCCGGGCGATCAGGAATCTTGAGTCGGGGCTGGTCGAACCTCCTGCGGCTTGGAGCTTCCCAACATCAGTCTCTACCCGAGACGGCGAGTTTGTCGACGTTGAAATTCGCAGACCTCGGTTGGAGCGTCAATCCCTGGCGAGGGATCGCAGGCTCCGATGGTAAGTCCACAGCCCCGCATAGTCAGTCTCGAGCAAGGCCGCCAGATCCATGATGTTAGGCCGCAGAGGGACCGGAGATACGATCTGGAAAGAAATCGCATCTCCGCAAGGTAAGAGATTGAAAAAAAGTTTCCCCCGACACCCCCCCACCCCCCACATAAAACAAACCAGAGAACATGAACACATACGTTTTAAAACACATTAAAAATACCAAAAATGACGAAAAGACAGACAAACTGAAGTCGAGGCTGCTATCGCCCACGGCGCCATCCGGATTGGAGTAGGTTGTTTGCAGACAGGTCTGACAAGTCGGAGGCTTTCAAAAGTGAGATAACGAGAGTTCAAGGTGCACAGGTTCATGTTAGAGTGAAGAGAAAGGCCGGCAAGAGATGACAAGAGATATGAAGGCTCTGATCAGTAAAAGAGGCCTGGGTCAGGCAGTTGGGATCAAGTGAATACCAGGAGTTGTATCAGTGATGCAGGATATACTTAAGAAGAAAATCAGGAGGGCAAAAAGGGCAAGTGGGATAGCTTTGGCAAGGATTATGACAATCCAAATAAATATTATAAGTATATTAAAGGAAAAAGTAACTCGGGAGAGAATAGGACCGCCTCTGAAACCAAATTTCGTTTGAACTTAGGTTCAAATGACAACAAATAAATTGTATCATTGTATCATTGTATCAATGTGGACACAAGTGTGTGGAGCCACAGGAGATGGGCCGAGTCCTCAATGAATATATCTCCTCTGCTTCTACCATCGGAGAACATGAAGACTAGGAACTCAGCAATGCCTCAGAACTCAAAATAATGGGCTTTTCTTGGGGATAGTCAGCATGACGGAAGAGGAGGTGCTGGCCATTTTTAAATGTGTGGAGATATATTAATCTCCACGACCTGATTAGATATATCCAAGCACACTGTGGAAAGCGAGAGAAGAAATTGTGAAGGGCCTGGCTGAGACTAGATGAATCATTGTTAGACACAGAGGTGCCAAAAGACCGAAGGGGTGGCTAATGTTGTGTTTCCATTTAGGAAGGGCTGCAACTAAAAACCTAGTAACAATAGCAAACCGAACATCTGCGGTAGGTAGGAACTGTCGCGGATTCTGAGGGATAAGATGTACAGGAAAATCTGGATTGATTAAGGATAGTCAGCCTGGTTCTGTCTCTAGGAGATCATATCTCAAGAATCTGAGATATTTTAACCAAGAAGGTACTCAAGGGCTGTAGATCTCTACATGGATTTCAATAACACCATTGAAAAAGTTCCACATGGAAGGCTGCTCTTAAAGAATTGATCATATGGGGTCTAGAGAGTGGCAGTTCATTGGATACATAATTGTACACTTTGGCTCGGTCCACCAAGGCTTACTGGATCTCCCGGTTGCTAAGCATTTTAACTCCTTTTCGATTCCTATAGTGGAGGAACAGCACCTTATTTTCAGCTTGGGTAGCTTACAAAACAACAGAAGATAGACACAAAAAGCTGGAGTAACTTAGGGGGAAAGGCAACATCTCTGGAGAGAAGGAATGGGTGACGTTTCGGGTCGAGACCCTTCTTCAGTGTCTATCTCAGCGGCCGCGGAGCAATTTTGAATTTGGGGGGGGGACTGATTGAAATTTTATGTAATAAAATCATGTTTTAGTGCATTGTGGAAGTATGATTTCAATGTTTTTTGTTTGAAGTATTTTTAAGATGAGGGGCCTACATGAGAGACAGGAGCAGGTGATAATTATTTGTGTTATTGGTCAACCTCCAAAAACTGGGGGATAAAAATACAGCCCATCCCCCACCTCACAAAGTGGGGGGATATATCCCGTACCCCCTCCCCTCCCGGATCGACGCCAGTGCCTTCCACAGTACAGAGAACTTTACAAAAAAACGTTTAAATGTGTTATAATTTCAAGTGCTAGTTTTTTTTGTTTGTAGTTGGAAAAAGGGACAAGGAATAATCATAACAGAACATAGAAAATAGGTGCAGGAGGAGGCCATTCGGCCCTTCGAGCCAGCACCGCCATTTATTGTGATCAAGGCTGATCGTCCCCTATCAATAACCCGTGTCTGCCTTCTCCCCCATATCCCTTGACTCCAATAGCCCCTAGAGCTTTTATCTAACTCTCTCTTAAATCCATCCAGTGACAGGGAATTCCATAAATTCACAACTCTCTGGGTGAATTTTTTTTTTCTCAACCTCAGTCTTAAATGACCTCCCCTTTATTCTAAGACTGTGGCCCTGGTTCTGGACTCGCCCAACATTGGGAACATTTTTCCTGCATATAGCTTATCCAGTCCTTTTATAATTTTAGATGTTTTTATAAGATATCCCCTCATCCTTCTAAACTCCAGTGAACATTTCCTGATTTTGCAAAGTTCATACAAATTATGCTTTGCTCGGGGAAAAATCAGAGTATTTTGAAAGTATGCGTTCTCCTATTGACGTATATTTCATTTGATTTGATTTGAATTTAGAATCATCAAACCATGACATTAATAAAGGGGGTATATGTTTGTGGAAGTGTTACTTTTTTTAAAGTAAGACTTTCGAGAAATCTAAAACGCATTAGAAATATACATTTCAATGCACTGAGTCTCTTGCCCAGAGTAGGTGAATCGAGGACCAGAGGACAGATTTAAGGTGAAGGGGAAAAGATTTCATAGGCATGTGAGGGGTAACTTTTTCCACACAAAGGGTGGTGGGTGTATGGAACAAGCTGCCAGAGGAGATATTTGAGGCAGGGACTAACCCAACATTTAAGAAACAGACTGATACATGGATAGGACAGGTTTGGAAGGATATGGACCAAAAGCAGGTAGTGCAGCTGGGACATGTTGGCGGGTGTGGGCAAGTTGGGCCCGAAGGGCCTGTTATCACACTGTATCACTCTATGACTACATTCTACCTCCACCATATGAATGCTTCAAAATCAAGTGGTCGAGTTTTTATTGCCATATACTCAGCATAGAAACATAGAAATAGGTGCAGGAATACGCCATTCAACCCTTCGAGCCAGCACTGCCATTCAATATGATCATGGCTATTCATCTAAAATCAGTACCCCATAGGGGGAGGTGTGGAGTGGGGGATAGAGGGATAGGAGGGGGGTAGGGAGGGGAGAGGAGTTATGGAGGGAGGGAGTGACTGAGGGGATGAGGGGAAAGGAGAGGAAGGGAGAGGTGAGGGAGGGATTGGGGGAAGGGAGGAGAGGGGAAAGAAGAGGGAGGGTGAAGAGGAGGGGAGGGAGTGCTGGGGGATGAGGGAAATGAGCCGCGCCTGCGCAGTTGAGGGCTATGCGAGTGGTGCAAAATTGCCTTGAAGGGATGGGTTGCATTGGGGGAAAGGGTGAGTGGTGGAATATTGCATTGGGGAACGGGTTGCGTTGGGGGACCAGGCCTCGCGTGTGACAGGGACCCAACGGGTCCCACTTAGTCTAGTAGGTTTATAAACCCAAGGCTAAATACACTGAGACAGAGAGGTACACTGGAAGCAAATATTTATTAAAATTATTTTACAATGCATTTCAATCCTTCGTAAAAGGAATGGATTCAAAGTGTTTATTTAAAATATGTACAAAACAGTCGTGCCAGTAGGTAACAAAAAGACACGTAATGCACAGCATAGTTATGGAAGAGTTCACCTGATTGTGCAGCACTGTAGAGAACTACTGCAGGATGAACTATGTTCCAGGACCCAAATGTGCTCTACTCGTGAGCTCAGAATACACTTCCAGCCAGCTCTGTGCAACAACACAAACCTCTTGCACAGTTGATCTTACAGTCTCTCTGACCAAGACCTTTAATTCTGTGTGTGAAGAAGATTTATCAGTCAAAATGAAACTGCCAGGGAGAGGAACATCTTTCACTGGTATCAGCAGTTGGTGATGGTTCATTGTAGATATTAAGAACCTCCAAAAAAAAACCAAGTAGTGGTGGAGTAACTTAGCCGATCCGGCAGCATCTCTGGAAAACATGGAGAGGCGACGTTTCGGGTCAGGCCCTTATTCATGACCTCCAGAGATGCTGCCTGACCCACTGAGGTACTCCAGCACTTTGTGGGGGGGGGGGGGGGTGGTGATAGTTAATTGTTTAATACATACTGTAGATGCATGCATTTTTATAATAACCATTCCAACTCATGATCTCTGGCAGATACGAAATATGGAAAATCACATTGAACAAATGATAGTAAACAGATTTCACTCTATCTAGCCCATCATGGCCAATAGTTCTAGGCTCTGCCGCTCGATCCATTTGCACTGGGTAAGTCTCAGTTGAAGGAAGCACATTGTGACCCCTGCATCGTGTGAGGTGAAAGAATCAGCATGAGATGCTGCACAATGTGTACAGCAAGGTGTAGGAAGTGCTGTGTGCATGGCAGTGTCAGTACAGTGTTGTGTGCTCGCTATGCAGTGCCTGTGAAGCAGCACGTTGATCTCTGTCACTTTATGCTTCTGCTTGTGCATTATCCAGCCGTATTATGTACGTGTAAATCTAGCCAGATATCAATATATGGAAAGCATCAACCTCCAAGCCGCCCCCTGTCCACATGCATGGGTCTGTATGGGTGGGGATGGGGACCCTCTCCGCCCACTGTGTTGCCCAAGTGCAGCTGCTTCAACTGTTGCAATAGTGGCGATCGACAAAGCCAGCACAGGCCGAGGACCTTTGGCTTGTGTGGACAGCAACTCACCAAGAGTCTCCCCGCCGTTCACAATTAAGGAGCTTAGTCATGAAACTGAAAGGCTGGAAGCGTTCCGTTCCTCAGCAGATGTAAGGCAGGTCTACTGGAGGTTCCCCTCCCAACTCACTCCTTCATGGGTGCTGCAGCACATGGTGTGTGGCTCAGATCTGCTCACGCTCCAACACTTCCCATCACAAGTCAAATAACAAAAAAAAATTAGCAAGCTCTCTCGATTCCTGGGTTGCTCTGACTTTCTGCTGCGCGTTCCACTTTGAACACGTGTCCAGACGAGCTCGTCCAGGAGAGTGCCGATTGCCTGCTGCTGCTCCGGTGCTCCTGCGATGGGTTTGTTGCACATCGGACAGACACAGCGGATTTCCAGCCATTTCACCAGACACCTGCAGAAAACCATAGAACATCAGAAAGTGAGAGAAGGCAACAAAGCACTGGATACAGGCAGCTCGCCATTGTACAATGTGTGACACAACACTGGATACAGGCAACACACCATTGTACATTGTACAGCACACCACTGGATACAGGCAGCTCGCCATTGTACACTGTGCAACAGAGCACTGGCTACAGGCAGCACGCCACTGTGCAACACGCAACATGTAATGCAGAGGCTCTATGAGGCCGCATTTGGAATATTGTGAGCAATTTTGAGCACCATATCTGAGGAAGGATGTGCTGGCTCTGGAGAGGGTCCAGAGGAGGTTTACAAGAATTATCCCAGGATTAATAGGTTAACCTATGATGAGCACTGGGTCAGCACTCGCTGGAGTTTAGAAGAATGAGAGGGGACCTCATTGAAACAGACAAAACAGTGAAAGGCTTGGATAGAGTGGATGTGGAGAGGATGTTTCCACTCGTGGGAGAGTCTAGGACTAGAGGTCATAGCCTCAGAATTATAGGATGTTCGTTTAGGAAGGAGATGAGGAGAAATGTCTTTAGTCAGAGGGTGGTGAATGTGTGGAATTCTTTGCCACAGAAGGCTGTGGAGGCCAAGTCAGTGGATATATTTAAGGCAGAGATAGATAGATTCTTGATTAGTACAGGTGTCAGAGGTTATGGGGAGAAGGCAGGAGAATGGCGTTAGGAAGGAGAGGAAGATCAGCCATGATTGAATAGCGGAGTAGACTTGATGGCCCGAATGGCATAATTTTACTCCTATTCCTTATGATCTTTATGACCAGTTCAGCAGTGTACTATGTGAAACACCAACAAAAGCCCTGCACTGTACAAAATACTGTATAGGTAGTATATCTTTGTACATGTACCCAGGCAGAGCCAGAGCATAATGCAGATCCTGAGAAGAATTAAAATGTTAGAAATACTCCAAAATAATCCGTATTTCATCAGAGCCAATCAGAGTTACAATTTCAAGGGGTGGCACAACAACACAAATAATGGCACTGCTGCTCCGAGCTCCAGCAACCCTGGTTCGATTCTGACCTCCAGTGCTGTCTGTGTCGAGTTTGTACCTTCTTTCTCTCTGTGACTGTGTGGGTTTTCCACGGATGCTGCAGTTTGTGCAGGTTGGGTAGTCATGGATTCATAGTGACACAGCACAGAAACAGGTCTTCAGCCCAACTCGCCCACGCTGACCAAGATAATTAGCTAAGCTAAACCTATTTGCATGGATGTGGCCTATATCTCTTTAAATCTTTCCTGTTCATGTACCTGTCTAATTGTCTTTTAAACATTGTAATTCTAATTGAAGCGGGCATATGGTATGCTTGTCTTCATTAGTCAGGATATTGCATTTATGAGCCAGGAAGCAATGATGCAGCTTTATGGGAGTTTGGTTGGGCCGCATTTAGAGTATCGATCACAGTTCTGGTTGCTCCCCATGCAGAAAGGGTGCAGAGGAGGTTTACCAGACTGAAGCCGGGATTAGTGGGTATCAGCTACAGGGAGAGGTCAGACAGACTTGAATTGTTTTCTCTTGTACAACGGATGTTGAGGAGAAATCTGATAGAAGAATTTAAAATTATGAAAGGCATAGATAGGGTAGAAAGTCAGAACTATTTCCCAGTGTGAAAATATCAAAGGCAAGAGGGGATAGCATTAAGGTGAAAGGGGCATGTGTGGGGCAAGTTTTTTTTACACATAGGGTGATGAGTGCCTTAAATATGCTCCCAGGGGTTGTGATGGAGACAGATATGATATATTGTGTGGGGTTAAAAGACTTTTGATAGGCACATGAATTTGCAGGAAATGATGAGATGTGAATTATGTGGAGGCAGATAAGAATTTGTTTTGGCATCGTGTTCAGCGACCGACACTCTGGGCACGAGGACTTGTTCCTGTGTTGCACCCGTTTCGATGTTCTATGTACCTGCCTATACAACTTCATATGGAAGCTTGTTCCATATATCCACAGCCTTCCCAGTGAAAATTTGCCCCTCAGGCCCCTCAATATCTTTCCCCTCTCACCTTAAAACTATGCTCTCTAGTTTTGGACATCTCCCCTGGGAAAAAAAAAGACCATCCATCTTATTTATGCCGCTCATGATTTAAAAAATAACCTCCGTGAGGCCACTCCCCTGCCTTACTCGCTCCAGGGAGAACAGTCCCAGCCTATCCAGTCTCTCCTTGTAACTCAAGCACCCCAGTCCAGGCAACATCCTTTCCTGCACACTCTCCAGCTTAATCACATCCATCCTGTAACACAGTGACCACAGCACTCCAGTTTCACCACCATCTGTGTAATGACAGCTGTGTAATGACATCCCGACTCATGTACTTAATGTCTGTGCGATGAACGCAAGTCTGTCTGTGCAATGAACGCAAGTGAGTCATTCGCTTCCTTCACTATCCTTTCTATCTCTGTCACCACTTTCATGGAACTCTGTACATAGTTCTCTGTTCTACAACACTCCTCAAGGCCATGTCATTCATTGTGTATGTCCAACTCTGGTTTCACATCCCAAAATGTAGCACTTCCCATTTGTCCGTTAACTTCCCTGCTGTTCCTCCACACACTTCCTAGAAGACTGGAGGATGACGGCGTGGAAACAGACCCAACTTGCCCACTCCGGCCAACATGTCCCATCTACACTAGTCCCACCTACCTGCGTTTGGCCCATATCCACCTACACCTGGCATGTCCATGTACCTGTCTAATGTTTCTTAAACATTGCAATATTACCTGCCTCAACTACGTCCTCTGGCAGCTCGTTGCATTTGCCCACCACCTTTTGCATGATAAAGTTACCCTTCAGATTCCTATTAAATTTTACCCCTTCACCTTAAACCTATGTCCGCTGGTTCTCGATTTCCCTACTCTGGGCAAAAGACTCTGTGCATCTACCCGGTCTATACCTCTCATGATTTTATACACCTCTATAAGATTCCCCCTCATCCTCCTGCGCTCCAAGAAATAGAGTCCTAGCCTGCTCAACCTCTCCATATAGGTCAAGTCCTCAAGTCCTGGAAACATCCTCGTAAATCTTCACTGCATCAATAGACAATAGACAATAGGTGCAGGAGTAGGCCATTCGGCCCTTCGAGCCAGCACCGCCATTCAATGTGATCATGGCTGATCATCCCCAATCAGTACCCCGTTCCGGCCTTCTCCCCATATCCTCTGATTCCGCTATCATTAAGAGCCCTATCTGAGCTCTCCCTTTCCAGCTTCACATCTTTCCTATAACATGATGCCCAAAACGGAACACAATACTCTAAATGCGGCCTCACCAACATCTTATACAACTGCAACATGACCTCCCAACTTCTATACGCAATGCTCTGACTGATGAAGGCCAATGTGCCAAATGCCTTTTTGACCACCCTATCTGCCTGTGATGCCACTTTCAACAAAATATCTACCTGTACTCCAACAACTCTGCTCTACAACACTCTCCCGAGCCCTACCATTCATTCTATGGGTTCTGCCCATGTTAGTGCGCCCAAAATGCAATTCCTCTGTATTGAATTCCATCAACCATTCCTTAACCCATCTCCCCAACTGATTAAGATCCTGCTGCAATTTTTGACAACCATCTTCACTATCAACCACCCACTTTTGTGTCATCTGCAAACTTGCTAACCATGCCATGTACGTTCTCATCCAACGTTTTGCCCTGATTTGAGAATGGCTGCAAGGCTACAATGGCTAAATCCTGCTGCAGTTCTTATATAACATTCTTCACTCTCCACCACACCACCAATTTTCGTGCCATCTACATTCTCATCCAAATTATTAATCAATATGGCAAGCAACAGGAGACTGGGTACTAGGTTCTGCAACACACCATTGGTCATGGGCCTCCAAATGGAAAGACAACCCTCCACCACCACCACCCTCTGACACCTTCCACCAAGCCAATTTTCTATCCACTTGGCTATCTCTCCCTCAATCCCATGTGTTCTAACCGTCCAGATCAGCTGACCTTGCGAGACGTTGTCTGAGGCCTTGATGAAGGCCGTGAGCCCTCTTTGTCATCTCTTCAAAACATTCAAATGTGTGAGACACAATTTCCCCACGCACAAAGCCATGCTGACTATCCCTGATCAGTCATTGCCTTTCCAAATGCAGACAGATACTGTCTTTCAGAAACCCCTTGAGGGACTAATGTTCCGCTCACCTTGCAGCCCTTCTTAAATCAAGGTATATCATTTGTCATCCTGCATTCTTCACGAATCTCACTTGTGACTAACAAAGATCCAGAATTCCCTGCCACAATCCCTGCGATTTCTTCCCTTGCTTCCCACAATTACCTAGGAAATACCTGGTCAGCCCCCAGTGACTTATCTGTCTTTATGAGGTTCAAAATGATTTTTATGCTCTTAATATGCTTATCGAATCTCTTAGGATTCACCTTTACATATCTCGTTCCCTATTTGCCCACCTGATTCCTGTCTTAAGTACGACCCTGTCAAACCTCCTGCCCTCTGGTGGGCGGTACAGGTGTGTCAAAAGCCGGACAAACAAAGAAACGAACAGTTTCTTTCCCTGGGCCATCAGAACTCTAAACTCCTCAAATATCCACACGACATGAAGAGATGCTGTCATCCATTCCACTATAAAACAGACCATCAGCTAATCTTTCTTCTTTTTTAATAATATTCTCCCAGTGCAATGTTCTACCTAGGTGTGATAAATATAAGTTATCTACTATTTCAAGCAGTTATATAATGTATTGGATGTAATTGGATGTGTTTTGGTTTTGTTTGGGCTTGTTTTGGTTGCACTGATCAAGAGTAGCTCTCCTAATTTCATTGTATTTCTAAGTACAATGACAATAAAGACTTATTATTATTGTTATTATTATTATTATTATTATTAGACAATAGACAATACACAATAGGTGCAGGAGTAGGCCATTCGGCCCTTCGAGCCAGCACCGCCATTCAATGTGATCATGGCTGATCATCCCCAATCAGTACCCCGTTCCTGCCTTCTCCCCATTTCCCCTGACTCCGCTATTTTTAAGAGCCCTATCTAGCTCTCCCTTGAAAGCATCCAGAGAACCTGCCTCCACCGCCCTCTGAGGCAGACAACTCCACAGACTCACTACTCTCTGTGAGAAAAAGTGTTTCCTCGTCTCCGTTCTAAATGGCTTACTCCTTATTCTTAAACTGTGGCCCCTGGTTCTGGACTCCCCCAACATCAGGAACATGTTTCCTGCCTCTAGCTTGTCCAAACCCTTAACAATCTTATATGTTTCAATGTTTTCCTACCCAGAACCTCAATGGCTTCCACTCTAATAACAACATGCTGGCCCTGAACTCTCCTGATCTCGTTTTTAAATGCCTCCCACTTGCTTGACGCCCCTTTACCTGCAAACAACCTTTCCCAATTAACCTTTGCACGTTCCTGTAGAATGCCAACAAAATTAGCCTTGCCCCAATTTAGGATTTTAACTTGTGGACCAGTCCAATCTTTTTCCTTAACTACTTTAAAACTAATAGAATTGTGATCACTGATCCCAAAGTGCTCCCCCATTGACACATCAGTCACTTACCCAGCCTCATTTCCCAAGAAAAGGTTCAGAGTTGCTCCCTTTCTAGTAGATCCGTCTGCATGTTGCTTCAGAAAACATTCCCGGACACAATTAACACATTGTGCCCCATCTAATCAATTCACATTACGACTCACCAACCACTACAACC
>CM075991.1:3019533-3066930 GCA_038087875.1 Malacoraja senta
GAGACAAAAATGCTGGAGAAACTCAGCGGGTGAAACAGGCAACAGAGTTTGAAACTTTTGTCGAAGAGACTCTAAACGTGGGAAAGGGAGGGGGGTGGGCCATCTGAAACCTGGCCTTGAAGCAGCTGCTTGTTGCCACGTCTAGTGGCGCTCTGATCCCGTCGACCATCAAGCCAGGAAGGCATCGTCTCTTACCTGGTCGATTGTTCCCCAATACGCCACTTGTGCCTGAGTTGGGGCGTCGCTCTACAGACGCGGTTCACAACTGCTGTGTCTGGGAAGCACCGCCTGCCTGGACTCACACTGGTGACGCGGGACAATGCCACCCCCCTGTGACGCTAGTGGCCATCAAGCGGTGGAGGCAAAGCTCTAGCTCTTGTGTCTTTGCTTGGAGGATCTCGGGCAACTGGCAGCAGGAGCTCCTGTGTCCTCACCTCGTCTCGGCAGCTGCCCCTCTGTCAGCGGCGACTCCCCTCTCAGGCGGAAAGACAACGGAATCGCCGCTGCCGAAGCAAATCGCTCTCCCATTTCCCTACTAACACAGCCCGTTGCGTAACATTGCACTAACTATGGCTCAGATGGCAGCATTATACCTTCTCTTATTCGGCTGCACCTCTGGAGTCCGGATGCTGCAAATCAACCAGAGACCCATCATCGGTAAGTACCAGCCACTTGGCATACCAAAGGGACAACTCTGCCAATGTACTAGGCACGGGGAGGGATTCTGATGCTGATTTACAACAAACTGGAGTAACTCAACGGGTCGGGCAGCCTCTCTGGAGAACATGGATAGGTTACGTTTCGGATCGGGACCCTTCTTCAGAGTGTAGTAGAAGAGAGAATCTGAAAGAGAGGTGGTGGCAAAACAAAGGCTGACAAGTGATGGGTGGACAAAAGTGCTGGAGAAACTCAGCGGGTGCAGCAGCATCTATGGAGTGAAGGAAATAGGCAACGTTTCGGGCCGAAACCCTTGATAAAGGTAATGGGGGTTAAAGCTGCCAGCATACCTCCATTTTAAAGTTGTGTGATTCTATTTAGTTTCTGCTCCCTTCACATTTGTGCAATGAGCTGCACATCTTATTCTAAGTAATAGCGCCCTGGGATCAGTAGACTCGCTAATTTGATTTCATTTTCTTCCCAAAACACCAGGACAAACTTAAGTAATGGGCCAAACTGACAAACTAAGAAGGACTTTGTCCGGTGTTAACTGGACAAGGACCGGCTTGCCTTTCAGAAGGTCATAGTGGTTAAAACAGTTAAATTAACGGAGTGAACTCCTTAATTAAACAAAAATATGTTTATTACATTCTAAAAGATAATTGAGAAGTAAGTTACCCTTTGCCCCCAGGGATTGTGGAACAAGACGACCACGGGCGTAATCATGGGTTGCAGAACTACTGAAATGTAGAAGTGGGATATTAGCATAGAAAATGGGGATGTCCAGAACTAGCAGTCACAAGGAGGTCACTGAACTGATGAGAAATTTCCCACGCAAGGAGTGGTAAAGCTGTGGAATTGTGAACCAATGAAGGCAATTGAAGCCAAATCATTAAATGTATTCAGAAAGGAGTTTGATTTAGTAATAATGGTTGAAGGGATATGGGAAGAAAGCAGGAACACAATTTTGAATTGGTGTGATCAGCCAGGAGTACACAATGGTGAAACAAGCTCGAAAAGCCAAGTGGTCTACTCCTGCTCCTAATTTCTTCATTTCTATGTAAGAATAGTGTGAATATTGTTGCATTTGGATTTTTTTATTTACAGGATATGGCAGTCGCTGACAGGTCAGCATTTATTATCCATCTCTAATGGCCCTTCAGAAGGTGGTGGTGAGCCATTCTGAACTGCTCTATTATGTCCATTATGTTATTGGGTAGGGAGGGAGTTCAGGATATGAGCACATCAACTCTGAAGAAATAGCAATATACAGCAATGGGTTAGTTCCCCACACCTGCAGTCTCAATATCAAAGTTTCGTACATATCCATCAATGGCCTCCTTCCTCTTCCTCATCATACAGAACCTCATGTCACCCACAGAGATAGGGTTGGTTTTCACAGAGATTCCTAACTGTGCTATGTTGCTTGTACACTCCACTGTTACTATAATGTTGACCCTAACCCTAACCCTGAGCAGCTAAAAGTTTCAGATGTTTTACCTCCTTTGAGCAAAATGCAGAAAAGATCGAAGTTGCCGTCTTTCACTTGTTGAATTTCTTAGTTTGTTAAAAAAACGTTTCAATTTATCTAATTTTAAAAAATGAAATGATGAAATATTAAATTGTGAAATGGATTTTCCGGAAATGCAATACGGTTAATCAAAAGAAGCCTTAAAAAAAGCCAAGGATACCATCATATTAACAGAAGTGACTAAGTTAATAAAGTTTGCTGATGACACAAATTTGCGGGCGTGAGAAAATGGAAAGAGGATGACAAAGTCAAATGACTGTCAGAAAATATTTTACCTCTTCTCTGCCTCAACTACTTCTTCTGGCAGCTTATTCCATAAACACATACCCTCTGTTTAAAAAGGCCCCCTAGTTTCCTTTTCATCCCCCTCTCACCTGAGAACCAGATCAAGATCTCTTGATCTTGATCTGCCTACCCTGTAAAAATGACTGTGCATTCACTCGATCTATTCCACATGATTTTATACTCCTCTATAATATCACCCCTCATCCTCATGCACTCCATGAATAAAGTCCTAGCTTGCACAACTTTTCCCTATAGCTCAGGCGCTCAAGTCCTGGCAACATCCTCAAAATCTTCTCTGCACTCTTTCCATCTTAATGGCATCTTTCCTATAGCAGGGTGACCAAAACCCTACACCAGATGTAGCCTCAACAGTGCCATTTTACAACTGCAATATAACATCCCAACTTCTATACTCATTCCCTGACTGGTGGTGGCCAGCATACCTAAAGTCTTGGTCACTACCCTATCTGCCCGTGACACCATTTTTAAGGAACTACTGTATATGTCCATAGGCACTTAGATGTCTCTGCTCTTCAACATTCCTCAGGACATTACCATTCATTGTGAAGGTCCTGCCCTGGTTTACTTCCCAAAATGCAACATCTTAACATCTCTGAATTAAACTTAATTTCCATTTCCTGGCCCACTTGCCCATCTGCTCAAGATGTCATCGACAAACCTACTAATCATGCCTTGTACATTCTCAGCCAAATCAATTATTTAAACCACAAACAGCAATAGGTCCAACACGGATCCCTGAAGCCCATCACTAGTCACCGGCTTCCAGTCTGAGAAACAACCTTCCACCATCACCCTGCCTTCTGCCATGAAGACAACTTTATACCCAGTTAGCTACTTCTCTCCAGATCCTCTGCGATCTAACCTTTCAGAACAGCCTGCCTTGTGGAACTTTGCCAAAGGCCTTGCTAAACTCCATATAAACTATGCCTTCATTAATTTTTTGGTTCCTTTTTCAAAAAAAGTAACCAAATTTGTGGGACAGGATCTCCCACACACAAAACCATGCTGACTATCCCAGAATCAATCCCTGACTTACCAAATGCATGTAAATCTTATCTCTTATGGGCCTTCCAGTGTAAAGAAATGTCTGCATGTTAATGCTGCCGACTGGCACATTCCAGGCTGCGGGAGTGGGTGGTAGGATGCATCTGGAGCTCTGGAGCCACTGCGAAGGATCCGTGGAGAAGAATTACAGTCAAAGATCTTACTGTGACTGGACACAAAAGGGCTGGGTTTTGAAAAACACACTCCTTTCTCAAAAATGTCAATTGACCATTCTAAATATCAAACCCATCCTACAAGCTTTGCTACATTCCCCTGTAGTATATAGAAAAGAACAACACATGAACAGGCCCTACAATGTCTGGGTCGAACATGATGCCTTTAGATGCCTGCACATGAGTCATATCCCATGAGGGAAGTAGTCTTTCAGAATTTCCCATATTTCTTAATAATGGTGTTTTCAGCAGGTTCAAATGGTCTACATGTATCTGTTTATGCGCAGTAAATAGATATAGTTCCAGGATCATCCTCCATGGATATTCTTTTACGTTCAGTAATGATAAAGCACTGCTTTTACAGCTATAACATGCAGAATTAAAACGTTCAAGTAAGGAGGGAATGTTTGAAAGATACATTTAACTGACCCTGCACATTTACCTTCCTCGATAGTGTTTATCAACCCTTAAGTTTGATCTATATTTGTGTTCCCCATAGGGATATTGGCACAGGAATCAGATGATCCTGATCTTCAGTATGGGAAGAGTTACATTGCTGCACCTTACGTGAAGTATCTGGAGTCAGCTGGCTGCAGAGTGGTGCCAATCAGGTACTCTTCACTGTTCTTCCACCAGCTGAACTGTGCAACCAGCATTGAATTGGATGCTTACCCTTCGATTAGATACACCATCCCAGCAAAAGAGCAGTTTTCATTTTCTTAGACCAGCACCTTTTTTTAATGTATGAGCATGGTTAACATTTTACTATTTCTAAGTATATATTTTCTTGGTTCAAGCCAAGGTCAGGTTGCCTGGATGCCCTGAAGCTAATTAGAGGGTAAGTTGATCTGATTTCCTTACAATTACTATAATTCGGAAAGTATTTCCTTCAAATGCTGTGAGCAGTTTAGGAAATCCCAAGATCATGAAATCCACCCTCTGCATGTAATTTGCTTATCCTTTCCTTTTCAGTAGAACCACTAGTGCGGTCAGAAGCTGTCTAGTGTGTGCAATTTGATGCCACCAAGAATATGTACTTTAAGGATTAAGGGAGAAAATTGTTGGGGGTAAGAGGGAAACAATCCAGTTGAATAATTAATACAATATTTGGTGGTTTTCAACAAAGAAAATCAAATGCATGGAATGCTGTTGCAATGAATGGAAAATGCAGTATGTGAATAACAATGGACTTTAAATAATTGTTTTGAATGCAGGCTGAATTTGACATCTGACGAATATGAAAGGATATTCTATTCAATCAATGGGTAAGTAAATGAATAACATACCCCCAATATAATTAGTGAAATGGGAAAATCTCATTATGAGATTTAACCAGCAGACTCTCCCAGGTTGATTCCGTTTTTTGAAGAAGTAACCAAGAAGGACTGGGCACGAGATGTAATCTATATTAACTCCAGCAAGACCTTTGATAAGATTCAGTATGGTAGATTACTCTAGAGTGTTAGATCACATGGAATCCAGAGAGAGCTAACTAATTGGATAAATAATTGGCTTGATGGTAAAATCGAAAGGGTGAAGGTGGTAGGTTGTTTATCAGCATGGAAGCCCCTGGTATGCTTCAGGTGTCAGTGCTAAGTCCATTGTTGTTTGTCGTCTATAGTCTATATCAACAATTTGGATGAGAATGAGAATGTACATGACATGGTTAGTAAGTTTGCAAACGACTTTAAAATACATGGTATCGTAGACATTGAAGAAGGCTATCAAGAATTGCAGTGGGATCAGCTGGGAAGTGGAAACAAAATGGCAAATAAATTTGTGGTTAGATAAGTGTGAGGTGTCGCATTTGGGAAGTCACAGTGAACAGAATGGCGCTGGTGTTGTAGAACAGAGGAACACAGTTGCTGCCTGATCCGCTGAGTTACTCCAGTATTTTGTGTCCATCTTTGGTATAAACCAGCATCTGCAGTTCCTTCCTACATATGATTACAAGTACATGATTCCTTGCAAGTGATGTCTAAGGTGGATAGGGTGGTGAAGAAGATAAATACTCAGTCTCCTTCCTACTTTCCATTAGTAAGGGCATTGAGTATAAAAGTTGAGACGTTATGGTGCACTTGTAGTTGTACAACGCGAGGCCACGTTTGGAATATTGTGTTTAGTTTTGGTCACCCAACTATAGGAAAGATGCTTTTGGACTGAAAAGAACGGATAAAAGATTGATGAGGTTGCCAGGACTCGATGGACTGAGTAATAGGCAGAATAGGCAGTCTGATGAATAGTCTCGACCCGAAACATTACTATTCCTTTTCTCCCGAGATGCTGCCTGATCCGCTGAGTTACTCCAGCATTTTGTATCTATTTTTGGTGCAAACCAGCATCTGCAGTTCTTTGTTATACAGACTAGGATTTTATTCCTTGGAGTGCAGCCGACTGAAGAGTGAATTTAGAGAGGTGAATAAAAACATGAAGGGAATAGATAAGGTCAATGCACACAGCTTTTTCCCAGGATTGTGTGCTAAAGAACTAGAAGGCATAGGTTCAAGGTGAGCAAGGAAAGATGTAATTAAAATTTGAGAGGAAACTTTCTCACACAGACAGTGGTATGTATATGGAACGAGATGCCAGAGGAAGAGGTTGAGACAAGTACAGTAACAACATTTCGACAGGTGCATAGATGGAAAGGTTTATAGGGATATGGGTCAAACACAGATTAATGGGCTAGCATATATGGGGTATCCTGATTGACATGGAAGAGTTGGGCTGAATGGCCTGTGTCCATGCTGCATGACTACTGTAAGATTTGGGTCACACCAGTGCCACAGCCTTTCATTTGTGCCTTTCAATGATTTTGGTATACAATTGAATACCATCTATTTCCTTGGTGTGTCTGTGCAAAAATCCTGCTAATTCTTTGTGCTGTATTTAAAATCCTGAGTTTATATTGAACCACACAGCTCAGAAACAGCCCTTCAGTCCACAGCAACCATTAAATACCCAGCAATGCTAATACCTTTTAACACTATTTGTACCAAGGCCTGAAATGCCTTGGTGATTGAAATGTTTTTCTGTATACTTATTAAATGTTGCAAGAGTTCCTGTCTCCCTACTCAGGCAGTGTGTTCCAGGTTCCTCCACGCCTACATTCTTCCTTGCGTACCATCTCAAATTCTTATCCCTATCCAAAACCAATGCCCTCAATTTATAGATACCTCTGACATGGGGGGAATGTTTCCTACGATCTCTTATCTACTCTCCTCTTAATGTTGTCCTCCTCCTTGGCCTCCTCCTCCCCAAAAAAACAACCCCTTTATAATCTATGTTTAAGAAGGAACTGCAGATGCTGGAAAATCGAAGGTAGACATAAATGCTGGAGAAACTCAGCGGGTGAGGCAGCATCTGTGGAGCAAAGGAAATGGGCAACGTTTCGGGTCAAAACCTTTCTTCAGAAGAACTGAAATGCTCTGTCTCTTTAATGACCTGGTGAATCTCCTCTCTGCCCTCTCCAGTGCAAATATATCTATCCTGCTTTTTCTTCAAATCCACTAGCACCTCTTCTTCCCTTGCTCCTCAACCCTCCTATTCTAGTCACCTGTTTCCTCACTCCTCCTATCACCACAGATGCATCACCAGAGAAAAGCATTGAAAATGTGAATTATTGTCTACATTGAGTTATGTGCCCTAGTTATCAGTTCAACATACAGTAGTTACTAATTTGTGTACAATGAAGTTTACTAAATGAGACTATGATCATATTATCTGCTGTAGTTTTCTTTGATATTTATTTGATAGGACACCTGGAGAAATATCCTGCTGCTTTCCGGAATTGCATTGTATTGTAGGATCTAGGGGAATAGATTTAGTATCCCTCGGCCCTACACTGAATTGTTAGCCACAATTGTACTGAATCTCTGATGCAGAATTTGACCACAACCTTCTGATTGAAGAGTTGTAGGATTCCCAACTGAACCTTCCTGACACCTGAATAAATAATTCTGTAAGTGTTTCTAATCAATGGTGTGAGCCATATTTCTTTGAGGAATGAAGGGGTTAAAATGTTAAGGGGACAAAAGAATAAAAATGTACCTAATGCTGCACAAAACCTTCCATTAACCATATATATATATATATAACGTTTTCTCTTCCCAGCATTCTGTTCCCTGGTGGAGCAGTTGACCTGACAACATCCAGTTTTGCTAAAGCTGCAAAAATATTCTATGACCTTGCATTAAAGGTAGGTTTTGCATCATATATTTGTTCTAAATTCAAGATTCAAGATTCAATTTAATTGTCACGGTGAAATTTGAGTTACCTTCAAATAAGACAGGATTTACCTACCATTTTGCTAGTTAAATTTCATCTTGCTTATTGTCCAAGAATGCAAAGTTAATTATTGGGACCTCACAGTCGTTTTCAGAGACATTGGTATGTTTTCATATAGAAATTGCTTTATTACAGTAAAATGTTTGATATGGATCATCTGATGTTATTAAGGGGTTGGACAGGCTAGATGCAGGAAGATTGCTCCCGATGTTGGGGAAGTCCAGGACAAGGGGTCACAGCTTAAGGATAAGGGGGAAATCCTTTAAAACCGGGATGAGAAGAACTTTTTTCACACAGAGAGTGGTGAATCTCTGGAACTCTCTGCCACAGAGGGTAGTCGAGGCCAGTTCATTGGCTATATTTAAGAGGGAGCTAGATGTGGCCCTTGTGGCTAAAGGGATCAGAGGGTATGGAGAGAAGGCAGGTACGGGATACTGAGTTGGATGATCAGCCATGATCATATTGAATGGCGGTGCAGGCTCGAAGGGCCGAATGGCCTACTCCTGCACCTAATTTCTATGTTTCTATGTTTCTATTATGTTTATTCTTCTGTGTTTCATGCTATTGGCAAGCTCCTGAAAGAGTTTTGTGGGACTGGGAGACCAAGAGTGCCGGGTATATAATTCCATGATAGTGACAACACAGGTAGACTGGGTGGTGGAGATTGGGTTTGGTAAGATTCCCTTCATCGGTCAAGTCACAGAGTACAGGAGATGGGACGCCATGTTGCAACTGCATAGTTGTTGATGAGACCACACTTTGGGTATCGTGTGCAGTTCTTTTGGCCTGGCTACAGCATGGATGTCATTCAACTGGAAAGGATGCAGAAAAGATTCACCAGGATGTTACCAGGACTCGAAGACTTGTATTATTGGAGAGATTGGATAGGATGAGACTTTTTTTTCCTAAAATGTAGGAGAGTGAGGGATGATCTCACAGCAATATATAAACTCTTGCGAGGTGTAGATAAGGAAGATAGTCACTGTATTTTTCTGTTGCAATGAACGAAAAGCAGAGGTCATAGATTTAAGGTGAGAGATGAAAGATTTAAAAGGAACCTGAGGGGCAACTTTTTCAACACAGATGGTGGTGGATGTAAGGAATGAACTGACAATGGAAATTATAGTGAAGGATACAATTACAATGTTTATAAGGCATTGGGACAGGTACATGATAGAAAAGGTTAAGATGAATATGGGTCAAATGCTGACAAATGGGACTGGCTTCAGTAGACATCTTGGTTAGCATGGACAAGTTGGGCCGAAGGTCCTGTTTCTGTGCTGTATGGCTCCATGACTCTATTCCTGTGTTAATTTTGCAGGCATTTGATGCTGGTAATTATTTTCCTATGTGGGGAACCTGTCTGGGACTGCAACTCCTGGTCACCATTACTGCTGAAAAGGACTTACTAATAAACACTGACACTGAGAACATTGCTCTCCCACTTAATCTGACCACTGGTAGGAGCACTTTGTGATAAAGTATCATGACTTTGTTTATTATTGCCACGTGTGACAATAACACAGTGAAAAACTCTTATTGCAAGCTATCCAGTGTAAACCTGTGAGGGATAATGTTAGATTTTATAATTAAAGACATTATAGGAGGACATTTTGAATCAAAATCCAAGGTAATCAATTAAAATATACGGTTAAAAAAAGGCAGGTGAGGATGGGTTTCGATAGGTAGATGCTTTGTCCTGTCCCCACCTCTCCTAGTTTTCTCCACCACCCACCCTACAATCAGTCTGAAGGAGGTTCTGACCCAAAACGTCACCTATTCATGTTCTCCAGAGATGCTGGCTGACCAGCTGAGTTACTCCAACATTTGTGTTTTGTTTTGTAAACCAGCATCTGCTGTTTCTCATGTCCAGTCCACTTCTTTATATGCACTTGAATGAAGTGATGTTTATATTAAGTGTTTCCCCATATTAAATGTTCAAGAAGGAACTGCAGATGCTGGAAAATCGAAGGTAGACAAAATTGCTGGAGAAACTCAGCGGGTGCGGCAGCATCTATGGAGCGAAGGAAATAGGCAACATTTCGGGCCGAAACCCTTCTTCAGACTGATGCAGGGTGGGGGGGGGGGGGGGGGGCGGGAAGAAGAAAGGAAGAGGAGAAGCCAGAGGGCTGAGGGAGAGCTGAGAAGGGGAGGAGACAATAAGGGCTACTGGAAATTGGAGAAGTCAATGTTCAGGCCACTGGGGTGCAGACTGCCCCAGCGGAATATGAGGTGCTGCTCCTCCAGTTTCCGGTGGTGCGCACTCTGGCAATGGAGGAGGCCCAGGACAGAAAGGACGGAATCAGAATGGGAGGGGGAGTTGAAGTGCTGAGCCACATATTAAACTACAGGAGTAGGCGAGTTTCGAAGATGTGCTGGATTTGTTCAGAATACTGAGTCATAGCATGGCATACACTGGATCTGTATTAGAAATACTGCAAGCATTATCTTTCCATTCAATACCTCTCTGTGAAAAATATCTAACTCTGTGCAACAGGCTACAATTCCATAGCAATTCTAAGTTTATGTAACTCTGTCATAGGCTTTCTAGTGTTAGGGATTACTTTGAATCGCAGTCAACACAAATCAAGATCAATATCGTTTACATGATCTTTACATATCATGTTAAATATATTGTACTCTTTTACAGTATCTATTCCATGTTATTGTAAAATAATTTTCTTTCTGTCCAATTTATTAGGATTCTCCAAAGAAGGAATGTGTTGTTGCTGAAGGGCAAGGTGTGAATATGCGATACACAAGTACAGCATATTATACACAATTGCAACAGGTAGTACAAAGAGGAACATCATTCCAGAGTACAGAATATAGTGCGACAGTGTTATAACGTTACACCTACAGAGAATGTGCACTTGAGATTTGTCATGTAAAAATAATTCAGATGAAAAATAATTCTGTTGCATTACAGATTGAAACAAGCTGACATTGACAGCAAAAATCCAGTGCAGCATCACTTTATGTCCAGTTAGCAAGAGAGGAAGGAATTTGATAAAGGAGGCATTTGATAAAGTGGCACATTGTGGAGATAAAAGTTCACGGTGTAGGATGTTACACTGGTTTTGATAGAAGATTGGCCTTCGTCTGGTTGGCAAGGTGAAGTGCCTCAGGAAAGATTTTTTGCCGTCTAGCTTTCTCAATTGATATAAATGACTTGAGAGTAAGCTTGCTAACTTTGCTGACGAAACACTGAATAGTGGGAAAGTAAGTTGTGAAAAGGAATAAAGGAAATTAAGTGAGTGGGCAAAGATCGGTCAAATGGAATTTAACATAATATTGTCCATTGGCAGGAAAATAAAAACACATATCGTTTCAATGATTACAGAGCTCTGAGTCACCCAGGGATGTGGGTGTCCAGGTGCATGATTTGCAATTATTCAGATTCAGATTCAGAGTCAACTTTATTGTCATTGTGCAGTGTACAGTACAGAGACAACGAAATGCAGTTAGCATCTCCCTAGAAGAGCGACATAAATATGAGCAGTAAATAAATAAATCTAATCTAATAAATCCTGGTGGGAGGAGTGTCCGGGGGGGGGGGGGGTGTGATTGGCAGTCACCGAGGTACAGTGTTGAGTAGTGTAACCGCCGCAGGGAAGAAGCTGTTCCTGGACCTGCTGGTCCGGCAACGGAGAGACCTGTAGCGCCTCCCGGATGGTAGGAGGGTAAACAGTCTGTGGTTGGGGTGAGAGCAGTCCTTGGCGATGCTGAGCGCCCTTCGCAGACAACGCTTGCTTTGGACAGACTCAATGGTGGGGAGTGAGGAACCGGTGATGCGTTGGGCAATTTTCACCACCCTCTGCAGTGCTTTCCGGTCGGAGACAGAGCAGTTGCCATACCATACTGTGATGCAGTTGGTAAGGATGCTCTCGATGGTGCAGCGGTAGAAGTTCACCAGAATCCGAGGAGACAGATGGACCTTCTTTAGTCTCCTCAGGAAGAAGAGACGCTGGTGAGCCTTCTTGACCAGAGTTGAGGTATTGTTGGTCCAAGAGAGGTCATCGGAGATGTTGACCCCCAGGAACCTGAAGCTGGAAACACGTTCCACCTCCCTCCCGTTAATGTGGATGGGGGTGTGCATGCCGCCCCTAGACTTCCTGAAGTCTACAATGAGCTCCTTGGTCTTCTTGGAGTTAAGGGCCAGGTTGTTGTCAGCGCACCATGCTGCTAGGAGCTGGACCTCCTCCCTATAGGCCGACTCATCGTTGTTGCTGATGAGGCCAATCACCGTTGTATCATCTGCATACTTGATGATGGTGTTAGTACCATGTACAGGTGTGCAGTCGTAGGTGAAGAGGGAGTAGAGGAGGGGGCTCAGCACACAGCCCTGTGGAACGCCGGTGTTCAGGGTGAGGGTTGAAGATGTGTGCTTGTCTAACCTAACAGACTGGGGTCTGTTGGTTAGAAAGTCCAGTATCCAGTTGCAGAGGGAGGGGTCGATGCCCAGGTCACCGAGTTTGGTGATCAGTTTAGAGGGTATGATGGTGTTGAATGCTGAGCTGTAATCGATGAACAGCATTCTTACGTAAGTGTCTCTGTTGTCGAGGTGGGAGAGGGCGGAGTGAAGTGCCGTTGAGATGGCATCTTCCGTACTCCTGTTCTTGCGGTAGGCAAACTGATAGGGATCCAACGTGGGGGGTAGGCAGCCTTTGAGGTGTGCCTGGACCAGCCTCTCGAAGCACTTGGCGATGATGGGAGTAAGTGCAACTGGGCGGAAGTCGTTGAGGCTTGCCGCAGTGGAGTGTTTTGGCACCGGCACGATGGAGGTGGATTTAAGGCACGTGGGCACAACTGCTTGGGCAAGTGACAGGTTGAAGATGTCACTTGCCGGTCATTATAACAGGTCATTAGGAAAGCTAACCATGTGCTATTGCTTACTAGTAGGGAATCTGAATACAAAAGTAGGAAGATTACACGTTATTTAGGAGATTGGTGAGGCCACATCTGGAATCCGCCTGCTGAATTGATCTCATTCTTTAAGGGAGGTAATTAATGCAGTTCAGAAAATGTTTATTGGATTAGTAGCTGAAATGCATGGTTTCATTTCTAAGGGAAGGTTAAAATCAAACTGGTGACCATGGCAATCAATCAGCATTTGATTGCTCACATTCCCATTCCCAATCTGACCTTTCTGTCCTGGGCCTCCTCCAATGTCAGAGTGAGGCCCAGTGCAAATTGGAGGAACAGCACCTCATATTTTGCTTGGGTAGCTTACACCCCAGCGGTATGAACCTCTAACTTCAAGTAACCCTTGCTTTCCCTCTCTCTCTCCATCCCTCCCCTTCCCAGTTCTCTGACCAGTCTGACTGTCCCTCTGATTACATTGTATCTGTGTCTGCTTTGTAATCACCTTCTACTAGCTAACATTGGTCTATCCTACGTTCTTGATCTGCATCTCTTTTGATCTGTTACACTTCCTTATCTCTGTAACTCCCTCTCCATGACGCTCAGTCTGAAGAAGGATCTTGACCCAAAACATCACCCCTACCTTCTCTCCAGAAATGCTGCTTGTCCCGCTGAGTTACTCCAGCTCTTTGTGTCTATCTTCAGCTTGTATCTGCTCTGGTTTGGAGAAGTGAAAGGGGACTTGATTGAAACAGATAAGATCCTGAACTGCGAGTGTGGACAGAATGTTTTCTTTTGTGGGAAAATCTAAAAACTCTGGGATCGCTGTTTAAATAAAGCCATTGTCCAGTTAATATAGGAAGGAGGTGATTTTTATTTCTCACAGGGTAGTGAGTCTTTGGAACTCTCTCCCTCAAAGAAACAGAATCTTTGAATATTTTTAAAATAGTTGATAGACTCTTGATAAGAGAGGGTTGAAATGTTACTGTGAGTGGACAGGGGTGCATAGTTGAGATTACAGACAGTAGGAATATTGTTATTAAAAATGGTGGAGTTGGCTTGAGTGGCCGAGTAGGCCCACTCCTGCTCCTAATTTGCATTTTTGTGGAGCTGTTCGCTTTCACACAGATGGGAAAGAATCTCTTTGGTAACATGCTTGTTGTGGATCAGACCATACTACCTTGGCTAGCTTGTTCCTGCAATGCATTGGAAGTCCACTACCAGATGCAGTCATTCAGATGCGCGATGAATCAGAATCTTACATTGTTTGAAGAACAACGTTCATGCATCAACTCACATCGGCTTAATTTCTTTCTTCCCAGCTGCTGCATCGAGTAAAATGTTTCAGAACTTTCCTCCAGATCTGTACAAGGCTATGTCTGTTGAGCCTCTGTCTGCAAACTTCCATCACTTTTCTGTTTCTGTCCAGGTAAGGTTTTGCTTTTTTTGCTGGTATGTTTTCAATCAGAGACTGCAATGCACAAGAAATCCTGTGAAAGGCTAATTCACCATCTAGGACATCAACTAAATCTGAATATCGATGGAGCTGATAGACATAGAGGCGGACAGCCGAGGAGCGGGACGTCGGGTTGCAGGCCTGCCACATCCTGGGGCTTACCTGGATCAGGGCCGGTCCAGTACTGTCAACATGTGGAACAGACTTTGGACTGTTTCTTTTTCTTTGTAAACGGTGCAAAATACGGCTACTGTACATTTGGGGGTTGTGCAAAAGAATTTTACTGTGCCGTGCATATGTAACAATAAAGAACCATTGTACCATTGTTACATCCAGTGCATATACACAAAAAGCTGGAGTAATAGACAATAGGTGCAGGAGTAGGCCATTCAGCCCTTCAAGCCAGCAGGGCCATTCAATGTGATCATGGCTGATCATCCCCAATCAGTACCCCGTTCCTGCCTACTCCCCATATCCCCTAACTCCGCTATCTTTTAGAGCCCTATCTAACTCTCTCTGTTGAAAGTATCCAGAGAACTGGCCTCCACCGCCCTCTGAGGCAGAGAATTCCACAGACTCACAACTCTCTGTGTGAAAAAGTGTTTCCTAATCGTTCTAAATGGCTTACCCATTATTATTAAATTGTGGCCCCTGGTTCTGGACTTCCCCAACATTGTGAACATGCTTCCTGCCTCTAGCGTGTCCAAACCCTTAATAATCTTATATATTTCAATAAGATCCCCTCTCATCCTTCTTAATTCCAGAGTATACAAGCCCAGCCGCTCCATACTCTCAGCATATGACAGTCCTGCCATCCCGGTAACTCAGCGGGTCAGACAGCATCTCTGGAGAAAAGGAATAGGTGATGTTTTGGGTCAAGACCCTTCTTCAAACCAGCATCTGCAGTTCCTTCCTACACATTACATCCAGTGTAGTTGATCCTGGTGGAACCCAGCATTGTGTTCAGATGAAAGATCCCAAGACGAAACATCGATTGTCCTTAGATTGTCCCTCCATAGATGCCGCCTGGCCCACTGAGTTCCTCCAGCAGATTGTTTCTTGAACAACAGCATTGATGATGACTCCAGCAAAATTAAACATTTTAAGAATAGGACAAGTAAATAAGAATAGCACAGTGGCGCAGCTGGTAGAGCTGCTGCCTCACAATGCCAGAGACCTGGGTTCAATCCTGACTACGGGTGCAGGCTGTGTGGAGTTTGCTCATTCTCCCTGTGACCACGTGGGTTTCTCCCGGACACGCCGGTTTCCTCCCACATCCCAAAGAGGGTTAATTAGCATCTGTAGGTTGTCCCTAGTGTCAAGGGAGTGCATGCAAAAGTGGGATTACATAGAACTAGAGTGAAGGGGTGATCGATGTTCGGCGTGGATTACATGAACCGAAGGGCCTGTTTTCATGCTTTATCTCTAAACTAATCAATTAGTTGGAAAGAGGATAATGTTAAGTCTTTCTTTCGAAGAAAGTTATTTTTCACATGATAGTTACCGGTAAAGAAAACCAATCAACTTATCTAAATATAGAAAAGGACACAAAGTGCTGGAGTAACTCAGCAGGTCAGGCAGCATCTCTGGAGAACATGGATGCTGCCTCACAATGATTCGGGTCGAGACCCTTCTTCAGATTGATTGTTGAGAGGGGGGAAGAATGCTGGAAGAGAGGAGGGTCCGAATAAAGCATGGCAGGTAATAGGTGGAGGGAGGGTTTCAATAGGCAGATGGTTGGACAAGGCCAAAGATTAAAAGACAGAAGGTGTAAGACCAAGGGGTTGAATAGTTGCGAATAGTGAAGCTAGAGGATGGAATGTAGGTGGAAATGTAGGGAGATTGAAGAAATAGGTGAATTATACCATCATCCTGAATCCCAGAGGAGGTATCAATGTCAGACAAATCTTGATGCAAGATATTCAGTCACAAGCCAAATGCCTTTGGCCAAAGCCCTTCATCTATTCTGAATATATCCAGTATGATCTTCGAGTTCCTTTATTGTAGTGAAAACGTATTTGCTTTATGTAAATTATAATTTGTCGGTTTATTCACAGGCTTTTCTGGAAAATGAGAAACTAAACAAATTCTATTCGATCCTGTCCACCGATACTGACAGAAAAGGTGTGCAGTTCGTGTCAACCATGGAGGGTAAGATGAATATAGTGATTAGTATTAGAATTAAAAGAATTGAAGTAAGAGGATAAATTGTCCTATTGTAATAATGAATAATAATGGATGGGATTTATATAGCGCCTTTCTAATACTCAAGGCGCTTTACATCGCATTATTCATTCACTCCTCAGTCACACTCGGTGGTGGTGAGCTATTTCTGTAGCCACAGCTGCCCTGGGGCAGACTGACGGAAGCGTGGCTGCTAATCTGCGCCTACGGCCCCTCCGACCACCACCAATCACTCACACACATTCACACACATTCACACGCAGGCAAAGGTGGGTGAAGTGTCTTGCCCAAGGACACAACGACAGTATGCACTCCAAGCGGGATTCGAACCGGCTACCTTCCGGTTGCCAGCCGAACACTTGCGCCATCTGTCGTCCTATTGTGACATGTACTGTACGATTTCTTCATTTGTTAAATCTATTTACAGATGAATTGGTCATCTTTCAGGCCCATAAGAATAACTCAGTTAAAGTGATTGTGTATTTTCCGTCGTTCCTCTGCACCTGACTAGCCACATTGTAGAAGTGACAGGTGGAGGAGGGTTGTTCATAGAACATATGGAGCAAAGAGCAGCACAGGAGCGAGCCCTTCAGCACATCATGATTGCGCCAACAATTATGCTAATATGACTCAAACCATTGCCCAACAATATTTGTGTCCATCTGTTCCATGCCTGTTTAAAATAGATAAAGTCTGATTAGCATCGCTCGTCCCACTGCATCTACACTGACCTAGAAAAACTGGATACAGTCATGGGCAATACAGTGGTGCAGCAGGTAGAGCTGCTGCCTCACAGCACCAGACATCAACGTCCGATCTTGACTTAGGATGCTGTCTGTGTAAAGTTTGCATGTTCTCACCGTGACTGCGTGGATTTCCTTCAGACACTCGTATTTCCTCCCACATCCCAAAGAAGTGCCGGTCTGTAGGCTAATTGGCTGCTGTAAAATTCCCTGTAATGTGTAGGGAGTGCAAGAGAAAATGGGATAACATAGAACTAGTATGAAAGGTGTTCAATGGTCAGCATGGACTCAGTGGGCTGGAAGGCCTGCTTTCAAACTGTATCTTTAAAAACTGTAAAAAAAACGACATTGAAAAGGGATGTGCATTCTCAATTTAATCCTGCCATTTACTGTATACATTCCTCTTCCATTTGTCCTCCAAAAATGTATGCTTTGCATGTTCAGATTAAATCCCATCTGCCATTTCTCATCTAAAGATCCCAACTGATTGACATCCAGCATTAGACTCGATAATGTTCCTCAATTTCCACAACTCTACTAACTTCTATGTTGTCTGCAAATTTACAAATCAAACCACCTCCATTTTCATCCAAATCAATTATACTTATATAAATATGCATAAAAAAATATGTATAAATGATTTGGATGAAAATGAAGGTATGAATTAATATTTATATATAAATATCACAAACAACAGAAGACCCAGCTATGATCCCTGCGGAACACCTCCAGTCAAAGAAACACCCTTCCACTACTATCCTCTGTCTTCTATGACCATGTCAGTTTTGTATCCAACTTAACAACTCATTGAATCCCACATGAATTAATCTGGGCCAGCCTACCATGAGGGACCTTGTCAAATGCTTTACCAAAGCATCCACTGTCCACCTATATCAATAATCTTTGCCACTTCCTCAAAAAACTCGATCGCATTTGGAGTCAGAACCTCCCCCACCCACACAAAGCCATGCTGACTATCCCTGATAAGTCCATTTTTTCACAGAGGCGAATAAATCCTATCCCTGGGAATGCTTTCCAATAATTCCCAGCACTGATGTAAGGTTCACCAGTTATTAATTTAGTAATTAGTCTACGTTGCCCTTCTTAAACAAATAAACAACACTGACAATTCTCCAGTCTTCTGAGACATATTCTGCAGCTACAGCGGAACCCTTTTCCCTGGGTGGAAACGTCGAAGCCTAGCTTCAAGGAGAGAGGGGCAATGTTTAAAGGAGATGCGTGGGTTAATTTTTTAAAGCAGAATATTGAGTGGCTGGAATATGCTGCCAGGGTTGGTGATGGAGGCAGACATGATGGTGACATTTCAGAGGCTTTTGGAAACATACATGGGATTACAGTGAATGAAGGGATGTGGCAGGCAGAGGAGATTAGCGTGACATCACATTTGGCACAGACAATGTAGGCCAAAGGGCCTGTAATTAATGTGGCACTGCTCATGGGGCAGATACATACAGAATGATCAGCTTTACAGAATACAAGATTATACCTAGTTATTTAAGCGAACATTCCTAATGAAGATCTTTCTTTCACCTGTCAATTACTCCAGGGATCCGTTATCCTTTCTACGGGGTTCAGTGGCACCCAGAAACAAGTCGCTTTCAGTGGCAGCCGGACATGGCTTTCCCGCACTCTCCAAATGCGGTTCAACTCTCCTTTCTCCTGGCTGATTTTTTTGTGAATGAAGGTACTTTGTTTGCAAGCAAAAGTGTAAAAAATGTGGCGTCACAATATTTGAAAATAGGATTTACCCTTTTGTACCCAGTAATTTAGAGGTGGACGGCAAATGAATTAGCATTGATATTCACATGAATGTTAAAAACTACCAGAATCTAATCTCTTACATAGTGCACAGTGGCATAGCTTGTAGAGCCGTTACCTCACAGCACCAGGGACCCAGGTTCCATCCTGATCTCGGGTGCTGTCGGTGTGGAGTGTGCAAGTTCTCCCTGGGAATGTGTGGGCTTCCTCGGAGTTCCTCCCACATCTGAAAGACATGTTGGTTTATAGGATTATAGGTTAATTGGCCTCTGTAAATTGCCCCGAGTGCGTAAGGAGTGGTGAGAAAGTGGGATAGCAGAACTATTGTGAATGCGTGATTGAAGGTAGGCATGAACTCAGTGCTATCTCTAAACTACCTCAATGTCATCTGTAAAAAATCTAGCGTCACAATCTCTAGACGTCAGTTTGAGTAACTGAACTGACTAAATGGCAGCTAAAATGTTATGTCTGGTATTGGTAGAGGAAGTGAGCGTCCCACACTGACCACTAAAGTCCCAGGTTAAAACATTCGCTTTATCTGTACAGATACAGCCGAGATTCATCAGGTTATTTATCAGTTTAAAGATGAACTGTCATAGAAGGTTCTTTTCCAAAACACTATCCAGCAATTTTGTTGTTAAATTGTTAAGTGTAGATGTGGAAGAAAGCAGCATCTGTCTTCAATCTGACTATTGTACAGTTAATTGCCTGCTGGCAAGTATTCTCAGACAGGAAGTTTTGATTGAGCTATTGGACTCCGTTATCACAGTGCCCTCCTCCGATTTCAACATAATTTCCTCTTGCAGAGTTACTTCCTCTACTCATGTTAGAGTCTCTGGTTTAAAAATAAGTCGGAGTTCACAGAGAAGGTCATCGTTCTTGAGGATAGATAGATCACTGGATGACAAGATGGCCGATCGTATCAACTGAGTTTGTTGTTATTGCTGTTAGTCTGCAACATGAATGGTATTCTTAATGCCTGTCATGTGTGCGACACCATTCCTCCCATTGTTCATTGTGAAAATATTCTAAAGTTATTTTATTTCGATACCCTGCACTCTTGATTTGTTTGCCTCTGATAACTTTTTGATTTGTGTTTGCAGCTCGGAAGAACTTTCATCATTTCCCAAGTCCAGAAGAAGAGAAAGCAGCTCTGATCTATAACTACAACCCACAATATGTGCCTACATCCAGCTATATCCAGGTCTATTTTTTCTAAACAATTGTAAATAGGGTATTAATTATTGCAGATGCGGTACAAAAAAGGATACCAAGTACTGGAATAACTCAATGGGTCAGGGTTTGAAGAAGGATATCGATCCGATACATTGTCTATCCATGTTCTCCAGAGATGATGCCTGACCCACTACTCCAGCACTGTGTGTTTTTTTAATGATTGCAATAATTTTGAAAGATTTCCACAATGTTAACTTCTTGAAGCGAACATACTATTTTTATCCACTGATGTGCTCAGAATGAATGAATGAATATGATTAAGATGTTTAAGAAAGAACTGCAGATGCTGGAAAATCAAAGGTAGACAAAAATGCTGGAGAAACTCAGCGGGTGAGGCAGCATCTACGGAGCGAAGGAAATAGGCAACGTTTCGGGCCGGGTCTGAAGAATGAATATGATTGTCACTTTCAGATTCAGTCCCTGAACATAAGTGCATGTGCACAATTAATACATCTTGCAAAATGTAATGTTTACCATTTCTAACACCTTTACTCCGCTGTTTCCCCACTACTTTGGTATACCTGCATCATTTCTACGGTGACACAATTAGTTTAATACATGTTTAGTCCTACTGGTTTTGAAGTCCTAAGCATTCATAGGAAATAGGTGTGATACTGATTAGTTTTCGATGACATCTTTGTCTGACGAAGGACCACAGGAAAACAGATTTTTTTTATTTTTCACATAGATTTCTAAATTCCAATTCTGTCAAAACAACTCTGGCACCGAATGAAGAAAGAGACAAACAGAGAGAGGGGGAAAAAAAGTTTAAAAGCTAACAGAGACAGAAAATGCAAAATGATGTAGCGAGGCAGGAAGAAAGGACTTATCCCTAACTGGTCGAGGACAGACTCAAAGACGCAGTGTCAATGATGCTTCTAGTGCAGTGCTAGGAAGAGAGAGGGGAACTTTAAGCACACAGTAAGTATAAATATTAGGATATTTTGTTCCAAGATTTCTTCCTCACTTGATGTTGTGTGGTAACTAGAGAAAACAAGAAAATCTGAACTGATTAGAAAATGCATGATTTTTAGCTACACCTCGGTGAGCTCAACCAAGGGCAGTTGGATAGCAATATAAAGGTCTCCCTCAGTATGTGTCTTCTAAAGGTGAGATATCTGACCTTTTGTTGAATGGGTAATTTTAAGTTTAGGTTTATTGTTGTGTATAACGAGGTATAGTGAAAAAGCTTTGTTTTGCAATCTGTCCAATCTAATCAGATAATACTCCATATAAATACAATCGGGCTAAACTCAAGTACAGTAGGGAGAGCAAACGGGAAGATACAGAGTGAAAATATAATTCTTAGTATTGGAACATAGAACAGTACCCTACAAGAACAAGCCCTTCGACCGATAATGTCCGTGCCAAACATGATGCCGAGAGCAACTCTTATCTGCCTGCACGTCATCTACATCCATCCAATGATTGACACAAAATGCTGGAGTAAATGCTGGATAGGGTTAGTCAAAAGTCTCGTAAATGCCACTATCATGTCCGCCTCTACCACCACTCCGGCAGAGCGTTCCAGGCACTCACCACCCTCTATATAAAATATGTTCCCCGCTTTTACAACCTCTGTGTAAAATACATCTCCTTTACACTCTCACTTTAAAGCTATGCCATCTAGTATTTGATTTTTGAATCCTGGGCATCATCGCGCACAAGTTCCAGAGACAAAGTTCAATGTCCACATTGGGATAGAGATGAATGAAATACAGTAGCTTATGAAAGGACCATTCAGAAGCCTGATAACAGAGGGGAAGAAGCTTTATAATAAATCCCAGCAGAAAACAGTTCCTCTGGTCATACTAATTTGCTTAAAGTGAAAGCTCCGGAGGCCCCGACCATGAGTGAACATCAGGAACATCGAGGAAGATGACTGACTTTGGTACCTTCCCTCACAGTGGGAAACTTGTTGATTCTGCTGTGCAGGGATGTTTTATGTTGGACTCTATTGTGTGTTGTGTTCTTTATTTTATTGTATGGCTGTATGCATAAACAAATTTCAGACAATAAAGTGCCATCGTATCATATCGTATCGTATGAGTGAATATCAGTGAACTTACATCTTCTGGGTGGCTCTTTCTGAGAAAGAAAAGAAAAATGTTTCATCTACGAGCAACTAGTTATGTTCATTTATTTGTTTGGCCAGTGATTAAGAGCTGATTCCTTATTATGTTACAACTATTTTGAGCGACAATAGAAAGAGGAAACCTATAGAGATTTAATCTGAAAATATAACTTTTTTGAAGTATGTTTATGAAACTGCATTGCACTGCTGAGGTTTGCAATTGAAGCAAAAATCCATGTCTGTTTAAGATTAAATGAGGTAGGTGAGTGAACGGAATGGGAAGAAAGGATGGAAGCAAAGATGACACGTGAAATTTGGGCTACTGCTCGCAAGGAGGGTAAAAAGAAAAATGGGTCATTTAGTGCAAGGTGATGTATTTTTGTTTTTGTGATTTCCTTGTCACTTAAGGGGCACAGTGGAGCAGCAGGTAGAGCTGCTCTCCCACAGGGTAAAAGACTCAGATTCAAACCTGACCTCGGGTACTGCCAATGTACACTTTGCATGGTCTCCCAGTGACCACATGGGATTCCTCCGGGTGCTTCAGTTTCCTCCCACATTCCTAAGACATACTTACTGCCTATTATGCCTCCTGGCATGTAGGGCAGCAACGAAGATTCTCCACTCAGTAGTGTTGATTCCTTCTGTTGCTGTTTCCGTAACATATTTATTTTACGAGACGGGGTAGTTAGCCCTGTGCTCAACCTCCAACCTGGAGGACCAGTGGATCGCTCTTCGTCTCGCCTCTACCCTTTGACCTATCCAGCATGGGGGATCCTAACAGGAGACGAATCTCCCGCTGGCATAGCTCTAGGGGTCACTGAGACACACAAGCTCCCCAATCACAACAAGGTTGCAATCCAACGGGGAGCGTAGACATACTGGTTTATGTTAATTGCCCATTGTAAAATTGCCACTAATATGTCAGGAAAGTGGGGATAACACAGGAATAGTGTGAATGGACGATCAATGTTCAGAGTGGACTGGTTGGGCTGAGGGCCTGTTTCAATGCTGATTCTGTGGAACTAAATAACATATTCATCCATTACCACTTCATAGCTCTTGGTCCTTAACAGTTTAATCAGTGTGATAAATTTTGATTTTTTTATGCATTGTAACTGCATCTTCTGGATATATTTATATCCCACAACTGGGTTTTCACCTCTGAGATCATTGTAACATCAAGATTGGTATGACCAGGAGAGATTGGATGGTAGATAGTAATACCTCTGTAATTGATAGTGTCACCTGTAATTGGCAAACAAATCGTTTTAATGGCATGCCAAGCATTTTTGATATCTGAATTGAGTGGCAATACATTTGTATTTCTTTGCTGGTTTCTTATAATGGTGTGCAGTCAGCTGGATACATAGAAACACAAGAAATTGATGGTGCTGGAATCTTGATTAAAAAACAATGTACTGGAGAAACTCCCATTAAGTCACATTCCCACACCTATTTGCGACTGTCTTCTTGGGGATAGCATTGTGGTCACCAGGTTCTCTCTGAATTAAGTCTACTCTAGGACAATACATCTGATGATGAGTGGTTGGGAATTAACCTGTTTTCCTCCAACATTCTCCCTTCTAAATTATTTTAACCAAGCAGCCACTTGGCACATAGTGGCTGTGTATCTGGTTGCCCATGGTAGGCTGGTAACTCCTCAGGCTAGGAGTCTTTCACATCATTCCAGATAACAATCACCTGGTTTTCTAATGGTCTTGAATGGGCACAGCTGGAAGATTGCCATGCCACTGGGGTAGATGATTCTAACTTTTTCTATTCCACTGGACTCTTGTTTGTTAAAGTGTAACCTTTGGCTGTGATCTATATTTAAATGTTCCTGTTTTAAGCAAATTATATGTGTCCCCACAAGAAAGTACTCCGCACTCCACCTTTAGCCAACTGAGATCTGATTAGATGGACCTCGACAGTTCACTATGGAGACTGAGATCATAGATTTACATGGATGTAACACTCCAGTTCAAAGGTAATTGTTGATGTTACCTACATATATATCACTTTGCAAAGAGCACTGGAATAAAAAACTGCAGCACAGTTGCACTATTTGACCAGCACTAAAACAGACCCTCAGCCCACATTGTCCATGCCGACCTGAGCGTGTCCCATTTTTCTGCATTTGGCCCATAAAGGGCTCTAAGCCTTTCCTACCTATGTACTTGTCCAAAAGTATTTTAAATGTTATTATTGTACCCATCTCTACCACATCCTCTGACAGCTCATTCCATATACTCACAACTCTCTTTGTGAAAAATGTGCCCCTCGGGTTCCTTTTAAATCTTTTCCCTCTCACCTTAAACCTGTACCCTCTTATTTTAGATCCCATATCGTGGGAAAGAAGCTCTGGCTATCTGCTCTGCGTGATTTTTATAAACATTTGTGAAGTCACGTCTCAGCCTCCTTCGCTCCGGGAAAACAGTCCCAGCCTATCCAGTCTTGCCTTATAAATGAAACCTTCCAGTTTTGGCAACATCTTCATGAATATGGGGACACAAGGGACTGCAGATGCTGGATCTGAAGCAACAAACACTGCTCGAGAAACTCAACAAGTCAAGCAGCATCTGTGAGGGGCCCACTCTTTTGAATGGCTGTATCCCCTCTCTGCTCTAAATCCTGATGCAAGGCTTCGACCGAAAAATGTCAACAATTCCCTTCCCCCTCACGGACGCTGTTTGACCCGTAGAGTTCCTCCAGCAGATTATTTGCTGATCCTCATGAACCTTTTCTGCACCTGCTCTAGTTTGACGACCAGAACTGTACAGGGTGCAGTCTCACCAACATTTTGTGCATCATGATATCCTCCATAATTACTTTTCTCCAATCATAACGCTGCTAATCTTCAACAAAATATATTGCAGGGAGTTTTATTTCCTGAGAAGACATTGGTTGTTGTTGATGTACTTCTCAAGTATATTTGTACAGTTTGACCATGGAAAACAGCAGATGCCAATCCTGACCATACCCAGTCTCTATAACTGTATTTTTTAGGTGATATTAATCACAGGCAAGAAAGGTGATTTTTTTTTTTTGCCCCTGAATTCGTGGCATTGTGGCCTATTTACTTATTGACTCCATTAGGAAAGGTTTTGGGGGCTATGGGCCAAATGCAGGTAAATGGCCCAATATGCCAGTTTGGTGGACATGGACAAGGTGGGCCGAAAGGCCTGTTTCCGTGCTGTACATCTCTATGACGATGACTAATTGTAGTGGCACCTACCACCACCCAAACTGGAAGATGTTAGCTCAACAGAGCACGTATAGGCTCCGGGCTAGTAACACATGTTTCAACACAGATGTACAAAAACCGAGGTGTGAAGCTCTTGCAGCTGTGGGTCCATTGTCCCAGTACAAAATGTACAATAAATACGTGCTAAACACGACCAGTCTCTCGGTTATCATTGTACCTGTACCTCGTCGCACTTGTGCATATGACAACAAACTTGGACTTCTCTCGTCATAAAGTAGGTCGCTGATCTTCATAACCTTCATGCGCGGTTTGTCTTCAACCGATAATTGAGCCGCTTCCCAGGTGGACGCGGGACATTTCAGTCCTGATGCAAGAAATGCCGACCACCCCTCCTCGACAGCTTCTGCTGTTTACGTTGGGGTTACAAAGAGATGCTGAACTGATGTGACAGGGACGGGGAGTACTGTGTGTTTGTGTACGCCCAGTATTGCAGACAGCAGCAAAACACAAGGCAGCGGAGAGGAGCTTTCTGCTTGCCTCCTGCATTACTGCCATCTGCTCTTTCTCACGACCACATCAGCAAAGATAGTATCTTTGCACATAAGGGCTTTCTCCCGCGACGCAATGGCGTGTACCCGAGTTGTGGACGCATTTTGTTAACCCGGCCTGCAACTCTCCACCGGGAGAGGAGAGGAGAGGAGAGGAGGGGTGGGCGTGGGGAGCTGCACTGTCAGCCGAGGGGGGCGTGGAGGGACAGCGTCTCTGGTTCGGCTCTGCGGCAAACGCACACTTGGCCTTGGGTTGGAGAGGAAGAGGAAAGGTGTCAGCTCTTCGAGCCATTAATTCTCCGGACAGACAACGGGAGCCGGCGGGCCTTGCAGCGGGGTTCTCTGGGCGTTCACCCCGTCAGTTCCCCCCCGCGTAACGCAAGAGTGCTGGCGCTGTTTCGAGGGGGGCACAGCGGTCCCCCATCACCTGTTGTGTGTTAAGACCAGTGCCCGGGACCATTGATGCACCCTTTCCAGTGGTGTAACGGTCAGTATATTTCACTCTCCCATTGTCTGTGTGCCTTTTACATATGTGTGTCGCTGTCTACAACCCAGGTCTGGGTGTCGCTCCCTGGTCTTTGGGGTAAAAGGGAACGATGGAGGGAGGCCAGAGACGAGAACAATGGGACCGTTCTCCGTCGCATGGCTCGGCGGCGGCCAGACAGGCTTTGTCTCCAGGCTGGGCTCGCAGGAAGTTGAGCCATCCAGCTCTGCGTCGTTGGGGGTTTAAAGCCCGAAAATAACCAACGCCTTGGGTGGTTCACGGAAAAGGAACGGGCAGTGCTGGGGTTCAACGTGTTTGTGAGGTGGCAGAGCAGCGGGGTCAGTGTTTGTGGGATTCAGAGCGGAGAGAGATGGTCGGTGTATGAAAGACAGGGGGCGGGGGGGGGGGGGTGCAAGATGGTTGCGCACACAGCTGTGAGATCAGGGGGCAGAATTTGCACATTTGCACAAAATGCAGATTTATTCTGCCTTTTGCTCGACCACCGTGTAACACCTATCGGCCTGTCTGCAGCAACGGTGCAGACAGAACATTGTGTCCGGGACCACTGACCGCAGTGCACCCCAATAGTGAAATCAGATTGAAGCACAGCACCGCTATTGTGAATGTCCACCCGAGAGACTGCAGAACAAAATAAAAAACAAAACGTTGGGGGGGACAGAGCGGATTAGGCAGCATCTGTGGGGAAAATGAACAGACACCGTTTCGATCAGCACCCTTAGGGTTTTTTTTGCGCATAGTGAAAATGTCACACCTTAAGCAATGCAGTGATGGAGCTGCGTGGAACCGACAGAACGGATGCAGACTCGTTGGCCCAACAGATCTCTGACACTGCCCGGCCACACACATACCCTTTAAATCTTTCTCTCCGCGTTTCTCCATTCCCTTTTCCCTCGTGTAAATATCAAGAAGTTCTAGACCTTCAAGAATCACAGAGATCCACATATTCGTCACTGGGTTAAAACAAATATCCTAAAGTTTTCGTTTGGCCTTTTAGTGACAATCTTATATTTACGCTCCTTTGTTCCTGAGACAGCCATTGGTTTTACGTACAGGTAGGTTTGTTTTTGCTGTAACGCGTGTTCTCACACCAGCATCTGAATAAGGGTCCTACCCGAAATGTCACCTATCGTTGTTCTCCAGAGATGCTACTTGACCCGCTGAGTTACTCCTATACCGTCTTTCCTTTTCCATAACACGAATTGGATATAACACGGGTGCTGAATTTAAGGGACCCTATTTTCGACTTCTGTCTATTCATTAGGAAATGGGGAGATGCAGCGAGACCTGGGTGTCATGGTACACCAGTCATTGAAAGTAGGCATGCAGGTGCAGCAGGCAGTGAAGAAAGCGAATGGTATGTTGGCCTTCATAGCAAGGACTTTCATATGAAGAAAGACTGGATAGACTTGGCTTATACTCGCTAGAATTTAGGAGATTGAGAGGGGATCTTATAGAAACGTACAAAATTCTTATGGGGTTGGACAGGCTAGATGCAGGAAGATTGTTCCCGATGTTGGGGAAGTCCAGGACAAGGGGTCACAGCTTAAGGATACGGGGGAAATCCTTTAAGACCGAGATGAGGAAAAACCTTTTCACACAGAGAGTGGTGAATCTCTGGAACTCTCTGCCACAGAGGGTAGTTGAGGCCAGTTCATTGGCTATATTTAAGAGGGAGTTAGATGTGGCCCTTGTGGCTAAGGGGATCAGGGGGTATGGAGAGAAGGCAGGTACGGGATACTGAGTTGGATGATCAGCCATGATCATATTGAATGGCGGTGCAGGCTCGAAGGGCCGAATGGACTACTCCTGCACCTATTTTCTATGTATCTATGTATCTATTCCACTGTCTGATCTGTCGGATCTGCTGAGTTCCTCCAGCACTTCACTGGAACTAATTTAAAAAAATCCACGTAACCTCCCGAAATAACCAAACACCATTGACCCATAAGAGTACAGCTGCAACTTTGACCACAGCTGGCCATAGAAATTGACAAGCCATGACATCCCTTCGTTAAACACTTGTACAATAAAATTCTCTGAAACAATGTAACATGCAGCTTTTAGTATTTTTAGCTTGAACTAACGAAACAAAAATAAACACAGCTATTTAAAGACCTTTATTTTCGAAAATCCTGCGGTAAAATAACTTGTTGCGAATCAGAAACACTCCAGCCCCGAACCCCCTTCCCTCCCACCAGTGACACTGTTGTCATAACACCAGTTTATTTTCGGACCACAACGGTGACGTTATTGCGGAACTACCCCCTGTATTGCCAAACTCGTTTGGAGAGATTGCTTACACTCTCTTCCAAAGACAGAAGCTCAAACATGTGGGTCAATATTTCCTCACTTAGATCGGGTAACCTTGCAAATCTTTTATCTGCAATCGATTTTGGTTCTTGGAGCATGGGGACCAGAACACATACATAGCGAGTGATGGAATCATGGAACAGAATGAAGTAGGTAGAAAGGAACTGCAGATGCTGGTTTAAACTGACGATAGACACGAAATGCTGGAGTAACAGCCGGACAGGCAGCATCTTTGGATGACGTTTCAGTCTCGATCCGTAACGTCACCCATTCCTTCTATTCAGAGATGCTGCCTGTCCCGCTGAGTTACTCCAGCATTTTGTGTCTATCTCCTGGAACAGAATGAAGATGTTCATCCCACTGTGTCCACACGGCTGGCTCCCAGTCTGTCGATTAGACATGTCAAGTACTTACACAAAAAAACTGCAGTTACTGGAATTTTCTTAAAAACACAAAGTGCTGGAGGAACTCAAAGGATCAGGCAGCATTGGTGGAGGGAATGGACATACAATGTTTGGGTCAGGGTCCTTCTTCAGACTCACAAAGCAAAAAGGTTTGAAGAACGGTCTCAACCCAAAATTTCGACTGTCCATCCCTTCACAGATGCAACCTGTCTCGCTGAGTTTCTCCAGTACTTTGTGGTCATAGAATCATAGAGTGATACAGTGTGGAAACAGGCCCTTCGGCCCAACTTGCGTACACCGGAAAACATGTCCCAGGCACCAGCTACACTAGTCCCACCTGCCAGCATTTGGTCCATATCCCTCCACACCTGTCCTATCCATGTACCTAAGATAGACACAAAAAGCTGGAGTAACTCAGCGGGACAGGCGGCATCTCTGGAAATAGGTGATGTTTTGGGTCGAGACCCTTCCTCAGACTGGTTAGGGATAAGGGAAATTACAGATATAGACTGGGGATGTGGAGAGATAAAGAACAATGAATGAAAGATATGCGAAAAAGTATCAATGATAAAGGAAACATGCCATTGTAAGCTGTTTGTAGGGTGAAAATGAGAAGCTAATGCGACTTGGATGGGGGAGGGATAAAGAGGGGGAATGCCGGGGCTACCTGAAGTGAGAGAAATCAATATTCATACCACTGGGCTGTAAGCTGCCCGAGCAAAATATGAGATGCTGTTCCTCCAATTGTGTTTAGCCTCACTCTGACAATGGAGGAGACCGAAGACAGAAAGGTCAGTGGAGGAATGGGAAGGAGAATTCAAGTGTCCAGCAACCGGGAGATCAGTTTCGTTCAGGCGGGCTGAGCGAAGGTGTTCCGCGAAATGATCGCCCAGTCTGCATTTGGTCTCGTCGATGTAGTCAACATCTTGAACAGATACAGTAGATGAGGTTGGAGGAGGTACAAGTGAACCTCTGCCTAACCTGAAAGGACTGTTGGGGTTCCTGGACAGAGTCAAGGGAGGAGGTATAGGGACAGGTGTTGCATCTTCTGTAGATGCCGGGGAAGGTACCTGGGGACGGGGTGGTTTGGGTGGGGAGGGATGTTAACCAGGGAGTTGTGATGGGAACGGTCTCTGCAGAAGGCGGAAAGGGGTGGAGATGGGAAAATGTGGCTAGTGGTGAGCGCCCGTTGGCCATAGAAGAAATTGCGGAGGATTAGGTGTTGTTTGCGATGGCTGATGGGGTGGAAGATGAGGACCAGGGGGACTCTGGCTCTGTTGTGACCAGGTGGAGGGGAGCAAAGGTGGAGCTGCGGGGTACTGAGGAGATACGAGTGAGGGCCTCATCTATGATGGGAGAGGGGAACGAGGATGAGGACATCTCGGATGTTCTAGTATGGAACACATCTTGGGCGCAGATGCGGCATAGACAGAGAAATTGGGAGTAAGGGATAGAGTCTTTGCAGGAAGCAGGGTGGGAAGATGTGTAGTCGAGATAGTTGTGGGAGTCAGCGGGTTTGTAATAGACGTCAGTAAATACTCTATTTCCTGTGATGGAGACTGTGAGATCAAGAAAAAGGGAAGGGAGGTGTCGGAGATGGTCCAAGTAAATTTGAGCGCAGGATGAAAATTGGTGGTGAAGTTGATGAAGTCCATGAGTTCTGCATGGGTGCAGGAGGTAGCACCGATGCAGTCTTCAATGTAACAGAGGTAGCGTTCTGGGATAGGGCCAGTGTACACCTGGAACAGGGATTGTTCAAAGTGGCAGGCATAGCTGGGGCCCATGCGGGTTCCCATAGCTATGCATTGGACTTGGAGGAAGTGGGAGGAGTCAAATGAGAAGTTGTTGAGGGTGAGGACCAGCTCCTCTAGGTGGAGTAGAGTGTTAGTGGAGGGAAATTGGATGGTTCTGCATCTGCAGTTCTTTCTTGCACTATCCATGTACCTGTCTAACTGCTTCTTAAATGTTGGGATAGTTCCTGCCTTAACTACCTCCTCTGGCAGCTTGTTCCATACACCTGCCACCCTTTGTGTGAAAATGTTCCCTCAGATCCCTATTAAATCTTTTCTTCTTCACCTTAAACCTATGTCCTCTGGTCCACGATTCACTTACTCTGGGCAATTCTGGGACATTTTAAATGTAGTGAGGTTTTCAGGCTGTGTTGCAGGTCACTAACACTTTGGTTGAAAGCATTATCCCTTAGTTCTCCTCCAAACTTTACACTAACGTTTGGAGTTTCACCACCTCCAACGTGACCCCACCACTCGCCACATCTTCCCATCTCCCCCCATGTCTGCCTTCTGCAAAGACCGCTCCCTCCGTAACTCCCTTGTCAATTCTTCCCTTCCCTCCCATACCACCCCCTCCCCTGGTACTTTCCCTTGCAACCGCAAGAGATGCAACACTTGTCCCTTCACCTCCCCCCTCGACTCCATTCAAGGACCCAAGCAGTCGTTCCAGGTGCGACAGAGGTTCACCTGCATCTCCTCCAACCTCATCTAATGCATCCGCTGCTCTAGATGCCAGCTGATCTACATCGGTGAGACCAAGCGGAGGCTTGGCGATCGTTTCGCCGAACACCTCCGGTCGGTCCGCAATAACCAACCTGACCTCCCGGTGGCTCAGCACTTCAACTCCCCCTCCCATTCCGTATCTGACCTCTCTGTCCTGGGTCTCCTCCATGGCCACAGCGAGCAACACCGTCAATTGGAGGAAATGCACCTCATATTCCGCTTGGGCAGTCTACATCCTGGGGGCTTGAACATTGAATTCTCCCAATTCTGCTAGCCCTTGCTGTCCCCTCCCCTTCATCAGCCATCTGGTTGTCTCCTCCCCTCCCCCAGCCCTCGGGCTCCTCCTCCGCCTTTTTCCTTTTTTCCTTTCTTCTCCCCACCCCCTATCAGTCTGAAGAAGGGTTTCAGCACGAAACGTTGCCTATTTCCTTCACTCCATAGATGCTGCTGCACCCGCTGAGTTTCTCCAGCATTTGTGTGTACCTTACACTAACCTAGATCCTTGTCCCTTGGGCTATTAGCTGCTCTGATAAGGAAAGTTGGTACATTCCATTCTCCTTATTAAAATCTTATAATTTAATAACCCAATTAAACCTTCCCTTAGCTTCCATTGGTCCACAGAAAACATCCCCAACATTGCCAATCTGTTTAATACTAACATACTCAAGCTCTGGTAACATACATTTCCTCTCACTTTCTGCAGTTCAAACATTACACTAATTGTGGGCTAAATTCGTGTTTTAACGGTTCTAACCTGAACCTCTTTCTCTAGCATTCCGAAACTTATTTTTCACATTACCGACCTGCTACTTTTTGGAATCTGTGGACGTGTATCTTGGTTTTCTGGTGCAGAGTTAGTGTTATTGATTAACTGAAATATACAGCATGGAAGCAGGCCCTACGGCCCAGCGAGTCCATGCAGCCCATCCATCACCCATTCACGCTAGTTCTATGTTATCTCACGTTCTCATCCATTTGCTACACACTAGGGGCAATTTGCAGAGGCAAACTAACCTACAAACCCGCACATCTTTGGGAAGTGGGAGGAAACTGGAGCACCCGGTAGAAACCCACTCAGTCACAGGGAGGACATGCATTCCCACCGACACCATCTCAGGTTACAATGGTCCCTGAGTCTCTGGAGCTGTGAGGCAGTAGCTCTACTAGCCTCACCGCCGTGCTACCCCTATCTCTGTGTACCCTTTAGCATTATGTTCTTAAAAACTCATACGCTGTCCACATGATCGGATTTTATTACATTATTTTGTTTATATATCAGTATTTATGTATCTCTTTGCTCATTGAATCTTTGTTATTTATTGCCTCGGATGTCTTTTACTGCACTTTTATACATCTGTTTACAAGCCTGGTTACATCCGACTGCATTTACGATCACTTCTCCAAATTCTTCATCATACCAACTAATTTGATACAATATGTGTAAACAGAATTGAAACTAATAATGAGAAAGGCTGGACTTTGAATTACTGCATAATGATGAATTGGGTTGTCATTTTATAAAACACTTCATTGTTGTGCTGCCTTACGTATTTAATGGAACATTATTAATTTATTGGTTTTCACCAGTTGTAAGGCAGCACAGTGATAGAGTTGCTGCATTACAGCCCTAGAGAGCTGGGTTCGACCCTGACTACGGGTGCTGTAGGTATGGGGTTTGTATGTTCTCCCTGTGACTGCACGAGTTTTCTCCAGGTGCACCGGTTTCCTCCCAAACTCCAAAGACGTACAAGTTTGTAGGTTAATTAACTTCGGTATAAGTTATAAAATTATCCCCAGTGTGTAGGATAGTGTTAGTGTACGCAGTGATCACTGTCGATGCAGACTTGGTGGGCCAAAGGGCCTGTTTCCCCGCTGTATCTCTGAAGACTAAAGTAATGGGGTGAAGGCAGGAGAAAGGGGTTAGGAGGGTGAGATGGATCAGCCATGATTGAATGGCAGAGTAGACCTGATGGGCCGAATGGCCTAATTCTACTCCTATCACTTATGACCTTATAAAGTCTTCAAAATGTAGAACAATATCCCAAGGAATTTCACAAAGGCATCATCAGTCAAAATGTGAGTCACCTCACCCCTTCAAGATGATAGGAAGGACTGATGATGAAATGGAAGTAAGTCCAAAGGAGCAGTTGGAAAGATCCCATGAAAGTTGGAATGGGAGGCAAAAAAGTTGAGGGAAAAGAATTCCAAAGCTCTCTAGCTGAAGGTCCTGCAGGCACAAGTGTACAATTCAAAAGTCTAGCTCAGCAAATGAGGCCGGATTTGTGGGATTGGAGGAGATTACATGAATGTGGAGTCGAGAAACAAAATAGGGTCTGATTATGTGGTGTACTTCCATGGCTGCTTCTCAAAGATACATGAGACATGAGGAACTGCAGATGCTGGAATCTTGAAAAAAAACACAAACATTTGGAGGAACTCAGCAGGTCAGGAAGCACCCGTGGAGGGAATGAGCAAGTACAGGACACAGGATGATTGGAATCACAGTCAGTTATCAGCTTTTCTCCTCCAAAGGTTCCCAGACTATTACAACCAAAGCCTCATCACTTGATAAATCAGCTGATCTTCTTTCCTACGCTTTGCAACATGTTGATTTCTTACAACAAGGATGTTGGACATATGCATTATTATATAACCACCACACCTCTCCCTGTATGGTTGGTTGGCTTGTCTCTGCTGCAGCTGGAGTTGAATGACCACATTCCTTATTTGAAATAAACCATCTAAGTCTCCAGGCCGTAATTCTTCCTGTGGTGGAATAGCATTTAACTAATCATCCCTTGACTTGTGCATGAATGATGCAATTGGGAAAGGCACAAAGGGCAGTGAGAGGCAGCATTTTCAGGAATAAATTTACAAAGGGATTTCAGTGAGAAAGTGGGAAAAGGAAGTGAAAGTCCTCGTGCAGATATCTGTTAGTTATTAACATCTTTGTTTTCTCCTACTTCTCAGGTTGTTTCTGTGGTTTGGGGTTGATTTACTCGAATAAATCGTGCACAATGCCTCCAATAACCTTCCAGGATCTTCCGTTAAATATCTACATGGTGATATTCGGCACAGGAATCTTTGTCTTTGTCCTGAGTCTGATTTTCTGCTGTTATTTTATCAGGTAACCCCCAGCCAAGTGTTTTTACAATCTTCTCATATCATGTCAATCTGTGCAAATGAAGGTGTGGTTGGTTTTTTGCTTATGGTGTTATCATTGCACGTCACCATAGTTACAGAGGGGTGGGAGATTGCAACCTTCACCTGGTCCGCCCTGTTTCGACAAAAGCAATCAACCCGGTGTGCACAATCAAATAAGATCAAATAGAACAAGTTGTCCTACAACTTTAGGCTGTGCACGCCATACGCAAGAAGAAGGTAGTTACATAGAATGTGTATCATATCCTAGTCTCTGAAGAATATGCTGAGTGCTAGTGTCTTATCTACTGTTCATGAAAGCCACCCTGAGACTGCCGAATTGGAAAGTGCTCATTTGTAGGACCCTTTGTCACTGTCCAAGATATTTTGCAGTTCACTGGTTTTAAACCTACATGTCAGTGGTGAGATGCCAGCATCCGACTTTGTTAACTGCTGCCTCAGCCCTGCCCCACGGTGCGAGTTCATTCCAAATGCTCTCCCGAGTTTTAAAAAAATCAAACTCGTCGTAAGCACGGAGAATTAATGTAGCGGGCACGTCGGTGCTCGGGGACGTCTCTTAGCGCTAACGGCAGGTACCCGGGAAGACTCGCTAACGGCAGGTAAGCACGGGAAGACTCGTGAAGATTTTTCAACATGATGAAAAATGTCCACGAGAGCCCCGAGTACTGGCGAGTGGCCATTACCGTAAATCTCCGAGTTCGAATCAGGGCAAACTCGGGAGAGCTCTTGGAATGAACTCGTACCGTGGGACGGGGTTTTATCAGATGCATTTGAGAAACAAGAAACTGCAGACGCTGACATCTTGAGAAAAACACACAGCACTTGAGGAACTCAATGGGTCAGGCACTATCTGTAGAGCAAGGGTTCCCAACCTGGGGTCAATTTCGCCCACCCAGGGGGTAAGTTTGTTGATTCCGGATTTGTACATATTTTTTCTAATTGACTGTTTGGTTCTGGTTGTTCATAAGTAAGTGAAATAACATTGTTATGTACTACTAAAGTTGCCAGAGGTAAACGGGACGAAAAAGGTTGTGAGGGAATGGACAGGGGACGTTTCAGGTCAGGACCCTTCTTCACACAAATTCAATCTGAAGAAGGGTTCCAACCCGAAACATAGCTTGTCCATTCCCTCCCCCGATGCTGCCTGACCCGTTGAGTTCCTCCAGCATGCTTTTTATCATTTGCATTACTTCCCCTGCCAGTCTTTCATACTCTCTCTTAAAGGAGTCTGTGCTGTTCTTGAGCATCATCTGTGCCTGCTCTTTATGGCTCTGACTGTTTCTGAAAGTGTTACTTTGACCCCACGAGGTTAGATAACAATGCAGCTCCCCAAGGCATGCGATATTTATAACTAGAAGTTAACCAATGCAGAGAAACCCAGCACTTGGATGGCAGGAAGCGACCATTGTGTTTATAAAGGCTGTATTGACACTGCTGTTAACTTGCTGGCTGCTGTGTGGAACCAGGAGGAGACATTCTGCCAAACTGTGATTCGAATGACTTCCCTTGCAGGTCTTTCCTGTGCTCTCCCTGTAGAAGCTTGTGATATTCTTGGTCATCGTCTATGCATGGTCTACATGGCTGGGGCACTTTAACTGTTCCTGACAGTTGTACTCCATGATGAGGTTAAACAACACAGCTCCCAAAGGCAGGTGATATTTATATCCAGAAGGCAGCCAAGCAGGAAACTGTCATTGTATTTATACGGGCTGTACTGACAGCTGCTGTTAACTTGCTGAATGTTGTGTGGCACCTGGACGAGGTGGCATGTGTGACGAAATAATAGGGACAGGATCGCGTCACTTTTCCATGAGGAATTGTTCGTAAATTAATTCAATCACGTTCACAGTGCTTGCACTGGGACAGAACCATCCCATAGGACAAAATGCTGGAGTTAGAGGGACTCAGAGGGACAAGCAGCATCTCCGGATAGATGATTTGGATAGATAGTCTATCTGTTATCCTGTAGGTTGATGTCATTGCCAACATATTTCAAGGTGTTTCGCATCGAGGAAGGCAGGTTGACAACGTTGCAGAAGAAGATATATAGAGTTTAGAAGAATGAGAGGGGATCTTATTGAAACATACAAGATTGTTAAGGGTTTGGACACGCTAGAGGCAGGAAACATGTTCCCGATGTTGGGGGAGTCCAGAACCAGGGCCCACAGTTTAAGAATAAGGGGTAAGCCATTTAGAACGGAGATGAGGAAATACTTTTTCTCACAGAGAGTTGTGAGTCTGTGGAATTCTCTGCCACAGAGGGCGGTGGAGGCAGGTTCTCTGGATACTTTCAAGAGAGAGCTAGACGGGCTCTTAAAGATAGTGGAGTCGGGCGATATGGGGAGGAGGCAGGAACGGGGTACTGATTGTGGATGATCAGCCATGATCACATTGAATGGCGGTGCTGGCTCGAAGGGCCGAATGGCCTATTCCTGCACCTATTGTCTATTGTCTATTGTCTATTGTGGCATTCTTGTGTTTGTAAAGTAGAATTTAAATCTCAAAAGCAAAACAATATATTAATAAATTAAGAATTTTAACCAATGCTGGGATTCAACACCTTGCCCCAGGTCAAACCACATCGGTTAATTTAAGACAAGATTTTGATGCAGCGTTGATAGAGCTCAAGAGACAGAAGTGTCAGCACTTAAATGACATTTACTATGAGATGGACATAAGGGTGGAATTATTTCAAAGATATATACTAGGTGTGCTAGCTGATATTTATGCCTCAACAAACATTAATAATATAGAGTATTGGGCCATCTTGGTGCCTTTCATTGGTTCAATTGTGCATTAGGTGTCGCATGTGCAACAACGCAGTTGCATATTTTGGTCATTCTTTGGAAAGTGAACCAAAATGTCACACACGTTACCAAATGGCATCACATAAAGTAATACATTAAAAAGTACTTGGAGGAGATTAATCTTATCCGTTACTATTTTCCTGCCTACAGCACCATAATGCATGTCTGCTAAAGATATGAACATTCTAGCTTTTTAATAGACAATAGGTGCAGGGGTAGGTCATTCGGCCCTTCGAACCAGCATCACCAGAATTCACAGGAGTTTGTAAGGTAAAACTGAGTTATGAAAACATTGTTTCCGTGTGAGGCAACACACATGACCAGTCATATATGACCTCTGACCCAAAACAAACATTGTCAGCATAACATAAATATTTCACTTGATAAACTTCGAAAACAATATGAATCATAGATACAGCACAAAACAATATACCTGTAGTGCTTTCAGAATTAGAAGAGATGTATTCCACAGTTTTTCATATTTTCGGTCACACAAATATATATATTTTTTAATTATTTTTATCAGAAGTACGGTAAATGACAGTAATACACAACACTTATATCTTAATACATTTTTTATACCGCTTCATTTTTTTGAGCTTTAAGAGAAAGATAGAAGTAAGAAAAGTAAAGAAAGTGCGCAAGAGTCGTGAAGTGCAAGAGAGTGTTGGGAAAAGAAAGCCCCTTAGAAAAGAAGTTAGAGAAGGAAGTAAAGTAAGAAAGTAGGCCCTAGAAAAGAAAGAAAAAGAAAGTAGGGACAATCGCAGAAAGGGAACCACCAACCAAGTCTGTTTTTGTTGTTTTACCTCCCATTACCAGGTCCTGATACCATTTCTTTATTTCTTTATTTTTTAAATTACTATTGCACCTCATGCTTGTAATAGGTCCAGAAACGTAGACCACGTCTTTTGGAATTGGTCTGCTTTACCTGCTAAGAGGAATCTCATCTCTTCCAGATGTAATGTTTCAAACATATTTGATGTCCACATTTTTATTGTTGGTGTGGGCGCATTTTTCCAGAATTTAAGTATGAGCTTTTTTCCCATTATTGCCCCGTAATTGAATAAATTCTTCTGATACACGTTTAATTCAGGGATATCTTCCGATATTCCAAAAATGATCCATTCTGGTTTTGGTACCAGTTTTAATTTAATTAATTTTGAAAAAATATCAAATATTTCATACCAGAATTTTTGGATTTTTGTACAAAAAACAAAAGAATGCGCTATGGTAGCTTCTTGACATAGACATTTATCACAGATTGGTGAAACATTAGGAAAGATTTTATTTAATTTAGTTTTTGAATAATATAGTCTATGTAATGTTTTGAATTGGATGAGCGTATGTCGTACGTTGATCGAACATTTATGCACCTGTAGTAAATGGTTATCCCAGCTCTCTTTTGAAATTTTTATAGCTAATTCTTGTTCCCAGTCTCTTCTAATTCCATCTGTTGTGGGTATTTCTATGTTTAAAATTATATTATATAAGTACGATATTAGATTAGCTGATTCCGCCTTTGTCTTCATTGCTTCATCTAGTAAGTCGGAAGGCATATTATGATAGTCTTTTGTGTATTTTTTCAGATAATCACGAATTTGTAGATATTTAAAATATTGGTTATTTTTCAAATTATATTTCAGTTGTAGTTGTTGAAATGATAGTAATTTTCCCAATTCATACAGATCTTCGAGCGTTTTGATTCCCATTCTTTCCCATTGTATAAATGATTTGTCTATGGTTGAAGGTTTAAACGATGGGTTATTAACTATTGGTATTGAGAGAGATAGGTTTCTTAATTTTAGATTCTGTTTTATTTGTTTCCATGTTCTAATTGTGCTATATATAATTGTTGGTCACACAAATATGACTAAGAATGGGCGCACCATTTCCAAATCTGGTCTGCCCGTGCATGCGCTTGGTTTAATGGAGCAGTTCCCGATCTAGGAAAGCCCCAGGCTCCTGCAGGGCTCTCATAGAAACATAGAAACATAGAAATTAGGTGCAGGAGTAGGCCATTCGGCCCTTCGAGCCTGCACCGCCATTCAATATGATCATGGCTGATCATCCAACTCAGTATCTCGTACCTGCCTTCTCTCCATACCCTCTGATCCCTTTAGCCACAAGGGCCACATCTAACTCCCTCTTAAATATAGCCAATGAACTGGCCTCGACTACCCTCTGTGGCAGAGAGTTCCAGAGATTCACCACTCTCTGTGTGAAAAAAGTTCTTCTCATCTCGGTTTTAAAGGATTTCCCCCTTATCCTTAAGCTGTGACCCCTTGTCCTGGACATCCCCAACATCGGGAGCAATCTTCCTGCATCTAGCCTGTCCAACCCCTTAAGAATTTTGTACGTTTCTATAAGATCCCCTCTCAATCTCCTAAATTCTAGAGAGTATAAACCAAGTCTATCCAGTCTTTCTTCATAAGACAGTCCTGACATCCCAGGAATCAGTCTGGTGAACCTTCTCTGCATTCCCTCTATGGCAATAAAGTCCTTCCTCAGATTTGGAGACCAAAACTGTACGCAATACTCCAGGTGTGGTCTCATCAAGACCCTGTACAACTGCAGTAGAACCTCCCTGCTCCTATACTCAAATCCTTTTGCTATGAAAGCTAACATACCATTCGCTTTCTTCACTGCCTGCTGCACCTGCATGCCTACTTTCAATGACTGGTGTACCATGACACCCAGGTCTCGCTGCATCTCCCCTTTTCCTAGTCGGCCACCATTTAGATAATAGTCTGCTTTCCTGTTTTTGCCACCAAAATGGATAACCTCACATTTATCCACATTATACTGCATCTGCCAAACATTTGCCCACTCACCCAGCCTATCCAAGTCACCTTGCAGTCTCCTAGCATCCTCCTCACAGCTAACACTGCCCCCCAGCTTAGTATCATCCGCAAACTTGGAGATATTGCCTTCAATTCCTTCATCCAGATCATTAATATATATTGTAAATAGCTGGGGTCCCAGCAGTGAGCCATGCGGTACCCCACTAGTCACTGCCTGCCATTGTGAAAAGGACCCGTTTACTCCTACTCTTTGCTTCCTGTTTGCCAGCCAGTTCTCTATCCACATCAATACTGACCCCCCAATGCCATGTGCTTTAAGTTTGTATACTAATCTCTTATGTGGGACCTTGTCGAAAGCCTTCTGGAAGTCCAGATACACCACATCCACTGGTTCTCCCCTATCCACGCTACTAGTTACATCCTCGAAAAATTCTATAAGATTCGTCAGACATGATTTACCTTTCGTAAATCCATGCTGACTTTGTCCAATGATTTCACCACTTTCCATCTTTAATAACTGACTCTAGCTGTTTCCCCACTACCGATGTTAGACTAACTGGTCTGTAATTCCCCGTTTTCTCTCTCCCTCCCTTCTTAAAAAGTGGGGTTACGTTTGCTACACGCCAATCCTCAGGAACTACTCCAGAATCTAAAGAGTTTTGAAAGATTATTACTAATGCATCCACTATTTCTGGAGCAACTTCCTTAAGTACTCTGGGATGCAGCCTATCAGGCCCTGGGGATTTATCGGCCTTTAATCCATTCAATTTACCCAACACCACTTACCGACTAACCTGGATTTCACTCAATTCCTCCAACTCCTTTGACCCGCGGTCCCCTGCTATTTCCGGCAGATTATTTATGTCTTCCTTAGTGAAGACGGAACCAAAGTAGTTATTCAATTGGTCCGCCATATCCTTGTTCCCCATGATCAACTCACCTGTTTCTGACTGCAAGGGACCTACATTTGTTTTAACTAATCTCTTTCTTTTCACATATCTATAAAAACGTTTGCAGTCAGTTTTTATGTTCCCTGCCAGTTTTGTTTCATAATCTATTTTTCCTTTCCTAATTAAGCCCTTTGTCCTCCTCTGCTGGTCTCTGAATTTCTCCCAGTCCTCCGGTATGCTGCTTTTTCTGGCTAATTTGTACGCATCATCCTTCGCTTTGATGCCATCCCTGATTTCCCTTGTTATCCACGGATGCACTACCTTCCCTGATTTATTCTTTTGCCAAACTGGGATGAACAATTTTTGTAGTTCATCCATGCAGTCTTTAAATGTCTTCCATTGCATATCCACCGTCAACCCTTTTAGAATTAATTGCCAGTCAATCTTGGCCAATTCATGTCTCATACCCTCAAAGTTACCTTTCTTTAAGTTCAGAACCATTGTTTCTGAATTAACAATGTCACTCTCCATCCTAATGAAGAACTCAACCATATTATGGTCACTCTTGCCCAAGGGGGCACGTACAACAAGACTGCTAACTAACCCTTCCTCATTACTCAATACCCAGTCTAAAATAGCCTGCTCTCTCATTGGTTCCTCTACATGTTGATTTAGATAACTATCCCGCATACGTTCCAAGAAATCCTCTTCCTCAGCACCCCTGCCAATTTGATTCACCCAATCTATATGTAGATTGAAGTCACCCATTATAACTGTTTTGCCTTTGTCGCACGCATTTCTAATTTCCTGTTTGATACCATCTCCAACTTCACTACTACTGTTAGGTGGCCTGTACACAACACCCACCAGCGTTTTCTGCCCCTTAGTGTTTCGCAGCTCTACCCATACCGATTCCACATCCTCGAAACTAATGTCCTTCCTTTCCATTGCGTTAATCTCCTCTCTAATCAGCAACGCTACCCCACCTCCTTTTCCTTTCTCTCTATCCCTCCTGAATATTGAATATCCCTGGATGTTCAGCTCCCAGCCTTGGTCACCCTGGAGCCATGTCTCCGTGATCCCAACTATATCATAGTTATTAATAGCTATCTGCACATTCAACTCATCCACCTTATTACGAATTCTCCTTGCATTGAGACACAAAGCCTTCAGGCTTGTTTTTACAACACCCTTACCCCTTATACAATTATGTTGAAAAGTGGCCCTTTTTGATTTTTGCCCTGGTTTTGTCTGCCTGCCACTTTTACTTTTCACCTTGCTACCTATTGCTTCTACCCTCATTTTACACCCCTCTGTCTCTACGCTCACCTTCGGCCAGATCGGCCCACTAACCGACGTCTCTCTCCTCACCCGGCCATTCTTGTATCCCTTGGACTCTGGAGCAAGGGAGTTTGCACGTTAGCTGCCATGTTTGCTACATTGCAACACTGACTACACTTCCAAAAAAACACCGAGTTGACTGTCCATTTTGGAGAGTCACACAGTGATAACAATTATTGTATAATTCCTACTTTTATCCAGAATTTGAATTTTATAGGTGAGGGTTTACTTTGAAATACCAGATACAAAAATCATGTACCTGATATATCAAGAAGTTCAATTTTATGCACAATGTAGGTCTCCAAAAGAGACTTTCCAAAAGGTCTCACAGATGTTAAGGAGTACAAGAGACAATTGGAGACCATGGATTGGAGCTTTCAGTTTTGAGTACTGTAGAAAGTCTGGAATGCAGAGGAACTCTAATCGAAGCGTTCAAAATTAGTGTGTGTTCATAAGTAAATGTTTTCCAGCCGCATTTAGTTAGTAATAATCAGAGATTGACTGTCTGATAAAAAGAACACTTTTTCCACATATGGTCGAGGTGGAACTATCCAAAATAGTGCTAAAAGTGGAATCCAAAGTGGTGTTTGGACGATGTGGGCAGCTGAAGAGGCAAAATGGAATCAAGTGTAGAACAGGTCAGATAACGTGGAGTCCATTTCCAAGACATGACCCAAACAGGAGTTGAATAGTCTTCCTCCACAACTCACTCATCCTTTACACAGCAACGGCACAGTGCCTCTAATGTAATGGAATTATCGGCTGCACTGCAGCACCATATCCAATGTTTGCTACCAATTGTGGGCAGCACGATGGTGCAGCGGTAGAGTTGCTGCCTTAGAGCACCGGAGACCCGGGTTCGATCCTGACTACCGGTGCTTGTCTGTACTGAGTCTCTACGTTCTCCCCGTGACTGCGATGGTTTTATCCGAGATCTTCGATTTCCTCCCACACACCAAAGGCATGCAGGTTTGTAGGTTAATTGTAAATTGTCCCTAGTGTGTGTGGGATAGTGTTAATGTGCTGTGATCGCTGGTCGGTGCAGACTCTGTGGGACGAAGGGCTTGTTTCCAGGCTGTATCTCTAAACTAAACTAAACTATTTCAAAGAAAAAATACTGGGAACAATAGCTAAATCCATGGGCAGGTGGATATTAATCATGCAAAGCTGTGGAGTAATTCAGCATGAAAACAGGCCCTTCAGCCTGATTTGGTCCAAGAGGTTTAGGAAGGAAATTTTGGAGAGGTTAGGCACAGGCAGCTGCGGACAGCGGAGTGATTAAAAGGATGATGCTCGGGAAGCTAGAACCGGGGGGACACAGGAACCTTTGAGGCTTGTATGCCTGAAAGAATTTGCAGAAATGGAGAGATTGTAACTCAATATTTTTCTCTCGTCTCCATAAGCAGAGATTTGGTGCAGGTATTTACATCAAATTAGTTTTTGCCCGAATGTCTAGAAAATAGGCAGAGGATGGGCACAAGTGAGGGCCTGAGAAAATCAGTGGGAGTGCTTCAAGTTAGGTGCCGGATCTAGAATGATTCATTCAATCTCACAACTTGTATCTCGGGGAGCAAAGCACAAAGTACTGGAGCAACTCAGTGGGTCAGGCAACATCTCTGGAGGAAACAGATAGTTTGGGGTCGTTTTGGGTCGGGACCCTTCTTTAGAGTGCAAGACAATCTTAAACCTTGGGAGATAGCCATATGCTGGTAATCCTACTGCACCTTGCGTATAGAGTCGTACAGTATGGAACTCGTCCATGCAGGCCAAGATGCCTCATTTACTTTAATCACATTTGGCCCATCTATCTATCTACATATTAGTAAAACTCTCATCTTGTCTGTGAGTGAGTTTGCGTGTGTATTTGTGTTTGTGCTTTTCATGGACTGAACTATGCTAAAACGGTACACGATAGAGCTACAATTTTTGGACCACCTTACTCACAATTGTCTCATGGTTTCGTTCAGGATGTTATATTTTACGTTATTCACATTTTTTACTTTAAAAAAACCACTTTGAGAAATATTTCTTCCATCTGCACTGGCAGTTACAGCTATGATGTCACAATGGGATTGTAGCTCTGCCTGCTACAATGTTGCAATCATAGAACACTGAATCCTGCCAGCCCTAGCACGTACAATTGCATTTTTTTAAAGTTTAAAATGAGGGAGGTGAATAAGGGGAAATAAGCAGTCCCTGCGCACTTGGAGGCTATGGGTGAGTGGTGGAATATTGCGTTGGGGGATTGGGTTGCGTTGGGGGAATGGGTGAGTGGTGGAATATTGCCTTGGGGACGGGTTGCGTTGGGGGACCAGGCGCCACCACGTAGGGACGATTGATTGCCTCCGGCGAGCGCCAATGCCACCCCCAATGTGGATTCGATTGATTGCCTCTGGGGTGCGCCGATTGAGGGTGGGGGAAAGGATTGGGAGGGAGAGGGAGAGGTGAGGGACGGAGTGGGGGAGGGGAGGAGAGGAGGAAAAATGATAATTAAACATTGTGTTTAGTGGGGGAGTGGGATAGGTGAGGATTGGGGGAGCAGGGAGATAGATGGAGAGGATGGGGGTAGGGAGGGGAGAAGGGATATGGAGGGAGGGAGGGTAGGGGAAAGGAGAGGGAGGGAGAGGTGAGGGAGGGAGTGGGGGAGGAGAGGGGAAAGAAGAGGGAGGGTGAAGAGGAGAGGGAGGGAGTGCTGGGGGATGGGGGAAATGAGCCGTGCCTGCGCAGTTGGGGGCTATGGGGGAGTGGTGGAATATTGCATTGGGGGAACGGGCCCACTTGGTCTAGTATCCCTCTACACCTTTCCTATCCATGCATATGTTCAATAGTCCATGAAATGCTGCCTCAACTGCCTCCTTTGGCAGCTCCTTCCATATACCAACTATCTTCAGTAAAATAATTGTCCCTCAGGTTCCTATTAAATCTTGTGCTTCTCATCTTAAACATCTGTCCTCTGATTTTTGATTCCCCCTACCCTGGGTAAAAGGCTCTGTGAATTCCCCTTATGATTGTATGGACCTATAAGATCTCCTCCGCTCCAAGGAATAAGGGCCTAGCCTGCCCAACATTTTCCTGTAGCCCAGGCCCTCAAATCCTGGCAACACCCTCATAAATCTTCTCTGCACTCTTTCCAGCTTAATGGCATCCTCCCTATTGCAGGGTAACCAAAACTGAACACAGTACTCCAAATGCGGCCTCACAACCTCTTGTACAACTGTAACTGAGCGTCCCAACTTCCATACTCAATACCTTGACTGATGAAGGGTAATGAACCAAAAGCCTTCTTTGCCACTCTCTGTACCTGTGACGTTATGTTCATTTGTTGACCAAATGCACAAGAACACAAGAAAATCGGAGCAGGAGTTCGTGGGCACTGGCAGGTACATGGATAGGGAAGGTTTAGAGTGATATGGGCCAAATGCAGGCAGGTGGGACTGGTGTAGATGGGGGTATCCTGGTCAGCATGAGCTAGTTGGGCTGAAGGGCCAGTTACCGTACTGCTTGACTGAGTAGATCAGCAGATCCTCCAAGCCTGCCCTACCATTTAATACAATGGTGACCGGCTTAAACCCCTGTGTCAGTTCCTCAGAAGCCTCAATTGCTCAATCTTTCAAATATTTACCTATTTCCGCCTCAAATATGTCTAGTGAACCGGCCTTCACCACCAGCCTTAGGGTCAGAGAATCCCTGCCGCTCACTACCCTCAGAAAGAAAGAATTTCTTGGCACTTCAGTTTTACACGATGGTCTTATAACTTTAATGCCACCACGACCTTCCCCATGAAGAGTTGTTTCTCAATCTGTTTCATCTCGAACCATTGTACTTCCTGTGTCTGGCTTGGGAACGTGATGTACAGGCTTGTCAAGGAAGTCAACTTCCTGAGATAAACAATTGGGCTAAAGGCAGCCGACTGCGATCAAATATTCAGGGCTATTTTTGGCTCCTTTGGCAGAAGGTTGCAAAGGGTTAGTTTGCACTTAAAGCATTTTTTCACCTCATAAAAAATAAATCAATGCCTGTAAAATATATTAAAAGTGTTTGTAAATATATGTTATCTCCATGTCGACAATGAGTAAACTATGTCAGTTTACTATAACAGTGTGTAAAACTATGAAACACATTTAAAAGATAACTGGACAGGTACATGGATAGGAAAGGTTCAGAGGGATATGGGCCAAATGCAAGCAGCTGGGACTAGTGTAGATGGGACAACTTGGTCGGCATGGACAATCACATCAGTGCTGTATGATTCTATGACCTCTATGAGGGTAACAGTGGGGAGTGAAGATGGGGGCTGGAGGTTGTCTATATTTTCCATTGTATTGAACTTTCCCCAAATGTAAGAGTGTAGTGTGCTATTTACACTCTGAGATATAAAGTGCATTGACTGTGCCACAATCTAGTGTTAATAGTGCTGAAGATCTCCCCATTGACTGACTGGAAACTTGCTTATGACAGCATGGCTTCATGTGAAACTATTCATATCATAGCCTAACAGTGTGGGGTGCTGGAAATGGAGACCACCACTTTCTGGTTTATGAAGGAGGTGGCTAAAGTATTTTTGTATATTTTACCTATTTC
>CM075991.1:3067130-3362644 GCA_038087875.1 Malacoraja senta
AGGGAATGTTTGTATAAGTTAACTAAATTATAGAATTCAATAATATATTATATAATGGAATTATATATAATGGAAATATAGAGTTCTAAATTATAGAATTCAAGCCCCCCTCCTCTCTGAACACCCACCACCCCCCCACCAGACATCGCCTCAGCCTCCATGTACTCACCTGCCCTCCTCCGACCCCAACCCCCACCCTTGTTGTGTCTTCACCATCACCTCTGACATTCCCCTTTCTGATACGGAACGGTCTGTCCTCAGCAGAGGCCGCACCTTTGTTCCCCTCCGTCCCCACTACAACGAGTTCCGGGTCCGCCATGATGTGGAGCTTCTCTTCCGGCGCCTCCGCCTCCATGCTTTTTTCTATGGAAAGGAGTCCTCACCACCCAGTGATGACCCCTTCCCCCGTCTCCACTGGTCCCCCTTCTCTTGGACTCCCCGGATGGCCCTCTATCGTCTTTAGACTTTTTTATTTTCAACTGTCGGTGGGACACCAACCATCTCAACTTTTCCACTCCCCTTACCTACTCTAACCTCCCCCCTCCCCCCCCCCCCGAACATACAGCCCTCGTTCACTCTACAGCGACACTGACATGATTATCAACCCACCGACATGGGAGGTGCTGTGGTAATCTGGCGCAATGACCTCTACTGGGCTGAGGCCAGGCGACTACTCTCAGACACCTCCTCCTACTTATGAACAACAAGTGATCCTCCGTCAGTTTCGCCACCTCCAACGTGACCCCACCACTCGCCACATCTTCCCATCTCCCCCCATGTCTGCCTTCCGCAAAGACCGCTCCCTCCGTAACTCCCTTGTCAATTCTTCCCTTCCCTCCCATACCACCCCCTCCCCTGGTACTTTCCCTTGCAACTGCAAGAGATGCAACACTTGTCCCTTCACTTCCCCCCTCGACTCCATTCAAGGACCCAAGCAGTCGTTCCAGGTGCGACAGAGGTTCACCTGCATCTCCTCCAACCTCATCTATTGCATCCGCTGCTCTAGATGCCAACTGATCTACATCGGTGAGACCAAGCGGAGGCTTGGTGATCGTTTCGCCGAACACCTCCGGTCGGTCCGCAATAACCAACTTGACCTCCCGGTGGCTCAGCACTTCAACTCCACCTCCCATTCCGTATCTGACCTCTCTATCCTGGGTCTCCTCCATGGCCACAGCGAGCAACACCGTAAATTGGAGGAAATGCACCTCATATTCCGCTTGGGTAGTCTACATCCTGGGGGCTTGAACATTGAATTCTCCCAATTCTGCTAGCCCTTGCTGTCCCCTCCCCTTCATCAGCCCTCTGGTTGTCTCCTCCCCTCCCCCAGCCCTCGGGCTCCTCCTCCGCCTTTTTCCTTTTTTCCTTTCTTCTCCCCACCCCCTATCAGTCTGAAGAAGGGTTTCGGCCCGAAACGTTGCCTATTTCCTTCGCTCCATAGATGCTGCTGCACCCGCTGAGTTTCTCCAGCATTTTTGTGTACCTCCTCCTACTTATCCTTGGAACATGATCCCACAGACGAGCACCAGGCTTTAATTTCACACACCATTTCTGATTTCACTACTTCCGGCTGTCTGAACTCCAAAGCTTCCCTATCGTTCCCCAGCCCAGCACGGCCCGATTTTATCTTCTCCCCAAAATCCACAAACAGAACTGTCCTGGCAGACCCATTGTTTCTGCTTGTCCATGTCCCACTGAACTGAATTCCACATACCTCGACTCTATCCTATCCCCCCTGGTCCAATCTCTCCCTACCTGTGTCCAAGACACCTCACACACCCTTCGTCTCTTCAATGACTTCCGTTTTCTAGGCCCCCACTACCTCATCTTTACTTTGGATGTTCAGTCACTCTACACCTCCATCCCCCACCAGGAAGGTCTTAAAGCCCTCCGTTTCTTCCTCGATTGCAGAACCTGCCAAATTCCGTCTACTAACACTCTCCTCCATCTGGCAGAGCTGGTCCTTACAGTTAACAACTTCTCCTTCGACTATTCCCACTTCCTCCAAATGCAAGGCGTAGCTATGGGCACTCGCATGGGCCCCAGCTATGCCTGCCTCTTTGTAGGGTACATCGAACAATCCCTGTTCCAGGCGTACACTGGCACAAACTCTACCTCCGCCTGATTGATGACTGCATCGGTGCTATCTCCTGCACCTATGCAGAACTCACTGGCTTCATCAACTTCAAGACTTATTTCCATCCTGCACTCAAATTCACGTGGACCATCTCCGACATCTCCTTAGCTTTTTTAGATCTCACCATCTCCATCACAGGAGACAGACTATCAACTGGCATATATTACAAAGCCACTGACTCCGATAACTATCTAGACTACACTTCTTCCCACCTGGCCTCCTGTAAAGACTCTATCCCTTACTCCCAATTCGTCTGTCTATGCCGCATCTGCGCCCATGATGAGGTATTCCATACCAGATCATCAGAGATGTCCTCATTCTTTAGGGAACGGGGGTTCCCCACTTCCATTATAGATGAGGCACTCACTAGGGTCTGCTCAATGGTCTCGTGGATGTGCAGGCGTCCACCTTGGGAACACCAGATGCAGTGGATGTGGTTAGAGGAGGTACATGTGAACCTTTGTCTCATCTAGAAGGATTGTTGGGGTCCCTGGATGGAGGCGAGGAGGAGGTATAAGGGTAGGCGTTGGACCTCCTGTGGTTGCAGGGGAAAGTGCCTGGGGAGGGTGTGGTTTGGGCTGGAAGGGATGAGCAAACCCAAGGGGTTACAAAAGCTTTGTGCAATGTGGAAAGGAATGGAGATGGAGTGTTTGATGCAGAGGCTGGTAGGGTGAAAGGTGAGGGCCAGGGGCACTCTGTCCTTGTTGCGTCTGGGGGGGAGGGGAAGAGAGAGCAGAACAACAGTTCACGCAGGAGATATATGTGAGGGAGCCATCTATGACAGAAGGGGGGAACCCACATTCCCTAATGACCTGGGACTTCTTGGATGTCCTAGTATGGAAAAGCTCATATTGGAAGCAGATACAGCAGAGACGGAGGAATTGAGAGTAGAGGATAGCATCTTTGCAAGAAGCAGGGTGAGAAGAACTGTAGTCCAGATAACCATGGAGTCCGTATGTTTGTAAGAGATGTCCGAGAGCGGCCATAGTGGCGCAGCGGTAGAGTTGTTGCCTTACAGCGTTTGCAGCACCAGAGATCCTGGTTCGATCCCGACTATGGGTGCTGTCTGTACAGAGTTTGTACCTTCTCGTCTGGGTTTTATTCCCACACTTCAAAGACGTACAGGTGCGTAGGTTAATTGGTTGGTGTATGTGTAAATTGTCCCTAGTGTGTGTAGGATAGTGCTAATGTGCAGGGATCGTTGCTCAGCGTCGCCTGTTTCCACACTGTATCTCTAAACTAAACTAAATGTCAGTCGGTAGTCTTTCTCCTGTGATGTAAACAGAGAGATCAAAAAAGGGGAGAGAGATTTTCAATTTTTCATTTTCATGTGCTCTCCTGACTTGCTCTTTCTGAAGTCAATAATTTGTTGTGGAATGGTGAGATAAAAAAAATAGAGGAAGGAACTCTGACCTGAAACATTAACTCTTTTTATTTCCACAGATGTTGCCTGACTGGTTGAGTCCAGTATTTTCTATTTTTAGACAATAGACAATAGACAATAGGTGCATGAGTAGGCCATTTGGCCCTTCGAGCCAGCACCGCCATTCAATGTGATCATGGCTGATCATCCCCAATCAGTACCCCGTTCCTGCCTTCTCCCCATATCCCCTGACTCCGCTATCTTTAAGAGCCCTATCTAGCTCCCTCTTGAAAGCATCCAGAGAACCGGCCTCCACCGCCCTCTGAGGCAGAGAATTCCACAGACTCACCACTCTCTGTGAGAAAAAGTGTTTCCTCTTCTCTGTTCTAAATGGCTTACTCCTTATTCTTAAACTGTGGCCCCTGGTTCTGGACTCCCCCAACATCGGGAACATGTTTCCTGCCTCTGGTGTGTCCAAGCCCTTAACAATCTTATATGTTTCAATGAGATCTCCTCTCATCCTTCTAAACTCCAGAGTGTACAAGCCCAGCTGCTCAATTCTCTCAGCATATGACAGTCCCGCCATCCCGGGAATTAACCTTGTAAACCTACGCTGCACTCCCTCAATAGCAAGAATGTCCTTCCTCAAATTAGTGGACTAAAACTGCACATAATACTCCAGCAGTGGTCTCACTAGGGCTCTGTACAACTGCAGAAGGACCTCTTTGCTCCTATTCTCCTTTTCCCAACTTGAGGCCAATTAGATAGTTATCTGCCTTCCTGTTTTTGCTACCAAAGTGGATAACCTCACATTTATCCGCATTAAACTTCATCTGCCATGCATCTGCCCATTCCCCCAACCTGTCCAAGTCACCCTGCATTCTCATAGTATTGAACACAACAATGTGTTTTTCATTCACCCATTACTTCATAGTGATGTGTTTATTCCTGTACCTGTGTGCATGGCACTACAATTGAAAGTGTGATGTCACAATGCACAATGCTCACAGATGTCCAATCGGAATGGATCCATTTACATATGCCTTTGCAGCAGCCCCAGCCCCAGCCCCTCCCCCCCAACCCCCGCAGCCTGTGTCGAAGGATGTCGCCACGTGTGTGGGGGTGATAGGGAATGGGGAAATTGTGAGCATTGGGCATTGTGACATCACAAAACGGAACCTTCATTAACATTCTATTGCTGAGAGCTGTTTTTTTTTAACATTTTGAAATTTCCCCATTCCCTATCCCCCCCCACACACGTGGCGACGCCCTTCGACACGTGTGACAAATCGGAATGAATCTGTTTACATATGCCTTTGCAGCAGCCACAGCCCCAGCCACTCCCCCCCACCCCCGCAGCCTGTGTCGAAGGGCATCGTCACGTGTGTGGGAATAGAGAAAGAGGATTGGGGGTGATAGGGAATGGGTAACAGATGGACTGTCCCTACCCCTCCTACTTCAACCCCCACCCTTGTTGTGTCTTCACCATCACCTCTGACATTCCCCTTTCTGATACGGAACGGTCTGTCCTCAGCAGAGGCCGCACCTTTGTTCCCCTCCGTCCCCACTACAACGAGTTCCGGGTCCGCCATGATGTGGAGCTTCTCTTCCGTCATCTCCGCCTCCATGCTTTTTTCTATGGGAAGGAGTCCTCACCACCCAGTGATGACCCCTTCCCCCGTCTCCACTGGTCCCCCTTCTCTTGGACTCCCCGGATGGCCCTCTATCCTCTTTAGACTTTTTTATTTTCAACTGTCGGTGGGACACCAACCGTCTCAACTTTTCCACTCCCCTTACCTACTCTAACCTCCCCCCTCCCCCCCCCCCCCGAACGTACAGCCCTCGTTCACTCTACAGCGATACCGACATGATTATCAAACCCACCGACATGGGAGGTGCTGTGGTAATCTGGCACGATGACCTCTACTGGGCTGAGGCCAGGCGACAACTCTCAGACACCTCCTCCTACTTATCCTTGGAACATGATCCCACAGACGAGCACCAGGCTTTAATTTCACACACCATTTCTGATTTCACTACTTCCGGCTGTCTGAACTCCAAAGCTTCCCTATCGTTCCCCAGCCCAGCACGGCCCGATTTTATCTTCTCCCCAAAATCCACAGACAGAACTGTCCTGGCAGATCCATTGTTTCTGCTTGTTCATGTCCCACTGAACTGAATTCCACATACCTCGACTCTATCCTATCCCCCCTGGTCCAATCTCTCCCTACCTGTGTCCAAGAAACCTCACACACCCTTCGTCTCTTCAATGACTTCCATTTTCTAGGCCCCCACTACCTCATCTTTACTTTGGATGTTCAGTCACTCTACACCTCCATCCCCCACCAGGAAGGTCTTAACGCCCTCCGTTTCTTCCTCGATTGCAGAACCAACCAAATTCCATCTACTAACACTCTCCTCCATCTGGCAGAGCTGGTCCTTACGGTTAACAAATTCTCCTTCGACTATTCCCACTTCCTCCAAATGCAAGGCGTAGCTATGGGCACTCGCATGGGCCCCAGCTATGCCTGCCTCTTTGTAGGGTACATCGAACAATCCCTGTTCCAGGCGTACACTGGCACAAACTCTACCTCCGCCTGATTGATGACTGCATCGGTGCTATCTCCTGCACCTATGCAGAACTCACTGGCTTCATCAACTTCAAGACTTATTTCCATCCTGCACTCAAATTCACGTGGACCATCTCCGACATCTTTTCATTCACCCATTACTTCATAGTGATGTGTTTATTCCTGTACCTGTGTGCATGGCACTACAATTGAAAGTGTGATGTCACAATGCACAATGCTCACAGATGTCCAATCGGAATGGATCCATTTACATATGCCTTTGCAGCAGCCCCAGCCCCAGCCCCTCCCCCCCAACCCCCGCAGCCTGTGTCGAAGGATGTCGCCACGTGTGTGGGGGTGATAGGGAATGGGGAAATTGTGAGCATTGGGCATTGTGACATCACAAAACGGAACCTTCATTAACATTCTATTGCTGAGAGCTGTTTTTTTTTAACATTTTGAAATTTCCCCATTCCCTATCCCCCCCCACACACGTGGCGACGCCCTTCGACACGTGTGACAAATCGGAATGAATCTGTTTACATATGCCTTTGCAGCAGCCACAGCCCCAGCCACTCCCCCCCACCCCCGCAGCCTGTGTCGAAGGGCATCGTCACGTGTGTGGGAATAGAGAAAGAGGATTGGGGGTGATAGGGAATGGGTAACAGATGGACTGTCCCTACCCCTCCTACTACCATTCGGCCCTTCGAGCCAGCACCACCATTCAATATGATCATGGCTGATCAGTTCCCCATTCCTGCTTTCCCCCCATATCCATTGATTCCTTCAGCCCTATCTAACTCTCTCTTGAAAACATCCAGTGAATTGGCCTCCACTGCCTTCTGTGGCAGAGAATTCCACAGAGTCACAACTCTCTGGCTGAAAAAGTTTGTTGTCATCTCAGTCCTAAATGGCCTACAGCTTATTCCTAAACTGTGACCTTTTGGAGGGAGGGAGGGGGAAGGGAATGTTTGTATAAGTTAACTAAATTATAGAATTCAATAATATATTATATAATGGAATTATATATAATGGAAATATAGAGTTCTAAATTATAGAATTCAAGCCCCCCTCCTCTCTGAACACCCACCACCCCCCCACCAGACATCGCCTCAGCCTCCATGTACTCACCTGCCCTCCTCCGACCCCAACCCCCACCCTTGTTGTGTCTTCACCATCACCTCTGACATTCCCCTTTCTGATACGGAACGGTCTGTCCTCAGCAGAGGCCGCACCTTTGTTCCCCTCCGTCCCCACTACAACGAGTTCCGGGTCCGCCATGATGTGGAGCTTCTCTTCCGGCGCCTCCGCCTCCATGCTTTTTTCTATGGAAAGGAGTCCTCACCACCCAGTGATGACCCCTTCCCCCGTCTCCACTGGTCCCCCTTCTCTTGGACTCCCCGGATGGCCCTCTATCGTCTTTAGACTTTTTTATTTTCAACTGTCGGTGGGACACCAACCATCTCAACTTTTCCACTCCCCTTACCTACTCTAACCTCCCCCCTCCCCCCCCCCCCGAACATACAGCCCTCGTTCACTCTACAGCGACACTGACATGATTATCAACCCACCGACATGGGAGGTGCTGTGGTAATCTGGCGCAATGACCTCTACTGGGCTGAGGCCAGGCGACTACTCTCAGACACCTCCTCCTACTTATGAACAACAAGTGATCCTCCGTCAGTTTCGCCACCTCCAACGTGACCCCACCACTCGCCACATCTTCCCATCTCCCCCCATGTCTGCCTTCCGCAAAGACCGCTCCCTCCGTAACTCCCTTGTCAATTCTTCCCTTCCCTCCCATACCACCCCCTCCCCTGGTACTTTCCCTTGCAACTGCAAGAGATGCAACACTTGTCCCTTCACTTCCCCCCTCGACTCCATTCAAGGACCCAAGCAGTCGTTCCAGGTGCGACAGAGGTTCACCTGCATCTCCTCCAACCTCATCTATTGCATCCGCTGCTCTAGATGCCAACTGATCTACATCGGTGAGACCAAGCGGAGGCTTGGTGATCGTTTCGCCGAACACCTCCGGTCGGTCCGCAATAACCAACTTGACCTCCCGGTGGCTCAGCACTTCAACTCCACCTCCCATTCCGTATCTGACCTCTCTATCCTGGGTCTCCTCCATGGCCACAGCGAGCAACACCGTAAATTGGAGGAAATGCACCTCATATTCCGCTTGGGTAGTCTACATCCTGGGGGCTTGAACATTGAATTCTCCCAATTCTGCTAGCCCTTGCTGTCCCCTCCCCTTCATCAGCCCTCTGGTTGTCTCCTCCCCTCCCCCAGCCCTCGGGCTCCTCCTCCGCCTTTTTCCTTTTTTCCTTTCTTCTCCCCACCCCCTATCAGTCTGAAGAAGGGTTTCGGCCCGAAACGTTGCCTATTTCCTTCGCTCCATAGATGCTGCTGCACCCGCTGAGTTTCTCCAGCATTTTTGTGTACCTCCTCCTACTTATCCTTGGAACATGATCCCACAGACGAGCACCAGGCTTTAATTTCACACACCATTTCTGATTTCACTACTTCCGGCTGTCTGAACTCCAAAGCTTCCCTATCGTTCCCCAGCCCAGCACGGCCCGATTTTATCTTCTCCCCAAAATCCACAAACAGAACTGTCCTGGCAGACCCATTGTTTCTGCTTGTCCATGTCCCACTGAACTGAATTCCACATACCTCGACTCTATCCTATCCCCCCTGGTCCAATCTCTCCCTACCTGTGTCCAAGACACCTCACACACCCTTCGTCTCTTCAATGACTTCCGTTTTCTAGGCCCCCACTACCTCATCTTTACTTTGGATGTTCAGTCACTCTACACCTCCATCCCCCACCAGGAAGGTCTTAAAGCCCTCCGTTTCTTCCTCGATTGCAGAACCTGCCAAATTCCGTCTACTAACACTCTCCTCCATCTGGCAGAGCTGGTCCTTACAGTTAACAACTTCTCCTTCGACTATTCCCACTTCCTCCAAATGCAAGGCGTAGCTATGGGCACTCGCATGGGCCCCAGCTATGCCTGCCTCTTTGTAGGGTACATCGAACAATCCCTGTTCCAGGCGTACACTGGCACAAACTCTACCTCCGCCTGATTGATGACTGCATCGGTGCTATCTCCTGCACCTATGCAGAACTCACTGGCTTCATCAACTTCAAGACTTATTTCCATCCTGCACTCAAATTCACGTGGACCATCTCCGACATCTCCTTAGCTTTTTTAGATCTCACCATCTCCATCACAGGAGACAGACTATCAACTGGCATATATTACAAAGCCACTGACTCCGATAACTATCTAGACTACACTTCTTCCCACCTGGCCTCCTGTAAAGACTCTATCCCTTACTCCCAATTCGTCTGTCTATGCCGCATCTGCGCCCATGATGAGGTATTCCATACCAGATCATCAGAGATGTCCTCATTCTTTAGGGAACGGGGGTTCCCCACTTCCATTATAGATGAGGCACTCACTAGGGTCTGCTCAATGGTCTCGTGGATGTGCAGGCGTCCACCTTGGGAACACCAGATGCAGTGGATGTGGTTAGAGGAGGTACATGTGAACCTTTGTCTCATCTAGAAGGATTGTTGGGGTCCCTGGATGGAGGCGAGGAGGAGGTATAAGGGTAGGCGTTGGACCTCCTGTGGTTGCAGGGGAAAGTGCCTGGGGAGGGTGTGGTTTGGGCTGGAAGGGATGAGCAAACCCAAGGGGTTACAAAAGCTTTGTGGAAGGTGGAAAGGAATGGAGATGTAGTGTTTGATGCAGAGGCTGGTAGGGTGAAAGGTGAGGACCAGGGGCACTCTGTCCTTGTTGCCTCTGGGGGGGAGGGGAAGAGAGAGCAGAACAACAGTTCACGCAGGAGATATATGTGAGGGAGCCATCTATGACAGAAGGGGGGAACCCACATTCCCTAATGACCTGGGACTTCTTGGATGTCCTAGTATGGAAAAGCTCATATTGGAATCAGATACAGCAGAGACGGAGGAATTGAGAGTGGAGGATAGCATCTTTGCAAGAAGCAGGGTGAGAAGAACTGTAGTCCAGATAACCATGGAGTCCGTATGTTTGTAAGAGATGTCCGAGAGCGGCCATAGTGGCGCAGCGGTAGAGTTGTTGCCTTACATCGTTTGCAGCACCAGAGATCCTGGTTCGATCCCGACTATGGGTGCTGTCTGTACAGAGTTTGTACCTTCTCGTCTGGGTTTTATTCCCACACTTCAAAGACGTACAGGTGCGTAGGTTAATTGGTTGGTGTATGTGTAAATTGTCCCTAGTGTGTGTAGGATAGTGCTAATGTGCAGGGATCGTTGCTCAGCGTCGCCTGTTTCCACACTGTATCTCTAAACTAAACTAAATGTCAGTCGGTAGTCTTTCTCCTGTGATGTAAACAGAGAGATCAAAAAAGGGGAGAGAGATTTTCAATTTTTCATTTTCATGTGCTCTCCTGACTTGCTCTTTCTGAAGTCAATAATTTGTTGTGGAATGGTGAGATAAAAAAAATAGAGGAAGGAACTCTGACCTGAAACATTAACTCTTTTTATTTCCACAGATGTTGCCTGACTGGTTGAGTCCAGTATTTTATATTTTTAGACAATAGACAATAGACAATAGGTGCATGAGTAGGCCATTTGGCCCTTCGAGCCAGCACCGCCATTCAATGTGATCATGGCTGATCATCCCCAATCAGTACCCCGTTCCTGCCTTCTCCCCATATCCCCTGACTCCGCTATCTTTAAGAGCCCTATCTAGCTCCCTCTTGAAAGCATCCAGAGAACCGGCCTCCACCGCCCTCTGAGGCAGAGAATTCCACAGACTCACCACTCTCTGTGAGAAAAAGTGTTTCCTCTTCTCTGTTCTAAATGGCTTACTCCTTATTCTTAAACTGTGGCCCCTGGTTCTGGACTCCCCCAACATCGGGAACATGTTTCCTGCCTCTGGTGTGTCCAAGCCCTTAACAATCTTATATGTTTCAATGAGATCTCCTCTCATCCTTCTAAACTCCAGAGTGTACAAGCCCAGCTGCTCAATTCTCTCAGCATATGACAGTCTGGGAATTAACCTTGTAAACCTACGCTGCACTCCCTCAATAGCAAGAATGTCCTTCCTCAAATTAGTGGACTAAAACTGCACACAATACTCCAGCAGTGGTCTCACTAGGGCTCTGTACAACTGCAGAAGGACCTCTTTGCTCCTATTCTCCTTTTCCCAACTTGAGGCCAATTAGATAGTAATCTGCCTTCCTGTTTTTGCTACCAAAGTGGATAACCTCACATTTATCCGCATTAAACTTCATCTGCCATGCATCTGCCCATTCCCCCAACCTGTCCAAGTCACCCTGCATTCTCATAGTATTGAACACAACAATGTGTTTTTCATTCACCCATTACTTCATAGTGATGGGTTTATTCCTGTACCTGTGTGCATGGTACTACAATTGAAAGTGTGTGGCTAAAATGCTGCTGACAGGGTAAAACAGCAGGCAGATCGTTAGCAATGTATTACCTTGAAAGGTGCTCCATTATTTTCTTTAGTTCTATGGAAATTTGATCAACAAAGAACATTCCACCTTCAAGGAGTAGAATTGGAGACAAATTATTTTCCTTTAAAGCTTTTACATTTCCAGAGTAACCTCCTCCTTGTGCCCTGCTTGACAACTTACTTGGTATTTATTGTCAAGGGTGAGATGTAATGCCTCCCTTGTCCGTGATTGTTCCTTTAAAGTGTTTTAAAACACATCTGTTTGTTAATATACCTTTTAAGAATGTATCATCTGACAAATTCAAAATAACATTTGCTGAAAATCTGAAATTGTAAAAGTGCTAGCAACACCAAGCAAGTTTAGTTGTATGTATAAATAAAGAAATATATGATGTCTGGAAAAGTTAGGGAACCAGTTCTAAGGTGCAGGTGAGGTGATGGGGTGGGAGAAGGGGAAGGAACTAAATAGGTGTGTAATGGGATAGTAGAAACAAGGAACTGCAGATGCTCCCTTATACAAGACACAAAGTACTGGAGTAACAGCAAATCAAGCAGCATTTCTGGTGAACATGGATTGGTGATGTTTCGGCTCAGAATCCCACTGCAGACTGTTTATCGGGGAGGAAAGCTGGAAGAGAGGAAGGGTTGGATAAAGTTTCGAGGGAATAGGCCAACACAGTTGAGGGGAGGGTTTTTTGATTGGCAAATGGTTGATAAAGGCCAGAGATGAAAGGACAGGTATAAGACAAGAGGATTGAAGAGTTGCGAATTGTGAAGCTAGAGGAAGAAATGTAGGTGGAAGGGGAGGGGAAGAAATAGGTGCGTCCAGGTGGGGACACGGGTGAGGTGGAGGAGGGGGTAAGATTGGGGGAAGAAGTGAGAGGGGGAGGGTTATGTCGTTTCCTAAATTTGGAGAATTCATTGTTCATACCATTGGGTTGTAAGACATGAGCGGAATATGAATATGAAACATGGAAGTAATCCAGATAATCGTGGGAATGAGTAGGTTTGTAAAAGATGTCAGTTAATAGTCTGTCCCTTGCGATGGAGACAGAGAGATCAAGAAAGAGAAGAGAGGTGAAAGAGATAGGTCAAATGAATTTGAGGGCCATTTGAATTGAATTTTGGAAGTTAGCAGTAAAGCTAATTAAATCAAACTCAGCATGGGTGCAGGACACACACCCGATGCAGTCATAGAAGTAGCAGAGGAAGAGTTGGGGGATGGTGCCAATATATGTTTGGAACAAGGGCTGTTCAACTATTCTGTAACCCCATAGAATGTAGCTGAGCGTAATTGATAAAAAGAATGATGAAGTAGGCAAAAGTGGCTGATAACAGCACCGCAAGGATATAAAAGATGGGACTTTGGATGTAATATTAAATCCGCTGGATCAAAAAAATGAAGATTGTTCCTTGAGTTAAGGTTCAATTATATTTGGAACATTATAGATGGACAAGAATGTGGAAATTAGAGTATGGTCAAGTTGAAAAAGGGAACTGGATAAAACAGCTTCACATCCAAATGAGAAGAGGGATACTGCAGATCAAAGAAGTTATAAGTACCGTAGTACAGGTTGAACGCCGATTTTCTGGCACCCTTGGTTCCCGAGCCTTTCTGCATTATTCGTTTTTCTGGACCAAAGAGGTCACGTTATAATGAAACAACTATACAGCCCTGGCCCGCTAATGACACCCTTCCCGTGTCTCCAAATGGAGTGGCAGAAACTTCAATAACATAAATATAAGAAGTAAACTGAATGTGAATGGATGAGCTGCCGACCCATCCCCGGCTGTTTAGCGCTCCGGCGTCTGACCACACTCCCGACTCGCAAGGAGCACCAGCGAGCCCTACTTCACTCACTGCCCCTGCCGGACATCCTCCATCCCCAGGGTCGCTGACTTACTCCACCTTGGAAGCGAAGGCAGGTAAGAGGGGAGGGAGCCACACAGTGATCGAGTGCATCCTGTCGGTGGGGCCACCCTGAAAAAAGTGCGTTCTGTCGGGGGCTGCAGCGTGAGTCGTAACAACAGCCGTGTGAACCGGTGAAGTAGGGCTCGCTGGTGCAGACCAGCGGCACCGGCCCCAAGATTTAATGTGAAACGATACAAAGTGCTGGAGTGACCTAGCTGACTGAATCGGTCTGAGGAAGTGCACCTATCCATGTTCTCCATACTCGCTGAATTGCTCCCACACTTTGTGTCCTTTCGTTGGGCGAAGAAGGGCTCACTGATGCACCTTGCAAGTTGGAAGTGGGGTTGGAAGCCGGGGCTCTAAACAGCCGGGGAGATGGTGCAAGCCGGGGACGGGTCGGCAGGTCCATATGCTATATCCGACATCTATTATAAGGGTGTCGTTAAAACAAGGGTTTACTGTATTGTCACTGTGTAAGGAGAGAAGATTGAGAGGGACACGACCGAAAGGAATGCTCGCCACTCGTAATGTCGTCTGTGGCCGCTCAGGAAATTTCAACTGAGCTCTCATAATTTTGTCAGGATTATAGGGGTAATAGGATGGCCGGAAAATCAGTGTGCAACCTATATGTTACTCACGTTTGCGGATAACTAAACTACGAGATCTTGCTTACAATATATTTTAAAATGTCAGGGTGGCAATGAAGCTGTTATTGAATACAATTAGTAAGTTATTTAAAAATAAGGAAGGCAGTGTCATACTTAAAAGCCAAAAGAAAAATGAGGAAGAAAAATCATGATGGTGATTAGGAGTATAAATTGGAAGTATATAGAATTATGGGAGACCAGTGGGCATGGGTTTAAGATGAGAGGTACAAAGTTGAAAGGAAATGTGCTGGGCAAAATTTTGTTTGTAGTGTGGTGGGTGCCTGGAACGCACTGCCAGGATGATGGTGGAGACAGATACGACAGGGGCATCTGAGAGGCTTTTAAATAGGCATATGGGTATGCAAGAAATGAAAGGATTAGGATCACACGCAGATCCCTCGTGTTTGGCATATACATTGTGGCAGAAGAGCCAGTTTCTTTTCTACGTTCCATGGATTTAAGTTAACAACTTAAGTGGTTTCTGGAAAATCTGAAATAGAGAAAACGTAGGCACCATTTTCCAAGCATTGACACCTTTCACAAAGTTCAACGCTGAGAACTATATTCCAATTGAGGCCAAATCTCTTAGCATAACTTTAAAAAAAAATTGTTCCTGTTTAATAAAGCCAAGATTCTCTTAAGCTTTTCAGAAACAAATATTTACACATAGACTCATGGCTCTCCATCCCTACATGTTTAATTTCTCTCTCTCTCTCGATTCTTCCTGTCAACATCTCTGTGTTAAGGAGAGATTTAATTACTTATAAGACATTATAAAATGTGTTTCTGCCAGTATTTATTTCAACTACATCGGTTGGAGAAAAAACGGTCACCATTTTAACAATATAAGATCAGAACCATGTTAGATGGTGAGGTGATAGAATGGAGGCAACAGGAACTGCAGATGCTAGAATCTTGAGTAAAACACAAAGTGCTGGAGTAACTCAGTGGGTCAGGCAGCATCTGCAAAGGAATGGATAGCTGTCTTTTTTTTCCCTGGTGAATAATGGTTCAAAAGTCAACCAGGTCTATTTCAAACTGGGATGGAGTTCAGCATGTATAAGATGAATATGCAATGCTTATCCAAGTTAGAGTGGCTTACTAACTTGTTTTGATAACCTACGGTAGGATCAGAGAGGAATTTTCCACATTTCATCTTCACCAATTCCTCTTTTTTATGACCTTTCACCTTGAATTTACATGGCTCTTGGGTGAGTGAAATATGTAGAAAAATGCAAAATTCAAAGTCTTAGCGGCTAAATTTATTTCGTTTTATGGCTGTTGTGTCTTTATTCTTCATTCATCATTGGCAAACTACCAATGCTTGCCCATTGGCCTTCGTGTCCTTAGTTTTTTCTTGCAGATGTAAATATAGACTTTTAAAGTCTGATTTCAGCACTATCTAATCATAATGCCAGGAACTTGTTTAGTCATTTACAATTTCTATTCTTTAATGTTTAATGAATGGCAATGTTCCCATGAATTCTAACCGTATTTCTACTGAGTCTCAGCACTGGTAATTTATGTTCTTGAAATTATTGTCTGTGTCCTAATTTGAGGAAGGACATTCTTGCTATTGAGGGAGTGCAGCGTAGGTTTACAAGGTTAATTCCCGGGATGGCGGGACTGTCATATGCTGAGAGAATGGAGCAGCTGGGCTTGTATACTCTGGAGTTTAGAAGGATGAGAGGGTTTCTCATTGAAACATATAAGATTGTTAAGGGCTTGGACATGCTATAGGCAGGAAGCATGTTCCCGATGTTGTGGGAGTCCAGAACCAGGGGGCCACAGTTTAAGAATAAGGGGTAAGCCATTTAGAACGGAGACGAGGAAACACTTTTTCCTCATAGAGAGTGGTGAGTCTGTGGAATTCTCTGCCTCAGAGGGCGGTGGAGGCCAGTTCTCTGGATACTTTCGAGAGAGAGCTAGATAGGGCTCTTAAAAGTAGCAGAGTCAGGGGATATGGGGAGAAGGCAGGAACGGGGTACTGATGGAAGGTGAAATGTTTCATAAATGTTTCATGAAATCTTCCATGGTCCCAAAATAGCAGATCCTCTGATAGATGTACTAATGTATCTTCCACTTGAATTATCCACACACCTGAATATCTGTTATCTGCTTGTTCTTTATAGGATGCCAACTGCGTTAAAGCTTTTCAACATGTGTGTTATGATGATCACAGGGTGCTTGTACCACCCTCGCCTCCTCAGTGATGAAGTGGAGAGTGAGGAGGTCCAGAACAGAATCAAGGAGCACGAGTACCGGTACAAACTGGAGATAGAACGGCTCCAGAGAGAAATGGAGGAAAAAAGTAACCGTGATCGTAATATAAGGAATACATTTGCAAAAAAGGAAGATTCAGTAACATGGAATTGGAACACTCATATTATTCTCCTACTGGTCACAATTCAGTTCTTGGGATTCTGGATAGGTGACACTTTTCCACATATTCCCCAGGACTATAATAGTGAGGAAGAAGAGGAAGAAGAAAAGGAAAATGAATTTCCTCGCAGAATTTACAGCAACATTTTGAATATTCCCGATCAAAGTGTGCTGGATCAGTTTTACAACATTTGCATTCAGAATGTGAGCCAGGAGCCTAATCAGACCTGTGAATTTGTAGAAAGCTTTGTGGACAATCTTTTGGAGGCCAGTAGGAATCTCTGTCAGTGGAACACTGAGCTGATCCTTGAAGACTGTGTGGGTATTGGGAGTCAGTTTGAAAAATGGGGCTGTAAGACATCATCTATATATGATATTTTGGTTCCAATTTTTCTCCAGGATGGATATTGTTTTAAACCAGAGATTTGTTCCTGTGACATCCCACCTGAAAAACAGAATTATGGCAGGATTCTCATGGTTACACCACACAATGCTGACCTGGGCTGCCAGTGTAAAACCACAGAACTTGAAGGGGATATTCTGTGTCTTATTCACAGCAAGAGATTTGAACCTGATGTTCGTGCCAATTGCCTTGCTTCTATCATGTGTTCCGATTGGTATTTGGATTATAAGAAGGTATTGAAATGGTTCAGGGATTTATTAGCCAGATCTTGGAACAATATTTGCCACAAATACGATTTTGAACTTACCTTTTGCAATATTACAGGTTGCTGTGGTTTAAAAGTACATTATCAGTCTGGAAGAACCATTTGCATTAAAGTATTTCCTGCTGTGAGGCTGAAGAATTCAGATGTCCATCTTGTACCCAGTTTTTCCGATTGCTCCATGAATAGTACAGCATCCACTACTTACTGGAACATTTCCTGTGCAGTCTGTGAGTACAGGTTTCTGCAAATCATGGCCAAAAATACTCCCAATAGCTCGTGTCACCTTAAATGCCTTCAAATACTGATCTTTTTAACTGAAAAACAGTGCAGTTCTACAGACCAGCAATATGTTCTTGGTTCCTATGTCTTTAAGACTGTCCTTATGCATCTGCTGTTAAGTCAGCCATTTTCAAACTGGCATGAAAATCACCTGGAACATAGGCTGAGAGATATGTTAAAATATCTCGGAAAATGTTTGGATGAGAAAAGGCTACAGAGATTTATGATTGGAAATCAATCATTTCTTAAGCAAATTGAAATTCCAGAAATTCTTCTAAAAGCAGAGGCTGTAAACCTCTTCCGGTCATTTGTAATAGAGCGTGATTCTTACAGTCAGGCACTCATGGAGTATCAGAAAATATTAATGGACATGTGTCCGTTAATGATGGAGTGCATTAGAAATTATACAGCCAGTTGAATGAAAACATTGTATTTGCTCCCAGTAGACACAAGGAAACATAGATGCTGGAATCGGGTGGCTTTGCTCTCTGCTTGGGACCAGAAGTATTTAAGATATGTAATATTTACATTACTATTAGGAATAAAATTAATTGATTTTTAAAATATCAAGAATAAACTATAAGAATACATTTAATAGATTTTTCTTCAAAAATAAACTTTATTCAGAAATAAAAATATATACAAAAGAAAAATTGTGCATAAATTCTTCATATATTCTCAGTGTCTGTACATTCAATAGTGCCAAAGGTATCGGACCGAAACGTTGCCTATTTCCTTCGCTCCATAGATGCTGCTGCACCCGCTGAGTTTCTCCAGCATTTTTGTGTACGTGCCATACTCAGTGATCTTTCTATGTACATTACACCATTGGTCTCTTGAGGTGATCTCCCTTCCTTAGTTTGAGGGGTGTCCCCACTGGGCTCTGCCCTTCAATGCCCAACAATAGAACAACCCTGGAAAGTGGTCCTCTCCCACAGAGCCTTGGTGTTGACTGCACCAAGCTTCAGTGCGTCGCTCAGCATATAAGCCTACAGCTTGAAATGGGCTACTCGGCAACATTCCCTGATGAACAAATCGCTGTGCTTGGAGTTTTGGGCAGACCAAAGAGAGTTGATGGTATTTCAGCAGCATTTGATGTCTGTCTGGGAACATCAATGTGTCCCTGGGAACAGCCCACAAATCAGAACTGTTCGGGATGAACCATGACAGGAATTTTTGCAAAGTTCACCAGACCCTCTTTACAAATTCATACTCTGCGAAGAGGGGAACAGCCATTTCCTGTCCTCTCCATAACAGGTCAAGAGCATATTCGTCGATATGCCGAATCTTCGCAATCTTTTAAGGAAGTAGAGGCGTTAATGGGTGTACTTTATGATTGTATCAATGTGCTGGGTCCAGGACAGGAAGCAATTAGTCATTTAATTGCATTACCTTTCATATTTCATGAAACTCCATGTCATTTTGCTATTACCTAGAGACCTTTCCTTACAGAACTCATTTAGTAACATTTTCAGTTTATATTTGATGGTGTCACAGAATTGAAACAAAGATTTCTTATTTGACTCAAGGGATTTTAGGGAATAAATTTAAAGATATACCATATGAAATGTCACTATCTCTCGACATTCTCACTATTAATTAAGGATATCGACCCAAAACATTGACTATCCCTTTGCCTCCCACGATTAGCATTGTTACAAAATTTTGAGATTTCAAAAATCAAGTCTGCAATTTATCCCATCAGAGAAAGCATAAAAAGAAGTTTAATTTGACACCTAATTCACTTTCATATCTTCAGTATTCAAAAGGTTATGGCCATTTTCATGCTCGGAAATTAGCATCTTGTTCCCTATTGCTTTTCCATTGACTTAACTCAAAAGCTGTGATCGAGGACAGCCCATAACTTTCTTAAAAATTAAGAGAACTGAATGAAATGTTCAGTTATTGTAGATTGAAGCATTCTGAAACAAATATGAAACAATCTTAGTCTGGCGCGTCGATCTCTACAAACCTGAGGCCACGCGCCAACTCTCGGACACCTCCTCTTACTTACCCCTGGACCATGACCCCACTGACGAGCACCAGGCCACCATCTCCAGCACCATCACCGACTTCATCCACTCCCACGCCCTGCCCGACCGAGCCTCCAACCTCATCGTTCCCCAGCCCCGCACAGCCCGCTTTTACCTTCTCCCCAAAATCCACAAACCTGACTGTCCCGGTAGACCCATTGTCTCTGCCTGTTCGTGCCCCACCGAACTCATCTCCACCTACCTCGACTCCATCCTATCCCCCTTGGTTAAATCCCTCCCCACCTATGTTCAAGACACCTCAGACACTCTCCGTCGTCTCCGCGCATTCCACTCTCTAGGCCCTCACCCCCTCATCTTCACCATGGACGTCCAGTCATTGTACACCTCCATCCCCCACCAGGATGGTCTCGAAGCCCTCCGTTTTTTCCTCGACCGTAGAAGCAACCTATACCCGGCCACTGACACCCTCCTCCGCCTAGCGGAGCTGGTCCTTACACTTAATGACTTTTCATTTGACTCCTCCCATTTCCTCCAAATACAAGGCGTAGCTATGGGCACACGCATGGGCCCCAGCTACGCCTGCCTCTTTGTCGGGTACGTAGAACAATCCTTGTTCAATGCGTACCAGGGCCCCATCCCCGACCTCTATCTCCGCTACATCGATGATTGTTTTGGTGCCACATCCTGCACCCACGCACAACTGACTGACTTCATCCGCTTCACCACCAACTTCCATCTGGCACTCAAATACACCTGGACCATTTCCGACACTTCCCTACCATTCCTTGACCTCACTATCTCCATCGAAGGTGATAGACTCATTACCGACATCCACTACAAACCCACCGACTCCCATGGCTATCTGGACTACACTTCTTCCCACCCTGCTTCCTGTAAGGACTCCATCCCCCACTCCCAATTCCTCCGTCTACGCCGCATCTGCTCCCAGCATGAGGCGTTCCACACCAGGGCATCTGAAATGTCCTCATTCTTCAGGGAACGGGGTTTCCCCTCCTCCACCATAGATGAGGCTCGCACCAGGGTCTCTGCCATACCCCGCAACACTGCTCTCTCTCCCCATCCCCCCACTCACAACAAGGGCAGAGTCCCCCTAGTCCTCACCTTTCACCCCACCAGCCGTCACATACAACAAGTGATCCTCCGTCAGTTTCGCCACCTCCAACGTGACCCCACCACTCGCCACATCTTCCCATCTCCCCCCATGTCTGCCTTCCGCAAAGACCGCTCCCTCCGTAACTCCCTTGTCAATTCTTCCCTTCCCTCCCATACCACCCCCTCCCCTGGTACTTTCCCTTGCAACCGCAAGAGATGCAACACTTGTCCCTTCACCTCCCCCCTCGACTCCATTCAAGGACCCAAGCAGTCGTTCCAGGTGCGACAGAGGTTCACCTGCATCTCCTCCAACCTCATCTATTGCATCCGCTGCTCTAGATGCCAGCTGATCTACATCGGTGAGACCAAGCGGAGGCTTGGTGATCGTTTCGCCGAACACCTCCGGTCGGTCCGCAATAACCAACTTGACCTCCCGGTGGCTCAGCACTTCAACTCCCCCTCCCATTCCGTATCTGACCTCTCTGTCCTGGGTCTCCTCCATGGCCACAGCGAGCAACACCTTAAATTGGAGGAAATGCACCTCATATTCCGCTTGGGCAGTCTACATCCTGGGGGCTTGAACATTGAATTCTCCCAATTCTGCTAGCCCTTGCTGTCCCCTCCCCTTCATCAGCCCTCTGGTTGTCTCCTCCCCTCCCCCAGCCCTCAGGCTCCTCCTCCGCCCTTTTCCTTTTTTCCTTTCTTCTCCCCACCCCCTATCAGTCTGAAGAAGGGTTTCGGCCCGAAACGTTGCCTATTTCCTTCGCTCCATAGATGCTGCTGCACCCGCTGAGTTTCTCCAGCATTTTTGTGTACCTATGAAACAATCTTACTTGGATGACCTGAAATTAAAGCATATAATTAGTTAGTTACCTAATTGTAGCTAATTACAAAATTCAATTACTAGATCTAAACATCTATCCATTTCATAAGAAAAGGTTAACATTTTTAAATAGCCGGTGTCCAAATAACATTCACACAAGAATTCATGATATAACATGATTTTGAAATCTCATTGTCATGAATTTATAGGCCAAATGGAAGGAATCTAGTGTTTAATTCCCGTAAATTAATGGCCATTTAAATCATCTTGCGAGTGAGGTTTTGTGGAACGCGATCGTTTGGAACGTTGCGGTTGCGGTGAATTTAAACCCCATATCGGCAGGAAAAACACTGCCGGTTCGTATGGGCCTTAATCACATTTTCGCTGATGAAATTTTGATTCTAAGAAGCAAGTTTATATATAAAATAGACGATTTACCTTATGTTTTGTCCCCTATGTGAGATCCGTCCCATTGTCGGCGTTGACAGCGTTAGAAGTAGATTTTTATTTTACTCCAGCGATTAAATCGTCCAGCGGTTTAAAAAAAAAATTCAGAGAACGGCAGTCAGAACAATTTTTCAGCATCAGGTAGTAGCCCGAGAAAATACATCTCGGACAGGCAGGAGAAAACGGCATTTTAATCCCACCACCCCCCCCCCCCCCCTCAAAGGCGCCAAAGTCGCGCACACGGCCAGTGACAGAACTGCAGCGCCGCTGAAGGTAAGTTTTGTAACGTACCTACATAGATGATGCTTGACCTGCTGAGGTCCTCCAGCAGTTTATTTAGCATTATATTTAACAACATTAAAAATAACTTTCCACGTATATTAGTTAGTATTTTTTGTACATTATTAATAATTAATATTTTTAATTAAAAAATATTGTTAAATCTTATATTTTAAAATATTGTTCAGTGTTTGCATATACAAGCAATTTTAGAAGCAACCCGTCTCCACTGAGCAAGCTATTTCCTACAAATGCTCCTGATCAGATACGTATATCGAAGGACATTGTGGGAAACTAGAGAGGAAATTGCTGGAACCCTAGTTGAAATTTACGAGTCGACAATAAACACAGGGAAGGTGTCACAAGACTGGAGGGTGGCAAATGAGTCTCTATGCAAGAAGGGCTGCAGAGAAAATGCATGGAACTACAGGCCAGAGAGCTTAACATCTGTAGTTGGAAAGTTAATAGAGATTAGGCAAAAATGCTGGAGAAACTCAGCGTCTATGGAGCGAAGAAAATAGGCAACGTTTCGGGCCGAAACCCTTCTTCAGTGATGCAGGGGGGGGGGAGTGGTGGGGGGGGGGGGGGAGATGAAATGAAGAGGTGGAGCCAGAGGGCTGAGGGTGAGCTGAGAAGGGGAGGAGAAAGTAAATATTACTTGAAATTAGAGAAGTCAATGTTCATGCCGCTAGGGTACAGACTGCCCAAGCGAAATATGAGGTGCTGCTCCTCCAATTTCCGGTGGGCCTCACTCTGGCAATGGAGGAGGCCCAGGACAGAAAGGTCGGATTCGGAATGGGAGGGGGAGTTGAAGTGCTGAGCCACAGGGAGATCAGGTTGGTTAATCCGGACTGAGCGGAGGTGTTCGGCGAAATGATCGCCAAGCCTACGCATGGTCTCACCGATGTAGATCAGCTGACATCTAGAGCAGTGGATGCAATAGATGAGGTTGGAGGAGGTGCAGGTGAACCACTGTTGCACCTGGCACGACTGCTTGGGTCCTTGATTGGAGTTGAGGGGGGAGGTAAAGCGACACATGCAGCATCTCTTGCGGTTGCAAAGGAAAGTGCCCATGGAGAGGGTGGGAAGGGTGGGAAGGGAAGAATTGACCAGGGAGTTACGGAGGGACCGGTCTTTGCGGAAAGCAGACAGGGGGGGGAGATGGGAAGATGTGGCGAGTGGTGGGGTCACGTTGGAGGTGGTAAAAATGAGGGAGGACTATTTGTTGTATGTGACGGCTAGTGAGGTGGAAGGTCTCCAACGGATCCCTTCCTCGTGGACCCCCCGTCATGGACTTCCGGCTTTAGAACTTTTTATTTAAAACAGCCGGCGGGACATCAACCGCCTCAACTTCTCCACTCCCCTGTCTGACTCTAATCTCTCCCCCCCTGAAAGCACTGCCATCGACTCACTCCGCAACAACCCAGATTGCATTATCAAACCTGCCGACAAGGGAGGGACCGTGGTAGTCTGGCGCGTCGATCTCTACAAAGCTGAGGCCACGCGCCAACACTCGGACACCTCCTCTTACTTACCCCTGGACCATGACCCCACAGACAAGCACCAGGCCACTATCTCTAGCACCATCACTGACTTCATCAACTCCGGCTCCCTGCCCCCCCCAAGCCTCCAACCTCATCGTTCCCCAGCCCCACACGGCCCGATTGTACCTTCTCACTAAAATCCACAAACCTGACTGTCCTGGCAGGCCCATTGTCTCTGCCTGTTCGTGCCCCAACAAACATATTTCCACATACCTCGACTCCATCCTATCCCCCTTGGTTAAATATCTCCCGACCTACGTTCAAGACACCTCAGACACTCTCCGTCGTCTCCAGGCATTCCGTTCTCTAGGCCCCCATCCCATCATCTTCACCATGGATGTCCAGTCACTTTACCCCTCCATCCCCCACCAGGATGGTCTCAAAGCCCTCCGGTTCTTCCTCAACCGGAGAACCAACCAATACCCGTCCACTGATACTCTCCTCAGCCTAGCGGAGTTGGTCCTTACCCTCAATAACTTTTTGTTTGACTCCTCCCATTACCTCTAAACACAATGCGTAGCTTTGGGCACGCGCATGGGCCCCAGCTACGACTGCCCCTTTGTATGGTACGTCGAACAATCCTTGTTCGAGACGTACCAGGGCCCCATCTCCAACCTCTACCTCTGCTACATCGACGATTGCATTGGTGCTACCTCCTGCACCCACACACCTCACTAACTTCATCAACTTCGCCACTAACTTCCATCCGGCACTCAAATACACCTGGACCATTTCTGACACTTCCCTACCATTACTAGACCTCACTATCACCATCGCAGTTGATAGATTTTTGACTGACATCCACTATAAACCCACTGACTCCCATAGCTATCTAGACTACACTTCTTCCCACCCTGCTTCCTGTAAGGACTCCATCCCCTACTCCCAATTCCTCTGTCTACATCGCATCTGCTCCCAGGATGAGGTGTTCCACACCAGGGCATCGGAAATGTCCTCATTCTACAGGGAACGGGGGTTCCCCTCCCCTACCATAGATGAGGCTCTCACCAGGGTCTCTTCAATACCCCGTAACACTGCTCTCTCTCCCCATCCCCCCACTCGGAACAAGAGTCCCCCTAGTCCTCACCTTCCACCCCATTAGCCGTCACATACAACAAATAGTCCTCCCTCATTTTCGCCACCTCCAACGTGACCCCACCACTTGCCACATCTTCACATCTCCCCCCCTGTCTGCTCCCTCCGTAGCTCCCTGGTCAATTCTTCCCTTCCCACCCGCACCACCTCCTGCCCGGGCACTTTCCCTTGCAACCACAAGAGATGCCACACGTGTCGCTTTACCTCCCCCCTCGACTCCATTCAAGGACCCAAGCAGTCATTCCAGGTGCGACAGAGGTTCACCTGCATCTCCTCCAACCTCATCTATTGCATCCGCTGCTCTAGATGTCAGCTGATCTACATCGGTGAGACCAAGCGTAGGCTTGGCCATCGTTTCGCCGAACACCTCCGCTCGGTCAGCATTAACCAACCTGATCTCCCTGTGGCTCAGCACTTCAACTCTCCCTCCCATTCCGAATCTGACCTTTCTGTCCTGAGCCTCCATTGCCAGAGTGAGCACCACCGGAAACTGGAGGAGCAACACCTCATGTTCCGCTGGGGCAGTCTGCATCCCAGTGGCCTGAACATTGACTTCTCCAATTTCTGGTAGCCCTTGCTGTCTCCTCCCCTTCTCAGCTCTCCCTCAGCCCTCTGGCTCGTCCTCTTCCTTTCTTCTTCACCCCCCCCCCCCCACCCTGCATCAGTCTGAAGAAGGGTTTCGGCCCGAAACGTTGCCTATTTCCTTCGCTCCATAGATGCTGCCGCACCGGCTGAGTTTCTCCAGCATTTGTGACTACCTTTGATTTTCCAGCATCTGCAGTTCCTTCTTGAACAAGTTATTCAAGATTATTCTGAGGGATAGGATATACAGGCATTTAGATGGACAAGGGCTGATTAGGGACATTCAGCAAGGTTTTGTCCATGGGAGATCGTGCCTCACAAATCTGATTGAGTTTTTTGAGGATGTGACCAAAACGGTTGGTGAGGCAGAATTATAGATGTATACTAGACTAAGTGGAACTTGTTGGGTCCCATGTTCACACAGGAGGGCTGGTCCCCCAACGCAATATTCTACCTCTCCACCAATTCCAATATTGGTGGCCAGTGGGGAGGGGGCTTTCTGGAGCGCTAGTATGGGTGTTGTGGGCCAAAGGGACTGGTTTACAGAGGGCTAGTATGGACATTGTGGGCCGAATGGATTATTGGGCTGACAGCTCAGTCACTCAGGCCTGGCAGCTCAGTCACTGAGGCCTGACAGCTCAGTCACTCAGGCCTAGCAACTCAGTCACTCAGGCCTGGCAGCTCAGGCCTGGCAGCTCAGTCACTCAGGCCTGGCAGCTCATTCACTCAGGCCTGGCAGCTCAGTCACTCGGGCCTGGCAGCTCAGTCACTCAGGCCTGGTGGGCTGGCAGCTCAGTCACTCAGGCCTGGCGGGTGGCAGCTCAATCACTCAGGCCTGGTGTGCTGGCAACTCACTCACTCACTCAGGGCTGGTGGGCTGGCAGCGCATTCACTCAGGCCTGGTGGGGCTGGCAGCTCACTCACTCAGGGCTTGTGGGCTGGCAGCTCAGAACCTGGGGGGGGGGGGGTGGAGAATCAATTTTAGAAATTTTTCATATTTTTCTACAGATCACAGCAATGAAGAAGGAAAGCCTATCCTGGCCTGGATCTCACAGGGAGCCAATGTAGGGAGGGAGAAAAATACTGGGCTGAGGTTTAATACTTACTGATGGGCCGAAGGGTCACCTCCTGGGCTAGTACTTGCCTGATGGGCCGAAGAGACAAAAAAATCTGAGTGAAATCTCAGTGAAAGGCACTTTTTCTGGACATTTCCTGGCCTGGCATGGGTCTTTTTGGCCAAAATGCTCCTCCTGGGCTAATGCGGGCATTTTGGGCAAAAGGGACTGGTTTCTGGGCTAATAGGGGCCTTTGGGCCAAAATGATTGGTTTCAAGAACAAAATCCATTTCCTTTCAAATAAAGCAGAGTGCAAGGCCAACAACAAAATCCATTCCATTTCAAGTCAAGCACAGTGCAGGGCCAACAATTCAATCCATTCCATTTCAAGTCAAACAAAGTGCAAGGCCAAGAACAAAATCCATTTCATTTCAAATCAAGCACAGTGCAGGTCCAGGAACAAAATCCATTTCATTTCAAGTCAAGCACAGTGCAGGGCCAAGAACAAAATTCATTTAATTGCAATTCAAGCACAGTCCAATGCCAACAATTCAATCCACTCCATTCCAAGTCAAGCACAGTGCAAGGCCAACAATTCAAACCATTCCATTCCAAGTCAAGCACAGTGCAGGGCCAACAATTCAATCTATTCCATTGCAAGTCAAGCACAGTGCAGGGCCATCAATTCAATCCATTCCATTCCATTCCAAGTCAAGCACAGTGCAAGGCCAACAATTCAATCCATTCCATTGCAAGTCAAGCACAGTGCAGGGCCAACAATTGAATCCATTCAATTCCAAGTCAAGCACAGTGCAGGGCCAAGAACAAAATCAATTTCCTTTCAAGTCAAGCACAGTGCAGGGCCAAGAACAAACCCCATTTCATTTCAAATAAAGCACAGTGCAGGGCCAACAACAAAATCCATTCCATTTCAAGTCAAGCACAGTGCAGGGCCATCAATTCAATCCATTCCATTTCAAGTCAAGTACAGTGCACGGCCAAGAACAAAATCCTTTTAATTTCAAGTCAGGCACAGTGCAGGGCAAGAACAAAATCCATGTCCTTTCAAGTCAAGCACAGTACAGGACCAACAACAAAATCCATTTAATTCCAGGTCAAGCACAGTGCGGACCAATTATTCAATACATTCCATTTCAAGTCAAGCACAGTGCAGGGCCAAGAATAAAATCCATGTCCTTTCAAGTCAAGCACAGTGCAGGGCCAAGAACAAAATACACTTCCTTTCAAGTCAAGCACAGTGCAGGGCCAAGAACAAAATCCAATTCATTTCAAGTCAAGCACAGTGCAGGACCAACAATTCAATCCATTTCATTTCAAGTCAAGCACAGTGCAGGGCTAACAATTCAGTTCACTCACTGGGCAGGCACAGTTCAATTCACAGACGGGGCGGGCACAGTTCAATTGTCTCACGGGGCAGGAACAGTTCAATTCACTTACGGGTCAGGCACAGTTCAATTCACTCACGGGGCAGGCACAGTTCAATTCACTCACGGGGCAGGCACAGTTCAACTGACTCATGGGGCAGGCACAGTTCAATCAGCACGGTACAGACACAGTTCAGTTCACACACGGCGTAGAATCAAAGTTCTGGATTCAACTCTCACTCACGGTCTTCCAGTGTGACTGACTCATGTCCGGCATCCGGGGCTTTATACTCCTAGCCCCCTGGAAGGGGCGTTACCCCCATCATGGTGAGTGACAGGTGAGAAGACCAATCAGCTGATCTCACAATTTTTTAAATATTCATAACATTTCTATTATTTCACCGATCGGAAAAAAACCTTGGGGCGGTTGGAGGAGAGGAGGACAGTGAGTAATCTGGTGAAAAAAGTATACCGATATAGGATAGCGTATTTCTAAAATGTATTTACAATGTAGACAGGAAGTGGGACAAGATGAGACTTTTAGTAGTAGTATAGATAGATATGGACTTGAGCAAAGCATTCAACAAGGTTTCATATGGTAGGCTGCTCTGAAGTGTTAGATCGCACGGGAGCCATGGAGAGATAGCTGAATGGATAGAAAATTGGCTTCATGGAAGGAAATCCATCATGGGTGATGGTAGAATGTTGATTCTTGGACTGGAGGCCTGTGACCAGTGGTGCCTCAGGGTGCAGTGCTGGGCCCATTACTGTTTGGAATGATTTGGATAAGAACATACATGGCGAGATTAGTTAGTTGCAGATAATATAAAAGTGGGTGGTATTTCAAATAGTGATGATTATGAAAAATTGCAATAGGATCTTGATCGGTTGGCCAGATGGGCTGAGGAGTGGTTGACGGAATTTAATCCAGAGAAATGTGAGGTGTTTCATTTTGGGAAGTCTAACTTGGGCAGGACATACACAGTTAATGTTGGGGCTCTGGGGAGTGTTGTAGAGCAGAGGGATGTAGGAGTGCAGGTACATACTTCCTTGAAGGTAGAGTCACAGGTGGATAGGTCAAAAAGACTTTTGGCACATTGGTCTTCATCAGTCAGAGTATTGAGTATATAATGTGTAGGAAAGAACTGCAGATGTTAGTTTAAATCGTTGGTTGACACAAAATGCTGGAGTATGCTGGAGTATGACTGAAGAAGGGTCTCGACCTGAAACATCACCCATTCCTTTTCTCCAGAGATGCTGCCTGTCCTGCTGAGTTACTCCAGCATTTTGTGCCTACCTATTGAGTATACTGCATAGGTTGGGAGATCATGTTGCAGTTATATAGGACGTTGGTGAGGCCGCATTTGGAGTATTGTGTTCAGTTTTGGGCACCTTGTTATAGGAAAGATGTTCCAAAGCTAGAAAGGGTACAGAAAAGATTTACGAGGATGTTTCCAGTACTCGAAGGTCTGAGCTATAGGGAGAAGTTGAGTATCCTGGGACTCTATTCCTTGCAGCGCAGGAGGACGAGGAGTGATCTTATAGAGGTGTACAAAATCATGAGAGGAATAGATTGGGTAGATGAACAGAATTTCTTACCCAGGGTAGCGGAATTGAGGACCAGAGGACACGTATTTAAGGTGAAGGGGAACAGATTTAATAGGAATCTGGGGGTTCCTTTTTCACACAAAGGGTGATGGGTGTATGGAACAAGCTGCCAGAGGAGGTAGCTGAGGCAGGGACTTTCGCAAATTTTAAGAAATAGACAGGTACATGGATAGGACAGATTTAGAGGTATGTAGGCCAAACACAGGCAGGTGGGATTAGTCAAGCTTGGACATTTTGACCGGTGTAGGAAAGTTGGGCCTAAGAAGGGTATTTTTCCATGTTGAATTACTCTATGACTCTATCTGCAACTTGATTTATTTGCATCTTCCTTGCTTGTCCCAGATCAAGTTGTTACATGAGATATTTGTTTTCATCACTCTTCACGCTGTCTACGTTTTGTTTTCATTTCTGGAACTTAGATTCCTTCTTATTCTTCATGTTTTTCCAATGAATTCTAATAGAAAACAACAGGCTAAACAGCTACCCAATCAACAGGTTGCTGTTCCTCACAAAGTAACTCTTTGCTCATTCTCTTTTCATTCACACATTGTGAGCATTGCAATTCCTAAACCAAATTGCCTTCCACAAATCACCACCAGAGTGCGCTGTCTACTTTACATGCTCTGTGTCCAAAGCTCCCTACATCACACTATATGGTGGTTTTAAAATTATTACAATCAGAAAAGATGGTGGCCATATTGATCTTGTGTGAGATGCAGCAAAAATGTATCACATTTCTGCAACAGAGGCATTCTGTAAACTTGTAGTTCCGTGCATTTATTTTACAGGACAGGTGATATACAATGTGAACATGGACAAAGTGTGAACGTGGATGGCTCCGTGCACTAACACACCTCTGGGCACTCAGTTTGAGATCAGGCTGCAAGAATACATGTTTCTCTAGCAGCATTTACACAGTAGGTTAATAGCATTAAACAGTTTTGGTTAACAGTTTGTATTAAATCTGCATTCACACATCTGTGACATTAATTATCCATCAGTTGTCATCTTACATCCAACTGTACCTATGAGAATACTTGATATATCTGATTAAAGATAACCAACATAGAAATTGATCTAGTAATAACTTTTTGTAAAGTTTTCGACCATTGATTTGGCATTTCCCATCAAGTGTGAGAAATTAAGTTTACTAGTTAAGGGTGCCCTGGTTTCAACATGTTCTAACTGAACGTGCAATTTCCAAATGGAGCTGTTCCCAATCACAGCTTAGCTTGGGAACAGCTCCATCCAAGACCGCAAGAAATTGCAGTGAATTGTGGACGCAGCCCAGACCATCACATGAACCAACCTCCCTTCTATTGAGACTCCATTTATACCTCATGCTGCCTCGGCAAGGCCAGCAGCAGAATCAATAACAAGTCGCTCCCTGGCCACTTCCTCTTCTCCGCCTCCCCCATCAGGCAAAAGGTATAGAAGTGTGAAAACACACACCTCCAGATTCAGGGACAGTTCCCCAATGTTATCAGTCAACTGAATCAACCTACCACAACCAGAGAGCAGTGCTGACAGCAGTGCTGACCCTCGGAATATCCTTGATCGCACTTTGCTGGCTTTACCTTGCACTAAACATTATTCCCTTATCATGTATCTATACACTGTATATGGCTCGATTGTAACAATGTACTGTCTTTCTACTGACTGGATAGCATGCAACAAAAGCTTTTCACTGTACCCCAGTACACGTGACAATAATAAAATTAACTAAATGGCAGATGAAGCTCATCTTACATCCAACTGCATCTATGACAATATTAGATACATCTGATACAGCTACCAACATCGAAATTGATCCATCAATGACATTGGATAATAATCAGTGAAAATATTTTTAAAACCAATGTAACTTACTATTATGCAGTTAGACAGATTTGCTAGTATTCTTGCAACATTTTGGATAACCATACTTGAGATGATGAGAAGGGAAATCTGTCCCCAAGTCAAACTTACTGCACAAGGAAGAGAAATGATAAATTATTTGTATCAATTACTGTAAAAACATCAATATAGGTTTTATAGAATTGTGCTGTGGTGATGTAGAGCAGTTTCTGGATTGGGAGTGGATCTAGATAGGCATAACAATTGGGTACTGATACAACATTTGAATTGGCTACTCTAATAATTCAGTAGTAACTCAGCGGGATAGGCAGCACCTCTGGAGAGAAGATGAATGGGTGACATTTCAGGTCGAGACCCTTCTTCAGACTGGTTAGGGATAAGGGAAACGAGAGATATGGACGGTGATGTGGAGAGATAAAGAACAATGAATGGACATGTTTGGAGGGATATGGACCAAACGCAGGCAGGTGGGACTAGTGTTGTTGGGACATGTTGGCCAGTGTGGGCAAGTTGGGCCAAAGGGCCGTTTCCACCCTGTATCACTCTATGACTCTATCTACAGTCATGGAGAGAATGTGCAAACACGACGCTGACAGCACCTGCGGTCAGGATTGGACCCATGTCTCTGGTGCTGTGCCAGTGTATGTGTCTTACAATTCAGTATGCCTCAGGTGTCACCTGTGATTTTGAAAACTGTGCCATGTAGACCCAATTAATCCACCTTGAGAAAAGTATAATACCGAATCCTGGGGAAATCTATGGTGCACATATGTCTATTCTGTAAAAAAACTCTTATTCCTGGAAGTGTAGGAAAGAACTGTAAATACTTGTTTAAATGGAAGATAGACACAAAGTAACTCAGCGGGCCAAGCAGCATCCCTGGAGAGAAGGAATGGGTGACGTTTTGGGTCGAGACCCTTCTTCACAGTCTCGCTGATTTACTCCAGCTTTTTGTGTCTATCTTCTTGTTCCTAGAATGCAGTTAATTCTCTATTCATGCCATTGAAGCCTGCCTTATCCTCCTGATAGGGCAAGTCCACTGTGTGGCACTTTGCAGATGGCTTTTGGAAACGCATAGAATCATAAAGTGATACAGTGTGGAAACAGGCCCCTCGGCCCAACTTGCCCACACTGACCAACATGGCTACACTAGTCCCACCTGCCTGCATTTGGTCCATATCCGTCCAAACCTGTCCTCTCCATGTACCTGTCTAACTGTTTCTTAAATGTTAGGATAGTCCCAGCCTCAACTACCACCTCTAGCAGCTTGTTCCACACACCCACCAACCTTTGTATGAAAAGGTTACCCCTCAATTTCCTATTAAATATTTTACGACTTCCGGTGGCGCTATGGAGGCTTGAGTCCAGCGCCAACTAGCTCCATGCCGAAGAAACTTAAAACGGGAGAAAATCGGGTTTTACCTGCAGCGATCGCGATCTGAACGGCTGCCTGCGTGACGTCATCAGGCGCGCTACTTTACGGTATGTCTTTACAACGTACCCCCACCCGTGTGACACAAAAAAAAGGCGCTAAAGGGAAATCGCAGCCGGAAGAGGAAGGCCCTACAGAGACCTCGGCCTCAGTTACAACGTCGCCCCAGGAAGAACCTCCGAAGAAAACAAAACAGAAAAAGTCCGAAATGGAGGATCTTAAAGCTTTTCTCGTTGCCGAATTGAAAACCGAATTGAAAACCTTTGGAGAGAATTTTGGAGAGAAATTTAAAGAGGATCTCTACTCTTTCAAGGTAGATTTTAAAGCAGAAATGCTTTCTACCGTTCAACAAATACTGGAAATCTGGAAAAGGACGACGGAGGAAGAAGTCAAGGATCAGATGGAAACGCTGGAAGCCAGGCTCGTTTCGGTGGAAGCGAGTGTCAATATGGATGTGGCCCCCATTCGTCACGAACTTGATCAACATAGAACAGCGATAACCGAACTTGAGAAATGGGTGGCGACAAGTGAGGAAACTGTAGCTCTACTCCTTACTGAAAACCAACGCCTCTCCGATATGGTGATCAAATTAAATGATAAATGTACCGATTTGGAGGGTCGTCAAAGACGTACGAACCTAAGAATTGTAGGGGTGAAAGAAGGAAGTGAGAAGGAAATGGGCACTCGGGATTTTGTGGCAGACCTATTACAAAAAGCCTTAAAATTGGATCACAAACCTTCACTCGGTCGAGCTCATAGAGCGCAGCGACGTCGTACACAAGATGAAGCCCATCCAAGAGAAATCATCGTAAAGGTGCAACTGGATCATGAATTTGACGATATAATGAAGAAAACTGTTCAAGGCGGACAGCTCCTTTTTGAAGGTGTGAGATTCAGTATTTACTGAGATTATCCGGCAGAAGTCTTCAAGAAAAGAGCGCTGTTCACTGAGACAAAAAGAATACTGAAGAATGTACATGGTTTGAGATACGGCCTGCTTTATCCCGCAAGACTAAGAGTCACCTACAAGTCCAAGGAGCTATTTTTTACGAACCACGAACAAGCACTGAAATATGCCAAAGAAATCGGGAACCTGACCGCAGACTGAAGAATTTACTTTACGCCTTATGAGTCAAGGACTAACAGGACCACCAGATCTAAAAGGACCTTTAGAGTTCTTTTAAGAGCTTTAAGGACATTCGAAAACCGAAATGGACGGAGGACATTGGAGAAGACCTTTGTATTTTTTAATTTTTTTTATTTTATTAATTGTACTAATCATTGTTATTATCTGTATATTCATACCTAACTACAACTAATACTTATTTAATATCCACATTACTACTAAAATTATTAACATCAACATTTCTCATAAAAATTTAATACTGTATATGATTGATAACAATGATTAATAACTAATAGATTTAGCGAAGAAAATAATATAATATGCAGAGAATAATAACGTTGTGAATTTTTGATATTCTTGAATTTTTCTGCAGGGATACGTGCTTATGTATGTATGCACATGGATATATATACATATATATATGTGTGTATGGTGTGTGTGTGTATGTATGGGTATGTATATAAGTTTGTTACTCCCAAAGAAGTTATTTGAATGTTAGAAATAATCTTTCTTTTTCTTCGGGCACGGAGCTGGGAATTTTTTTTTCTTACAAAGGCTACGGAAGTCTTTAGAATTCTAGCCACGTTAGTGTGGCTATCACTAACTACACTAATTGTAGATGTAGTTCTTTTTCTTTCACCCTTTACTAATCAATTCTATCACTTTTTTCACTTTAAATATTTTTATAACTCAACGTTTGAATGGAAAAACAAGTCTAATACAAGGAGATGTGTTCGGAAGAACGATGTATATGATTTTAAATTCATCTATCTGAAGTTCGGTAGCAGGGTCAGGTTCTATGTGTTGTACGTTCTGCTCGGCTATAGACCACCTTAGAAACAATATGCAAGATGTTAATATGATAAGAGGGGGTCAAGGAATAACATTTTGTAGTTGGAATGTCAAGGGAATCAATGAACCAATTAAGAGAGGTAAAGTTTTGGCACATCTAAACCTAATCAAAACAGATATAATATTTCTCCAAGAAACGCACCTTAAAACGGAATCTCAACATAGACTTAAAGCTAAGTGGATCGCTGAATCATATCATTCCTCTTTTTCCCATAAATCCAGAGGAGTTGCAATATTAATTCGTAAAGGAATACATTTTACGAACTCTTCAACAATAGTGGATATTGATGGTAGATATATTATATTAGTTGGAGAGTTAAATGGTGAAAAAGTAATTCTTCTCAATGTATATGGGCCTAACTTTGATAACCCCATGTTTTTTAATAAAACATTTAATAAAATTCCTGAATTTACACAATATAAATTAATAATTGGAGGAGACTTCAATTGTACATTAGATTCATACTTAGATAGATCTTCAAGGCAAAAAAAAGTAAAATCTCAATCAAGTGTATTTTTAAATTCATTTATTAATACCACTAATATTAAGGATGTCTGGAGAATAGAAAACCCAACTGGACGGGAATATTCATTTTACTCTCCAGTACATAAAACATACTCAAGAATAGATTATTTTTTGGTTGACTCTAGGTTTATCCCATTTATTTATAATTCAAAATATCATAACATTATAATCTCAGATCACGCACCTGTAACATTCATGATTAAATTAAATGGAATGTCCGAGAAACAAACATATTGGAGATTCAACCCACAAATTTTGAACGAAAGATCATGCCAGGAATATATTATTAAACAGATTCAAATATTTTTTGAGGTAAATGACAACCCTGACACACCTACTTCTCTTATGTGGGAAACGTTTAAAGCGTTTGTTCGAGGTACATTAATTTCCGCTCAAGCATTTTATAATAAAGAGAACAGGATTAAACAACAAACATTGGAAAGTGAAATCAAGCAACTAGATATAGAAAATGCGAGAATGCCATCTATTTTAAAACATAATAAAATTGCTGTATTAAAATATAAATTAAATAAAATGTATTCAGAACAAGTAATAAAACTTTATCAAAAAACCAAACAATTACATTTTGAATTTGGAGACAAACCACAAAAACTATTATCACGTCAGTTACGAAAAATGGAAGGGGAAAAAATAATTCATAAAATTAGAACAGAGACAGGAGAATTATTAAAAATGCCTAAGGACATAAATGATAGATTTCTCCAATACTATCATAACCTTTATTGAACTAAAACCGTAGGACAATCAGAAGAAATAGCAGATTTTTTACTAAAATGTAATTTAAAAGGTTTAGATTCAAACGATAGAGAATTATTAGAAAAGGAGATTACCATAAAAGATATTGAGGAGTCTATCGGCTCTTTAAAAAATGGTAAAGCAGTAGGACCAGATGGTTTAGGCTCCGAATTTTATAAAAAATTTCATGACTTGCTTTGCCCACGTTTACAAAGATTGTATGAGTATATCTATACTCAACAGAAACTTCCAGACACTTTAAATGAATCTATAATAACACTTATTCCTAAAGCTGATAAAGATCCGGAAGACCCGGGATCATATAGAGCAATCGCACTTTTAAATACAGATCAGAAAATATTAACTAAAATACTAGCGAATAGATTAAGTACAGTGATGAATAAATTAATACACCCTGACCAAACAGGCTTTATTCAGAAGCGGTACTCATATTATAATCTAAGAAGATTATTTAATATTATATATTCCAAGAGAAATATTAAGGAAGATCTAGCAATAATCTCACTTGACGCTGAAAAAGCATTTGATCAGGTCGAATGGTCTTATTTATTTTCGGTGATGGAAAATATGCAGTTAGGGGAGAAATTCTGTACATGGATAAAACTGTTATATACAAATCCCACGGCTAGAATATTTACAAACCAAAGGTTGTCATCTAAATTTAGTCTATCTAGAGGTTGTAGACAAGGATGCCCGTTATCTCCATTATTATTTGCGCTTGCTATTGAGCCACTTGCAGAAAGAGTCAGGGGGCATCCGGAAATACACGGATATAACACAAAGGATACAGTGAATAAAATTTCTTTATACGCAGATGATGTATTAATTTACATTACAAAACCAGAAATTAGTATTCCAAACTTATTAAAGCTAATAACCCAATTTGGTTCACTCTCAGGATACAGAATAAATTGGAATAAAAGTGAAATTATGCCAATAAGGGAACATAACAAACAGATAATACAACAATTTCCATTTAAAATAGTAAAGGAAAAATTTAAATATCTAGGTATTTATATAACTAAGAAATATACATCATTATTTAAAGCAAATTTTCCACCATTACTAAATAAACTACATAAGAATATTCAATACTGGAAAACACTTCCTATCTCAATGGTAGGCAAAATTAATGCCATAAAAATGATTTTTTTACCGCAAATATTATACCTTTTTCAGACAATTCCGATATATCTGGCAAAAACCTTTTTTAAAAAACTGGATTCTATTGTTAATGATTTCATCTGGGATTATAAGAATCATAGGATAAACAAAAGACATTTGTGTAAATCAAAAATGAATGGAGGCTTGGTTTTACCCAACTTTTTGTTTTATTTTTGGGCAGTTAATATTAAAAATATGAATTTCTGGTTGGAAGAAATAGATCATCAGCCAGACTGGTTAAAAATGGAAAAGGAAGATTGTTTACCTTTTGATATCGGTTCGATTTTATTTGCTACGTCTAAATTAAACAAAAAAATTTATAGGGAAAACCCTATAATATTTAGTGCTATACGAATTTGGAAACAATTAAAAAAGACATTAAAATTAGATAATTTATCACTTTTTCTTCCAATTGTGAATAACCCTTTGTTTAAGCCTTCATGGTTGGACGGGGGTTTTACACAATGGAAGAATTATGGAATTAAAAATATGGGACAACTTTACAAGGAAGGCACTTTTCTGACATTTCAGGAGTTGCAACAGACTTACGGACTTCGAGGAAATGATTACTTCAGATATCTTCAACTTAGAGATTATGTAAAATCAAATACTCAAAATTTTCGAATTAGAAATTCAGAAATTCTTGATGAATGTTGGAACAAACATCCTCATACAGAAAAATTAATATCTTATATATATAATATCTTATTAGACAGTGACATTCCATCGACGGACTTACATAGACAAACATGGGAAAAAGAATTAAATCAAATAATAACGAAAGATACTTGGGAAGAAAGTTTGCAACACATACATCAATGTTCATTAAATGCCAGACATTCTCTAATACAATTCAAAGTAATACATAGGTTACATTATTCCAAAACAAAACTACATAAAATTTTTCAACATATCTCACCTATATGTGATAAATGTCAACATTTAGAAGCTACCTTATCTCATATGTTTGCAAACTGTATAAAAATTAAACAATTCTGGGTAAATATTTTCAGTATAATATCTAAAGTAACCAGCACAAAATTGGACCCAGATCCAAAATTAATAATACTTGGAATATTAGAATTAAATCAAACATTTAGAATAACACAAAGAAACTTTATTGATTATAGTTTAATAACAGGAAAAAAATTAATTCTAAAATTTTGGAAAGGCCCTACGACCCCCACAATTAAAATGTGGATTATAGAAATGACGGAGACCTTAAATGTGGAAAGAATCAGACTCTCCCTGTTGGATAAACAGGAATTATTCGTTGGAACATGGTCTCCTTTTATTGACTACCTAAAGGGCCAGAACAGTTCAGCACAGGAACCTGACTAGCACCCGGGCTAAAGAATGGATGAAACGCTATATCTAGAAATGTACGAATATATCTCGAATGAAGTTTTCTATTTCAATAAATTTTTCCATTCTTCTTTAACTATCTTTTTTTCATTTTTTTTGTTTTTGTTTTTTGTTTTTGTTTTGTTTTTTTGTTTATTTTTTTTTTTATTTTTTATTTTTCTTCTCTTTTTTCTCTTTCTTTACTTCACCTTTCTCTTTAGTTCTATTTAGCTTAAAAAAAAAAAAGCAAAAGGTATTGGAGACATTGTAATAATATTTAACAATATTATCAATTTAATAATGTAAGACTGTAATGATGTAACTAGGTTGTGTACGCATCTCCAATAAAAAAATATTTAAAAAAAAATATATATATATTTTACCCTTCACCTTAAACCTATGTCCTCGATTTACCTACTCTGGGCAAGAGACTCTGTGCATATATCCGATGTATTCCTCTTGTGATTTTATACACCTCTATAAGATCACCCCCTCATCCTCCTATGATCCAAGGAATAGAGTCCCAGCCTACTCAACGTCTCCTTATAGCTCAGACCCCCTAGTCCTGGCAACATCCTCGTCAATCTTGTCTGTATCCTGTCCAGCTTGACAACAGCTTTCCTAAAACACGGTGCCCAGAAATGAACACAATATTCTAAATGCATTCTCAGCAACTTCCTATATAACTGCGACACCCACTTACAGCCTGACTCCAGTCTGCAAACCCACCCCCTCCTTGCTGCCCAACATCAGTCTGGCCACTTCTCCATCACTAACAAAATCATTAACAAAAGCAATTGATGAGGTGGAAAAGCTATTCAGGAGACAGAAAAGACAGAAATCTCCAGGACTGGACAATGTTTCCCCCTCTACCCTCAAGCTCTGTGCTGAACAACTGGCACCAGTCTACACAGACATTTTCAATCAGTCCCTGTAATCCTGCACTGTCCCTGCCTGCTTCAAAGTCTCCACTATTGTTCCCGTACCCAAAATGCCAAGGATTACTGGTCTTAATGACTACAGGCCTGTCACACCGATCTCTGTAATCATGAGACACTTGAAAGATTTGTGCTGGCCCACCTGAAAAATATCACAAACTCCCCGCTGAACCCCCTGTAGTTTGCATAACGGGCAAATAGATCAGTGGATGACGAAGTGCAAGGATTTTGTTTGTGGATTTTAGCTCTGCATTCAACACCATTGTGCCAGAGCTACTACACCCCAAACTCTCCCAGTTGACTGTGCCTGAACCCCTCTGTCAGTGGACCATCAACTTCCTGACAGACAGGAAACAGCAAGTGAGGCTGGGAAAGCACATGTCGGTCCCGCAGACCCTGAGCATAGGAGCACCACAAGGCTGTGTACTCTCCACTCTACTTTACTCTCTCTACATCAACGACTGCACTGCCATAGATTCCTCTGTCAAGCTTCTCAAGTTTACGGATGACACAACCCTGATTGGACTGATCCAGGATGGGGAGGAATCTGCCTACAGACAGGAAGGGACACAGCTGGCGTCCTGGTGCCATCGCAACAACCTGGAGTTCAATGCTCTTAAATCGGTGGAATTGATTTTAGACTTTAGGAGAGCTCCCCCTCCCCTTCCCCCACTCACTATCAACAACATCACAGTCATATCTGTGGAGTCATTTAAGTTCCTTGGAACCATAATCTCCAGGGACCTTAAATGGGAGGCTACCATCAACTCCACAGTCAAAAAGACCCAACAGAGGATGTACTTCCCGTGGCAGCTGAGAAAACATAATCTGCTATAGGAAATGATGGTTCAGTTTTATACTGCCATCATAGAGTCAGTCCTCACCTTCTCCATCATTGTCTGGTTTGGCTCAGTCACCAAGCATGACATCCGGAGGCTGCAACGCATCGTTCGATCAGCCGAGAAGGTTGTTGACTGCAACCTTCCCCCCATCGACGAACTGTACACTGCAAGGGCCAGGAAGCTAGCAGGTAAGATCATCTCTGACCCCTCTCACCCTGGCCACAAACACTTTGAAGCACTTCCCTCTGGAAGGCGACTCTGGACTGTCAAAGCCACTACAGCCAGACATAAAAAACAGCCTTTTTTCCACGAGCAGTAGCTCTACTCAACAGCCAAAAGTTTGTAGCCTCCTTTTGCTCTGGTATTTTATTTCATTCTTCACAGTTTAAATTATGTTTTATTTTTAATTGTCTACTGTATATGGTGTTGCTACTTACGAGCAAAGCACCAAGTCAAATTCCTTGTATGTATACATATTCAGCTAATAAAATGTATTCAATTCAATTATTCAATACTCTGATGAAGGCCAAATATGACAAAATCCTTTTTGACCACTTGATCTACCCGCGACTCCACCTTCAAGGAACCATGCACCTGCACTGCTAGATCTCTATTCTCCACTACATTCCCCAGAGCGCTACCATTCACTGTGTAGGTCCTGCCCATGTTAGACTTCCCAAAATGCAACACCTCACATTTCTCTATATTTGCCAGTCAACTATATCAGGGACCTCCAAACTTTTCAGCATGAGGGCCATATAATATATTTGGCACATTTTTGAGGGCCGTAGGAAAAAATAATGAAATGTAAGTTTTATAAATTTAATGAACTCAAAAAAGAACTTAAGTAAAACAATTGGAAGATATTCAAAACAAAACTTGTAGCCATCAATCGTAAAGTTTTATGTAACCACATTAACGGGAAGGATGGAACTGCTTTTTGTTTTCAAAATGTCATTGAATTGAGGATCCAAATTTGAGGAGCCAATTATGAGGATGGACTTCAAATGCTCATCAGATAAATTTGCTCGATATTTAGTCGTGACCTACTTCATTCTTGAAAATGTTTGTTCACAGAGATATGTTGTACAAAAATGGACACAAATCTACAAGCAAATTGCTTCAAATTTGGAAACTGCTCAGGCTTCAAAAATGTATAAAACCCAATCAGATTTCTTTCTTTATACTTGTCTTTCAGTCCGTCATCTGCCTGAAGATCAATAATTTCCATTTGAAACCGACTTGGGAGATTTGCTACATTGCAAACAAATGGATTTTGAAAGAGCCTGTTTTCATTTGCTTTGGCATCAAGGTCAGAAAATCCCTCCTGAAATTTTTTTTCAATCATAAAATTCTTCTTCGCTTTCTTCATGAAATTCTTCACAACATGGGAAATTAACCAAATTATAAACTTTCACCTTCAAGTAGCATCAGTTTTGCTCTGAATGCCTTGACTTGAGCAAAAATGTCACAAATCAATTTTTTCTCCCTTGAAGCTTCAAATTCAATTGATTCATATGGCTTGTCACAACTGCAAATAATGCCAATTTCCAAAGCCACTCAGCAGCTGATAAAAGCGGTTGAGGATGATTTTTCTCTCTGAGAAATGAATCAATATCCTTTCAGAAAGAACCACAATTAAACCATCAAACTGCTGTATAATAAGGCAAGTCAACACTCAGAATCAATTTCTCCCAGAAAATCATGAAACTGGCGAGGATTGAGTCCATGAGATCTAATGAAATTCTCCACAGAAGCAACAGGTTCCAAGACACAAGGCATATCAACATAATTTCCACACAGTGCTGATAAAGTTTGCTACTTAAATACAGACATTAACACAATGGGTTGAGGTAAACCAAGCAAGCTTTACTTCAGTTCGTCATGACGGGAGTGGCAGGGATCGCTTCAGCATGTATTCAAGTCACTCAAATTAACAAAGACTCACAGGGTCTTATATACTGTTAAAGTCACCTAGCAGCATAGCAAAAGCTGTCCTAATATGGAGCTGTTTTTCTGTGCCAGCTCGTACCAGTCAAGTTCATGTTCAAGTCAAGTTCAAGTTCAAGTTCAAGTGAGTTTATTGTCATGTGTCCCTGATAGGACAATGAAATTCTTGCTTTGCTTCAGCACAACAGAACATAGTAGGCATTGACTACAAGGCATTCTATAAATATATACACACATGAATCAATATACTGATAAAGTGCAAATAACAGTATTGGCTAATAAAGTTCAGTGTTATGTCTGAGCCAGGTTTAACAGCCTGATGGCTGTGGGGAAGTAGCTATTCCTGAACCTGGTCGTTGCAGTCTTCAGGCTCCTGTACCTTCTATCTGAAGGTAGTAGGGAGATGAGTGTGTGGCCAGGATGGTGTGGGTCCTTGATGATACTGCCAGCCTTTTTGAAGCAGCGACTGTGATAGATCCCCTCGATGGAAGGGAGGTCAGAGCCAATGATGGACTGGGCAGTGTTTACTACTTTTTGTAGTCTCTGTTATTAGCTCATACCAGTCCCTCTTATGAGCCCCGAGTACTTTTCCACTAGTGACACTTGTCCCTCTCTCTCTCTCCGCTGTTGCTACTCCCCCCTCTTAGACACGGGCCATTCCATAAAATCTTCAAAGTGTAAGCTACATTCCACACATTCCACATTCCCCTCCCTCCTTTCCAGCATGCATAAGGGAGCATATATAAAAGCATCAGGTACACAAACTTGTCCGAGATGGGTGAGCCAAAGTCCTGTGGTGAGATCAATGGCGCATCCCTCTTGTTTCCACATTTGTTTCTCATGTGCAGAGGCGTCCCTCTATAATTCCTGAACCTCCCTCATGTCTGGCAAGACCATTCTGTCTACTAGAATCTTTGGTTCTGTGGGGACCAATGTGCAGAATTCGCAAGCTGCCATGCGGGCCGTACTGTCAGCTCGGGCATTCCCCAGAGAGATTGCTTTGTTGCGGCTACTCGAATGGACATTTTTTTTTTAGTGAAACAATTCCTTTTTATTACCAGTGCATTCAGAGAACATTTTGTTTTGTTTATACAAGACTAATTTAGGCAGGGTAACATTCTCAGAAGTGCAGAAATACTAATCTGGAAATATACACAAATGATTCAGAATCTGGTGTGTTTAAATTTATGTTTTAAACTAATTAAAAAGCAAAAAAAGAACTTATCCCACTTTACAAAATGCAAAATCTTAAACCTTTTTGTTGATGAATATATTTTAAAAAATAAAAAAATGAAAGTGGTAATTTTTTGGATTGATTGTGGTAAAATAAAATTATTAGCATAAATTGGGCGCTATATGTCTATATTTTTATACTTGATTTTTAACGTAGCTCTTTACTTTAATTATTTAATTGTCTTTCATGATTCCACATTTCCTTATTGAAGCAATGCTTGTTGCCTCAGTACAAATTATTTTTACTCTATTTGTGCAGTAGAATTGTAATTGTGCAGTAGAATTGTAATTGTGCAGTAGAATTGTAATTGAAAGTAACAAGATAGAAGGAAGCAGATGAATGTTCTGTAAAACCTCAGACTTACTAATGTGTTTCATCAACTTCCACCCTGCCAATAAAAGGACAGTGCTGGAGTAACTCGGCAGGTCAGGCAGCATCTCAGGAGAGCATGGATAAGTGATGTTTCGCATTGAGATCCTTCTTCATACTAACGGAGGAGATAGAAGGGTCTTACCCATTCCTTTTCTACAGAGATGCTGCTTGTCCCGCTGAGTTACTTCAGCTTTTTGAGTTTATCTTCGGTTTAAACCAGCATCTGCAGTTCCCTCCTATACATATAGAATTACAATTGGGCAGTGTGGGCCTGAGGAATGATAAGTTTGGAGGCTGTGGAAGGGAGATCGTCAGAGGAGATGAGATTAGAAACAGTTTGGGAGATATGTAGGAAGGAACAGCAGATGCTGGTCCACTTCGAAGATAGACACAAAATGCTGGAATAACAGCGGGACAGGCAGCATCTCTGGTGAGAAGGAATGGATGACGCTTCGGGTTGATGATGGTCTGGTGTTTTTCTGTGGGGTTATGGTCAAGGGGTAGGTATGAGCAGGTGTCCGAGTACTGGCGCCTGGCCTCAGCATGGTAGAGGTCAGCCCGGCCTGCCAGACTACAACAGATCAGTTAAGGGCCTGTCCCACTTTCACGACCTTTTTTACTTGTGGACATTTTTCATCAGGCTAGAAAAAACGCCCCAACCTACTTGATGCCACGAATACCTACGACTAGCATCACGGCCTGTTACCTCGTGACGACCATGCTGCGAGTATGAGTCAAGGGCAAACTCGGCAGAATTAGGTCGTGAAAGTGGGACAGGCCCTTTAGTTTACAGCAGCAATTTGTGAACACCTTTTAAAATTTCAAGCATCATGTTACAATCTGAAGAAGGGTCCCAAATCATCACCCAGTCCCTCTCTCCAGAGATGCTGCCTGGCCCGCTGAGTTACTCCAGCATTTTGTGTCTATCACTTTACAATTGTTCTATTATCTATGGCCACTGCAGTTTTCCTCATCTGCCCAGTACCTGCTTGGTGCAGCTGAGACTCATTTGCAGAGCATCTGCTCTCCCAGTTTTATCTTCAGATGCATTCCCGATCCTTGTTGTGAAGTGAAAGGATCGTATCTAATCAAGGCACACTCAGACTTACGGTTTAGTGTCTCCATTGAACTAAAGAGCTTTAAAAGTGTTAATGGAAATGAAAACAAAAGCTATAGATGCTTTACATCTGAAATTAAAAACAATGCAAGACACAATCGTTAGTTTAGGCTACATTTGTGAAAAGAGAAACAACGTTAATGTTTCAAATCAAAGACTCTTGTCAACATGCGGAAACAAAGTAAACCAATTAGTTATAAGTTATGGAAAGCCTCGATAGGATGGTGGAGACAAAGGAAATGCCTCTGTTAAGTTGGGGCCAGAATTACGATGGTGATAACCTCCAGGTGAAGTTATTTTATTTATTTATTCATTTTTTAATTTTATTTTTATTAGAAGCAATGTACAATAGTATAAAACATAAGTGACATATTACATTTCATGCACAACTTCTTATTTTAACTTTAATAATTAAAGAATAGTGAGGAAACTACTACCATCAGCAGTTGTATCATCAATGAAGATAAGTGATCCAGTACCTTCAGCAGCCATACATGCCCAGGCCATAATACCCCCACCACCGTGTTTCAAGGATGAGGTGGTATGCTTTGGACCTTGGGCAGTTCCTTCTCTCCTCCATACTTTGCTCTTGCCATCACTCTGATATGTTAATCTTCGTCTCATCTGTCCACAAGACATTTTTCCAGAACTGTGGTTGCTCTTTTAAGTACTTCTTGGCAAACTGTAACCTGGCCATCCTATTTTTGCGGCTAACCAGTGGTTTACATCTTGTAGCCTCTGTATTTCTGTTCGTGAATTCCTCTGCGGACAGTGGTCATTGACAAATCCACACCTGACTCCTAGAGAGTGTTTCTGATCTGTCGAACAGGTGTTAGGGGATTTTTCTTTAATATAGAGATAATTCTTCTGTCATCAGCTGTGGATGTTTTCCTTGGCCTGTCAGTCCCTTTGTGATTAGTAAGCTCACCAATGCTCTCTTTCTTCTTAGTGATGTTCCAAACAGTTGATTTTCGTAAGCCTACGGTTTGACTGATGTCTCTAACAGTTTTATTTTTGTTTCTCGGTCTCATAATGGCTTCTTTGACTCTCATTGGCACAACTTTGGTCCTCATGTTGATAAACAGCACTAAAAGTCTCCAAAGGTGATGGAAACACTGGAGGAAAGATTAGGTGCTGAGTTGTCTTATGCCTGCATTTAGGAGGCAATTGAACACGCCTGAGCAATAACAAACGCCTGTGAAGCCATGTGTCCCAAACATTATGGTGCCCTGAAATGGGGGGACAATGTATTAACACAGCTGTAATTTCTACATGGTGAAACCAAAATGCATAAAAATAACCTTAAATAAAATCTGACAATGAGCACTTTAACCACATGTGATTTTTTTCTATTACAAATCTTAAATTGTGGAGTACAGAGACAAATAAATAAATGATGGATTTTTGTCCCAAACATTATGGAGGGCACTGTAACTATCTTGAAAACATCCAGTGCATTGGTCTCCACTGCCTTCTGTGGCAGAAACATTCACAACTCTCTGGATGAAAAAGCTTTACCTCATCTCAGTCCTAAATGGGTTATACTTAAAATGTGACCGCAAGTTCTAGACTCCCCCAACATCGGGAACATTTTTCCTGCATCTAGTCTGTCCAATCCTTCAAGAATTTTATATCTTTCTGTAAGATCCCCTCTCATCCTAAATTTCAGTGAATTCAAGCCGAGTCGACCCATTCTTTCATCATATGTCAGTCCCGCCATCCCAGGAATCAACCTGGTGAACCTACGCTACACTCCCTCAATGGCAAGAATGACCTTCCTTAAATTAGGAGACTAAAATTGCACACAATACTCTAGGTGCAGTCTCACTAGGGCCCTGTACAACTGCACTTGGGCCTCCTTGTTCCTAAACTCAAATCCTATCGCAATGAAGGCCAGCATGCCATTAGCTGTACCTGCATGCTTACTTTCAGTGACTACTGTACAAGCATACACCAGGTCCCCTTCTCCTAACCTGACACCATTCACATAATAATCTGCCTTCCTGTTCTTGCCACCAAAGCGGGTAACATCACACTTATCCACATTATACTACATCCACCAGTTCTCTATCCATATCACTCCCAATACTATGTGTAATTTTGCACATTAATCTCTTGTGTGGGACATTGTCAAAGGCTTTTTGAAAGTCCAGCTCCACCACATCCACTGGTTCTCCCTTATCCATTCTACTTGTTCCTCAAAAAATTCCAAAAGATTAGTCAAGTAAGATTTCCCCTTCATAAATCCATGCTGACTTTACCTGTCAGAGTCTTGCATTAAAATAATGCATTTTATTCCAACGGTCTTTACTTGCTCCCTGCCATGCTCCTGCCTGCCTTGTATAATGGACATTCTGAAGCTCACCTGTATCAAATTCCACACCACAGCTTGGATCCCACCTCCCCGCCAATCGAGATTAAACCATTCCAAGTAATAATTAACAGCAAAGCTGCCCATCAGGATATTGGTCCCTTTTCAGTTCTGGTGGAACCCGTTCCTCCAGTACAGGTTACTTCTGCACCAGATGAGATGCCAATGATCCAAAAATTTGAATTGGGTGTTACTTAAAATTGGAGCTAACACCCATCCCCCATCCTTCCCCCCTCTGTTCCATGTGCCTCTCCAAGATGCACACCCATTTATTCCACTATCCACTCCATTGCCCTGTCCCTTCCCCCAATATCCTTTCCTCAGGCTTCACATTTCCCTTCTCCTACGTTATTTTATGGATTTTTTGTTTATTCATGTCTGGCCTTTGTCCACCCATCTGCCAATCACAACCTCCCTCACCTGTGTTCCCCTCTCAGTTGCCAGCATTTTTCCCACCACCACCTATTTTCCAGTTTTCTCTCCCCACTACAAATAATCTGAAGAAAGGTTCCATCTCGAAACGTCTCCCATTCACTTATTCCAGAGATACTGCCCGACCCGTTGAGTTGTTGAAGCACTTCTGATTTTTAACTAATTGGAGACAGTTGGTTTGTAAGTTTCAAGACTGCACCAACACTGGAGGTGTTGCAGAGAGTGTGGAATCACTCCTAAATATTCCACTGACCAACAAATCAACCAACAGTTTAAATGTTTCTCCCACCCGCCGCCACACCGACACAGTGTGTCTGTAGTGTATAACATGGATTGGGGGCACTGCTGCAACCTTCTAGAATCTTCCAGATCGCTGGTCTCTGCCACCTGTAGGGAAGAAAAAAGGAGATGGATGAAAACGGAGCCATTTCCAAGGTGTTCTCCCAGTTAAATGTAATCTCACTTTGAAATAAACATGGCTGATCCTTTATTGCATCAGGTTAAACAGCAGTGTTGTAATGTTACACTTACTGCAGTCTAAAAAACCTTAATTCGTTGTTTGCCATTTCTTTGCACATTTTAGAAAATTGTCCAGATTTTGTTGCAGGCAGCCAAAGGCTGCTTCATTTGCAGAGTAATGAAGAATGTGATAAAAAACAAAAAATCTTCATGTGCTGGAAATCAGACACAAAAACAGAAAATACTGGTAAAACTCAGCATCAGTGGAAAGAGAAACAGTCAGCATTTGAGGTCAATGCCCATTCAACAGAATCAGTAATGAGAGAGATGCAAGGTACTTTTCATTGGATGAGGAGGCGAGGGAAGGATGTATAAAGCAAAGGGAATGAATGCGATGTGATTAATTGAAATGGCTTCATGGCTGCAGTTACCAGCACATTAAGACACTTTGTCTGGGTAATGAATAGTCAATGTTGTGGTCAGAACAAACAGGCTAGAACTGATGAATTAGAAAAGAAAATTGACTTGACATGACCAACAAAAATGAAAATGGAATATTCTGGACAATCGATGCAGGATAGGCAGATTATGTGGAAAGAGACACAGTTAACTTTCCAGATGAGGGACATGCATCAGTCACCACTCAGAGAGAAATATGAAGCATTCCACGTTATACATCACACCATTTACCTGGCACTGAACCCGAAGTTGCAAATGAACCATTTTGAATATGCGCCTGGAATAGAACTTGGATGCCAAATCTTCTGACAGAAATCACAGTGTGCTGCGGAAACATGTTTGTCAGCATACCAATATTTCACAGAAGATAAATGAAAGATAAGCGCAGCAAACACCACTCTCCCAGGTGTTTCCTGCCAGCTCAACAGCAAAATATATTTTGCAGAGACAAGCTGTGAATATTCTGCAGAATGCAGCCAGTACTTTTTACATGCAATTAGACATTAGACAATTGGTGCTGTTGTAGGCCATTCGGTCTTCGAGCCAGCACCACCATTCACTGTGATCATGGCTGATCATTCACATTCAGTACCCCGTTCCCGCCTTCTACCCATATCCCCTGACTCCGTTATCTTTAAGAGCTCTATCTAACTTTGTCTGGAAATCATCCAGAGAATTGGCCTCCACAGCCTTCTGAGGCAGATAATTCCACAGATTCACATCTTTCTGGGTAAAAACATTTTTCCTCATCACGGTTCTAAATGGCCTACCCCTTATTCTTTTACTGTGGCCCCTGCTTCTGGACTCCCCCAACATCGGGAACATTTTTCCTGCTTCTATCGTGTCCAATCCCTTAATAATCTTAAATGTTTCAATAAAATCCCCACTCATCCTTTTAAATTCCAGAGTATACAAGCCAAGCTGCTCCATTCTATCAACATATGACAGTCCCGCTATCCCTGGAATTATCCTTGTGAAACTACGCTGCACTCCCGCAATAGGAAGAATATCCTTCCTCGAATTTGTGGACCAAAACAGCACACAATACTCCGGGTGTGGTCTCACTTGGTCCCTGTACAACTGCAGAAGGATCTCTTTGCTCCTATACTCAACGTCTCTTGTTATAAAGGCCAACATGCCATTAGCTTTCTTCACTGCCTGCTGTATCTGCAAGTTTTCTTTCAGTGAGTGATGAACAAGGACTCCCAGATCTCTTTGTACTTCCCTTTTTCCCCAACTTGACATCATTCAAATAATAATCTGCCTTCCTGTTTCTGTCCCCAAAGTGGATAAAGGACTTATCTTGAGAAAGGAGATGAGGAGGAATTTCTTTAGTCAGTGGATGGTGAATCTGTGGAATTAATTGCCATAGAAGGTAGTGGGGGACGTCGATGGATATTTTAAAGGCGGAAATGGACAGATTCTCGATTAGTACGGGTGTCAGGGTTTACGGGTAGGGGCAGGAGAATGGGCTTGACATGTAAAGATAGATCAGCCATGATTGAATGGCGGAGTAGACTTGATGTGCCCAATGGCCTAAGTGTGCTCCTATAACTTATGAAGTTATGGAAATTCAGATCTATTGCCCTCAATGCAAGGGGTCAGATCCATGGAATTCTATTAAATAATTGAAACATCGGCAATAAATGGTAAGGATAAAAATACAGCAAACATCACTAATTATACAGAAACTTCATCCCTTTGTCAGACCTGACCTGAACCAGAAGTCCATTGGGCATTATTTTCAACAAATGTAATATCATTTATATATAAATGACCGAAATGTAAATGTCGATGGGTTTGTGTGTAAGTTGGTGGACGACACCAAAATTGGACATTTCATATAGTGAGGAATTCTGTAAGAAGATCCTGTGGAATCCAGATCAGCTGCAGAAATGGGTTGAGAAATGGCAAGTGGATTTTAACCTGAGCAAGTAGGAGATTGAATGCAATGAGAGATTATACAGTTAATGGCAAGATCCTTAGCAGCATTGATATACAGATGGATCTTGGAGTCCAAGTTCATAGTTCACAGAAGGTGGCAGCACGAGTAGATAAAGAAGGTGGTACAGAAGGAGTATGGTATGCTTGCCTTCACTGCTAGTGGCATTGAATACAAGAGTCAGGAAGTCATGATGCACTAGCGTAGGGCTTTGGTTTGGCCACATTTGGAGTATTGTGTGCAGGTATGGTTGCCCCATTGCAGGAAATATGTGAAGATTTTGGAGATGATGAACAGCAGTTTTACCAGAATGGTGTCTAAATTAGTTTAGTTTATTGTTGTCACATGTGCTGAGGAACAGTGAAAAACCTTTTGTTGTATGCTATCCAGTCAATGAAAAGACTGTACATAATTACAATCAAGCCGTCCACAGTGTACAGATACAGAATAAAGGGGATAGCATTTATTGCAAGATAAAGACTGATAGAATCCATTAAATATAGTACTCTAAACGTCTCCAATGGGATGAGAGGTCAGGACCGCTCTAGCTGGTGTGAGGACAGTTAAATTGCCAGTTGTCAGGGTTTCAGCTACAGAGAGAGGATGGATAGATTTTGATTTGGATTGTTCTCTCTGGAACATCGGAGGTTGAGGGGAGACTTAAAAGAAGTATATAAAATTAGGAGAGGTTTTGATAGGGTAAAGTCAGAAATGTTTGTCCAAGGGTGGAAATGTCCAACACTAGAGGGCAAGGCATTTTTTTTTCTTTACACAGAGAGTGGTGGGGTCTGGAACACATTGGAACATCAGGGGCGGTGGTGGTGGTGCATAAGATAGTGTTTAAGAGGCTTTTAGATTGTAAAATGGAAGTGCAGGGAAAAGAGGAATGTGGATCATATACAGGCAGATGAGATCAGTTTAACGAGGCATCGTGTTCGGTGCAAACAATGCGAGTTGAAGGGCTCGTTCATGTGCTGTGCTGTTCTATATTCTATGTTCCTCAAACTTTCCAACATGCCTGGATTTATCTAGCTCTTTGTGACATTTAGAGCCCAGGAAAAATTAAAGATCTGCAACTCATCTTTTAATTTGGGTCATTATATGATTTTGATTCCACATTGAATTCAAAACTATTTTTCAGAGAATAGCTGATTGCATTAATCCTAAATGTTGCCTGATCTGCCTTTCTCTCCACATTCCTTAACTTTGATTCTCTCATCCCTTCTCCTTTACCTGTTCCTTTACCTCACCACTTACCTCGAGCCTTTCACTTCGATCACACTTATTGGTGCTGACAGAAAGTGACTGGGCAAAAGCAACATTGTTCCAAGTCTACAAACATTGCCTGGCCTGCTGAGTGTTTCCAGCATTTCAATTCTGTGGGAATTGAACTATTCCAGAAGTGTTCCATCAGTGCTAGGCTGCGCATGTCTAATCACTCTGACCTTACACATCTTGCTCTTCAGTGATAAGGCTGTGTTTCTATGGGTAAGAGCAGTACAGTTAACCATGTAAACAACTTTACGTGACCCACTCCACATCTTTCCCTGTCACAAATGATATAAAAAGGCTGCATGTTTTCTGTCTGTAGAAAAGTGTCTTGTTTGACTGTACTCCTTGTCTGACAAGTTATTGAGAATAAAGAAGTTAACTGTTATTCACATCTCATGTAAATTATTCCAACAGTACTTCACATTGTTCTCATTTATACTAAAATAATGTTCAATTAATTTCTACCATCTCTCCTTTTCATTTATTTTAAACCAATTATTTATTGACAACCTGGCACATGTTATCCATTCCTAATTTCCTTTGAGAGTTGGATGGTCAGCCATCTTCCAGTGAAGTTATTTCCACACTGTTGCTGGATGGGAACTTCAGGTCTTACACTCAAGGCAAGGGAGAAAAATTAACTAATCAAGAATCTATCTATCCTTGCCTTAAAACTATCCATTGACTGCCTGCACAGCCTTTTGTGGCAAAGAATTCCACAGATTCACCACCCTCTGAATTTTTCTCATCTGAAGAAATGTTTCTCATCTCCTTCCTAAAGGAACATCCTTTAATTCTGAGGCTATGACCTCTAGTCCTAGATCTCAGATTAGTGGAAACATCCTCTCCACATCCACTCTATCCAAGCCTTTCACTGTTTGGTACGTTTATATGAGGCCCCCCCTACTATTTTGATCACACTGCAGCCTCGGGTCTGTCATGGTAGCTCAGTCTTCCTTGTACCTGCAACAGCAGAACACAGCTAGGAGGGAGGTAGCCCACTTTGTCTCCCTTCCTCTCTCTCTCTTTCTTCCTTCCTTCTTCCACTTTCTCTCCTGCTTCTTCTCTTCTCCTTCTCCCTGTCACTCACTCTGGCTCAAGTTCCTGGGTTTTATAGCGAGTGGCTGACGTGGTTCAAGTGGATAATCAAGAGCAATAATGCTGGGAATTGGCCTCTCCTGGCCTATCAGCCAGTTAAAAGAATCAGAGCAACTCCCCAAAGGGAGAAGGTGCTGTCACAGACACCTCCCCCTCACTTTCAATGATCCCGGGATGTGAGATAGTTCGTCCTTTGTTAGTTTCTCACCATTTTCAGTTCACACTTTCAGCAACAATTATCTAGTTAGGTAAATAAATAAATATCTCTGAAAGCAAAAAACCTTACCAGGAGACCTCTGAAGATGCGCAGTTCTACAGTGGACGCATCGTGGCAATACGCTTGCTCAGCAGCAGAGACTGCATCATCATTCAGTCTCAAGGTGATTTAAAACATCAAGAAAACTCATAGGTATTACTTTGTACTTTATTTGTCTAAAGTACCGAGGTACGGTGAAATTCATTTTTGTATACAGTACAGTGCAAGTATCATGAAACACACGCACTTAGATACATCTTTGCACTTAGATGTATCTCAGATACAGTACGTTAATAGCATGAGTACGCTGAGACAGTATACAGAGTCGCCAGTTTTTGCACCCTTTTCAAGTCCCAGTTTGCAAGCTGCAGGCCACGTCCGGTCCATGTGCTCGGCATCTTGGAGCAGCGTCCGATCCAGCAAGCCCCAGGCTGCTGCATGGCCCTGGTGGCCCACTCCACTGTCGAGGCACTGCACTGCCTCCCACCACCAATCTGCTTACAGGTCCTCCTTCCACTCTGGGCGGGGAGCTGGGTCATCCTGGCGGGGTCTACAGCGCGGGTCCTTGGCTCACGGCGGGCATGCCGGGCCAAGTCTGGAGTTAAACATGAAGGTCGACTGGAAATAACAGGTTGCTGCTGGTCCCAAGAGAGCGAATTTGTAGAGTGCCTCAGAAATGAGTTTTGAGAGCAGCTTGTAGTTGAGCCTACCAGGGAAAAGGCAATTCTGGATTTGGTATTGTGTAATGAACCGGATTTGATTAGGCAGCTTAAGTTAATGGAACCACTAGGAGCTAGTGACAAAATTCAACCTTCAATTTGAGAGGGAGAAGAAGAAATTGGATGTGTCGGTAATACTATTGAGCAATGGTGACTACAGAAGCATGAGGCAGGAGCTGGCTAAAGTTGATTGGAAAGGGACCCGAGCTGGAATGACGATGGAACAGGGTTAACTATTGTGATCCAGCATTCAGTAACTTTCCACTGAGAAACAGGCTTGTTTAAGTATGTGGGAAGATGAGGCAGTCTCGGTGTAGCCTTGAGTTCATAAGCGCCTCTTTGTATTAAGCGGACCTTTGTCTCTATGGACCACCCGCACCAGGCCTGTTTAGCTATTCACTGGAGTAAAGTTCGATTCCCACAGAGTGAAGTGCTGCCCATGTTGAAAGACAAAATGGAAGAGCAGCTCAGTTCTTCCCACAATTCCCACAATCCTGCCTTTTGTCCCAACAGGACTTAGTATGGCTGTATGGTAACGCAAATTTAACTGTACTTTAATTGTTATATTTCAAGAGATTCAAGATTCAAGAGAGTTTATTGTCATGTGTCCCTGATAGGACAATGACATTCTTGCTTTACATGTGACAATAAACTGAACTTGACCTTGAAACCTTGAAACCTTGAATAAAAATGTTAGTCCGTATTATCAGTATCATCATACTGGAGGATATTTATGAGTTGCATGATAGCGTGATCAAGATCATATTGAAGCATAATGTGTTGTGGTTCAGCACTGAGACGGGAGTGCGGTTTTGATGAGCAGAGAGCTCGAATGAGGCAGAGTGATAGCTGGAACAGTACATATATGGTGACAACAGCGGCTGAAATATTAATAGCATATTTTAAAATGGTCTTAAAGAGCCCTCCAGCCCAGTTTCCTTGGTCAGGGAGCCATCCCCACCAGTCAAAATGTTTAATTTCTGAAATCTTGTGCAAGGTGTGGATATGGTCTTGAATAATCCTTTCATCAGTTTCAATTTGTTTGTCTTGGTTAGAGAAGAAACAACAGGATTCATTGAGCGTTACACACCCTCCCCCCTGGGCCAATAGGAGAAAGTCCAGAGCAATCCGATTTTGAATAACCATCTTGGACAGAGACTGGACTCTGGAGTGAAGAGCGAACATCGCATCTACCGTCCTGTTCTCTATTTGTTCCATGATTGCTTTCTCCAGCTTGTTTACTCCCAGGCCAGGTATCAGGGTGCGGAGGAATCTGTGGAACCCTATATTGCAGACAACAAGTGGAGTTTCATCTTCTCTCAAGCGTCTAACCTTCCCTGGGGATGGCTGACTATGATTCCTGTTCAAGTGAGTCTCGAGGGTTTGTTAGCATTCATAGCAAAAGGATTTGAGTATAAGAGCAGGGAGGTTCTACTGCAGTTGTACACGGTCTTGGTGAGACCACACCTGGAGTATTGCGTACAGTTTTGGTTTCCTAATCTGAGGAAAGACCTTCTTGCCATAGAGGGAGTACAGAGAAGGTTCACCAGACTGATTCCTGGGATGGCAGGACTTTCATATGAAGAAAGACTGGATAGACTCGGCTTGTACACGCCAGAATTTAGAAGATTGGGGGGGATCTTATAGAAACTTACAAAATTCTTAAGGGGTTGGACAGGCTAGATGCAGGAAGATTATTCCCGATGTTGGGGAAGTCCAGAACTAGGGGTCACAGTTTAAGGATAGGTGGGAAGTCTTTTAGGACTGAGATGAGAAAATCATTTTTTACACAGAGAGTGGTGAATCTATGGAATTCTCTGCCACAGAAGGTAGTTGAGGCCAGTTCATTGGCTATATTTAAGAGGGAGTTAGATGTGGCCCTTGTGGCTAAAGGGATCAGGGGGTATGGGGAGAAGGCAGGGATGGGATACTGAGTTGGATGATCAGCCATGATCATATCGAATGGCGGTGCAGGCTCGAAGGGCCGATTGGCCTACTCCTGCACCTATTTTCATGTTTCTATGTTTCTATGTTTAATTCCCCAAACATTAGGGACTAGGTATCCCATGGTAGATGTCCCAATCCAATTTGGAAATAGGGATTTGTCGCCACATATCCAGAATACCCCATGCTGAACAACGGAAGGGTACAATTCAGTTTGGTTGCTGCAAATTAATTCCAGTGCGTATGTATGCGTCCCATGGAATACTGCATGCGCACCCCAATCTCAGTGGACTAAATGCTGAAGGTATCCCAATTACATCTTTCGTGACATTTTGGTGTTTAACAAATGTATTGGCCGTCCACCAATACGAAGTGTCACCATAAGTGATGTTATAAGGTCTCTGGCAGTGGCAAGTGGAATTAATGTCGCCGAGATGTTTTAAATCATTATTGATGGTAGTGTTTATGCAAATTTTTGGGGCCCCGGGATAGCATCCCCATGAAATCAGAGGATGTTCGGAAAAGGGGCTAGTAAACTGAAAGCGGGGCACTCACAGTTAATTTCATTGGCCTCCCCATTACTATCTCATATTGAGTTAACCCTGTACGCTGATTAGGGCTAGATCTCATTATCACTAGGGCTAATGGCAAGGCTTCAGGCCACTTTAAACCTGTCTCATTATATAATTTAGCCAATTTAGTCTTGAGTATCCCATTTTGTGTTTCCATTGTCTCCCCGAGATTGTGGGTGAAATGGGCAGGATAAATGTGGTTGCACTGAAGTCCCTTCATTAGTTCCTTTACAACTAAACCAGTAAAGTGGAATCATTTGTCACTTGACATAAACTCTGGAATGCCAAATCTCTGTACCACTTCTGTCAGTAGCACCCTGGCTACTGTTGTGGCATCACTGCGGCAAGTGGGGAAGGATTCCACCCAACTATAAAACAAGTCTACAATTACCAACACATACTTCTTACTCATATATTCAGGCATTTGTATAAATCTATTTGCCTATAAACAAAAGGTCCCCATGATTGGAGTTACGAAGCAGGCTGTACACTGGGAGTTTTTCCCATGTTATAGTTTTGGCATGTCATACACTTAGCAGTAACTCTATCAGGAAAAGCAGCAAAATCCGGTGCATAACAGGTTGCTTGAATAATACCATTCATCTCCCCTTTGGCAGCGTGTGTGAACTGATGACACACATGTGGCAACCAGGGTAGGAGTTGCCCACACCGCTGTTAAGGTAATGGGAGCACAAGGAGATAGTGAAAATAAGTTGATAAAATTCAACCATCTATTTGGGAGGGAGAAGATGAAATTGGATGTGTCAGTAATACTATTGAGGAATGGTGACCACAGAAGCATGAGGCAGGAGCTGGCAAAAGTTGATCGGAAAGGGACCCGAGCTGGAATGACAATGGAACAGCAATGGTAACAATTTCAGGGAATAATTCAGAAGATGTAGGATCTTTTCATTTCAAAGAGGAAGAAAGATTCTAAGAGGAAAATGAGATGGCCGTGGTGACAAGGGAAGTCAGAGACAGTAAAAAACTAAAAGAAAAGGGATAAAACATTGAAAAGATTAGTAGAAAGTTAGAGGATTAGGAAGCTTTTAAAAAACAACAGAAGGTAACTAAAAATACAATATGGGGCGAAAAGATTAAATATGAATGCAAGCTATCCAGTAATATAAAATAGGATAGCAAAAGTATCTTCAGATACATAACATGTAAGAAAGAGACAAGAGTGGACTTTGGACCATTGGAAAATTATGCTGGAGAAGTGATAATGGGGAATAAAGAAATGGTAGATGAATTGAATATGTTTTTTGCATCATTCTTCACAGTGGAAGGCACCAGCAATGTGCCTGAAATACAAGAGACTTAGGAGGTAAAAGTTAGCGTCGTGGCTATTTCTCCCTTACTCTCTTTCTCTCTCTTTCTCTCTCTTTCTCTCTCTTTCTCTCTCTTTCTCTCTCTTTCTCTCTCTTTCTCTCTCTTTCTCTCTCTTTCTCTCTCTTTCTCTCTCTTTCTCTCTCTCTCTCTCTCTTTCTCTCTCTCTCTCTCTCTCTCTCTCTCTCTTTCTCTCTCTTTCTCTCTCTTTCTCTCTTTCTCTCTCTCTCTCTTTCTCTCTCTCTTTCTCTCTCTTTCTCTCTCTCTCTTTCTCTCTCTCTCTCTCTCTCTCTCTCTCTCTCTCTCTCTTTCTCTCTCTCTCTTTCTCTCTCTCTCTCTCTCTCTCTCTCTCTTTCTCTCTCTCTCTCTCCGTACCTCTCTCTCTTTCTCTCTCTCTCCGTACCTCTCTCTCACTATATATCTCTCTGTATCTCTCTCTCTGCATATTGTCAGCCATGGTTTGTACTGGAATGAGGGGAGCCCTGGGTCTATAGACATGGGTTCATCCTCAAGTTCTGGTTGTCCGGGGTGCTTATGCCTTTCCTTCCTGCCTGTTGGCTGAGCCATTCGGGGCTTCACCTCCCTCTAATGTTGAGAGGGGTTTTTGCTCATGCAGGGACCCCAAGCAATGGCTTGAACAGCTTTGGCTCATTTAAAATGTGTTTAAAAAAAGCTTAGATATGCTTGCACATGCACCACAAGGCAAGGTGCCTTCACTGGCACAAAGCAGCAGTGAGTCTGTTACCCAAGCAAAGTTATGGGTCTACTCTTGGGTTGCTGCTGTAGTTCTCAGGCAACTCGCTGTTATTCAATGCTGGTCTCAGATAAATGCCAGATCAGTCCCTCAGGACTCAGGACTCAGGCCCACATTCTCCACCAATGTGGCATTGGTCATGACACCACAACAACAATAAACACACTGGAACACACAGTAAGGTGAACTCACAAAATGGGCTTTATTTCACAAAACAAGATCATCCCTCTCCCACCTCCCTCTCCCCCAGAGTTAAGGACAAGGATCAGATGAATTGGTCCAATAACCATTAATCAGATCCAACTGTTGCTCGTTTGCCCGTGGCTGGGAATCAGAGCGGACCTTAAAGTGGACATGTTGTCACAATGTATAAATAACCTGATGTAAATGTAGATGGGCTGTTGAGTAAGTTTGTTGACTATACTAATATTGGTGGAGTTGCCGATAGTGAGGAATGCTGCCAGAACACAGAGCGGGATAAAATGTAAGAAGAGAGTATGGAGTTAATGGCAAGACCGTAAAAGCATTGGTGTGCAGAGGGATCTTGGAGTCCAATTTCATAGTTTACAGAAGGTGGCAGCAGAAGTAGACAAGGTGGTAAAGGAGATAAATTGTGTGCTTGCCTGCATTGCGAGGGGGATTGAATACAAGAGTCTGGGAGTCACGATACAGCTACATAGGACTTTGGTTAGGCCACATTTGAAGTATTGTCTACAGTTCTGGTCGCCCCACTACCAGAAAGATAGTTCATAAGATGTGGAGGTTTTCGAGAGGGTGCAGAGGAGATTTACCAGAATGCTACCTGATTAGTTTAGTTTAGTTTATTATTGTCACATACACTCAGGAACAGTGAAAAGTTTTTGTTGCATGCCATCCAGTCAATGAAAAAACTATACATGATTACAATCATGCTGTCCACAGTGTAGAGGTACAAGATAAAGGGGACAACATTCAGTGCAAGAAAAAGTCTGATAACGTTTATTAAAGATAGTTCAAAGTCTCCAATGTGGTAGATGGGAGGTCAGGACTGCACTCTCTCTGGTGAAAAAACGTTTCAGTTGCCAGAGAATTTTCTTCTCTGGAATGTCGGAGGTTGCGGGGAGACTTGATAGAAGTAAACAAAATTATGAGAGGCACGGATAGGGTAGATGGTCAGAACCTTTTATCCAAGGGTGGAAAAGTCCAACACTAGAGGTCATAGCTACAAGGTGGGGTGTCTTAGGGTATCTCCGAGTCATACAGAAAAGAAACAGGCCCTTTGACCCAGCTAGCCCATGACAACCAAGGTGCCCCATCTACACTAGTTCCACCTGGCCATGTTTGGCCCATATCCCTCTAAACCTTTCCTTTCCACGTACCTGTGCCTATGTCTTTTAAATGTTATTGTTTCTGCCTCAATTACAGTCCACCAGCAGCTCATCTCTTGTACCCATCACCCTGTGTTTGGAAAAAAGTTCCCCTTCAGATTCCTATTAAATATTTCCCCTCTCACCTTAAACCTAATTCTCTGGTTCTTGATTCCTCTACATGGGTAATAGACTATCCATCCTATCCATACCTCTCATGATCATATACAACTCTATAAGATCACCTCTCATCCATGCACTCTCCACAGAATACAGTCCTAGCCTGCCCATCCAGTCCTTATAGCTCAGTCCCTCAGTTCCTGACAACATCCTTGTACAGGTAAATCTCTACATACTTTCAAGTTTAACAACATCTTCTACAGCTGGGTGACAAACTCTGATCACAATACCCCAACTGTGGCCTCACTAGCATCTTGTTCAGCTGTAACATCCAAACTTCTATCCTCAAAATCCTGATTCATGAAGGCCAAAGTGCCAAAATCCTTTTTGACCACCTTGTCAACCTGTGCTACCAATTTCAATGAACTATTCACCTGCATTCCGAGATCTCTGCTCTGCAAAACTCCCCAGTTCTGACATTTATAGTGAAGATCCCGTCCTGATTAAAGTTCCCGAAATGCTGTACCTCACATTTATCTGCAGTAAACTCTATTGACCATTCTGCTGCCCCCTTGCCAACGGATCAAGATCCTGCTGCAATTGTTGTTGTTTTTTTTGTTGTTGTTTTTTTTTTTTTAATTTTTTTTTTTTTTTTTAATTATTATTTATTACAAGTACATTACATTACAACCACATACATTAATACTCGTCATTTGTATCTTCTTACAATTAATGTACTCCCTTTATTTATTTTTTTGCACTAGAAAAGAAAAAGATTGAAAGAAAGAAGAAAGTGAAGGAAAAAGTGAAAGTGTAGAAAAGTGTAGAAAATGTAACAACAAAAAAGGACGAAGACCCTATAAGAGCGCTGCTGCAATTGTTGACAACTATTTTCATTGTCTACAACACCAGCCACTTTAATGTAATCTGCAAATTTACTTACCGTGCCTTGTAAGTTCACATCCAAATTGTTGATGTAAACCTCAAACAGCAATGGATCCAGCACCAATCCTTGAAGCATGCCACTAATCAGAGTCCCCAAGTCAAAAAACAATGTTCCACCGTCGCATGTTTCCATCCATGAAGCCAATTTTCTATCCAGGCCATTAGCTATCTTTGGATCCCATTGGATCCCATGCGATCAAACTTCCAGAACAGCCTACCATGTGGAACCTCGTCAAATGCCTTGCTGAAATCTATGTAGAAAATGTCTACAGCTCTGCCATCAACCTTTTTGGTTACATAGAGTCATAGAGTCATACAGTGATACAGTGTGGACACAGGCCCTTCAGCCCAACTTCCCCACACCAGCCAAAAATGTCCCTGCTACACTAGTCTCACTTGCCTGTGCTTGGTCTATATCCCTCCAAACCTGTCCTATCCATGTTCCTGTCTAAATTTTCCCCTTCACCTTGAACCTATGCAATCTGGTCCTCAATTCCCATACTCTGGGTAAGAGACAGTGCATCTACCTGATCTATTCCTCTCATGATTTTGTACACCTCTATAAGATTGTCCTACTCAACCTCCCTCTATAGCTTGCACCCTCCAGTCATGGCAACATCCTCATAAATCATTTCTGAACAGTTTCAAGCTTGACAATATATTTCCTATAACATGGTGCCCAGAACTGAACACAATGTTCTAAATGTGGTCTCACCAACATCTAATACAACTGCAACATGACCCAACTTCTATACTCAATCTGACTGATGAAGGCCAAAGTGGGTTTACACTATATAGGGTGATCCACAGAGGTCACATGCACTCCCTGTCTATTTCCTTTTCTCATGCTCACCCACCAAAAACAATCACAAGACTCACACACAACTTAGTGCAGAATTTACGTTATCCTCTTAATCAACTTCCCCCCTCCCCCAATGCAGCACTTGCCCCTCCCCCACACACAGCATTTGCCCCTCCCTCCCACACAGCACCAGAACCACCCCACCCCCACAGCATCTGACACACGGCCCTACCAATTAATGCACAATCTTTTATCTAGGGTAGGGAAATCAAGAACCAGATGACAAAGGTTTAAGGAGACGAGAAATTTTAATAGAAATCCGAGGGACATCTTTTTTACTCAGAGAATGGTGGGTTTTCTGGTACGAGCTGCCAGAGGAGGTACAGCAGCTGTGGCAAGTACTATAACAGCATTTAAAAGACACATGGAGAGATACATGAAAGGAAAGGTTTAGAGCCATATGGGTCAAATGTGTGCAAATGAGACCACCTTAGATGGGGCAATTTGGTGAGCATGGACAATTGGGGCTGTCGAGCCTGTTTCCATGCTGTATGACTCTATGACAGATGGATAACTTGCCCCATGTGATGCTGCTAAACAAGATGAGAGCGCAAGGTATTAGAGGGAAGATACCTGCATGGATAGCAGGTTGGCTGAATGGCAGAAGGCAAAGAGTGGGGAAAAAGGGACTTTTTGTGATAGGCTACTAGTCACTCATGGTGTTCCGTTGGGGTCGAGGTTGAGGCCGCTACTCTTCACATAGCTTATCAATGATTTGGATGAGGAAATTGATGGATATTTGGCCGTTTGCAGATGATACAAAGATAGATGGAGGAGTAGCTAATGTAGAGGAAGCAGGGAGTCTGCAGAAGGACAGGTTGGAAGAGGTGGAAGATAGAATATGGTGCAGCAAAGTGTACAGTCATGCACTTTGATAGTAGGACAAAAGTATTTTGTAAATAGGGAGAGAATTCAGAAATCTGAGGTGCAAATGGACTTGGGAGTGCTGGTGGAGTGGTCCCAAAAGATTAATTTGCAAGTTAAATCGGTAGTAAGGAAGGCAAATGTCATGTTAGCAATTATTTTGAGAAGACTAGAATATAAAAGCAGGGATGCAATGCTGATGCTTTGTAGGATGCCCAGTCAGACTGCATTTGGAGTTTTGTGAACAGTTTTGGTCCACATATCTGAGGAGGGATTTGCTAGCATTGGAGAGAGTCCAGAAGAGATTGATGAGAATGATCCGAAGGAGGAATGGGTTAACGTATGAGGAGCCTGTGAGGGCCTTGGGCCTGGACTCGTGTGTGTTTAGAAGGATGAGTAGGAATCTCAGTGAAACCTACTAAATAATGAAAGGACCACATAGAATGGATGTTGAAAGGATATTTCCAGTAGTGGGAGAATCTAGGACCACATGGCACAGCCTCAGAATAAAAGGACATCATTTTAGAATGATGATGAGGATATTATTTTGCCAGAGATTAGTTTATCTGTGGAATTAATTGCCTGAGATGATTGTGGAAGCCAAGGCATTGGGTATTTTTAAAGCAGAGATAGAAAGGTTATTAATTAACAAGGGTGTAAAATGTTAGGAAGAAGGTGGGAGAATGGGGTTCAGAGGGAAAGACCAACCATGATTGAATTGTGGAATAGAATTGATGGGCCAAATGGCCTAATTCTGCTCCTATGACATGAACTTAAAAACATGAGAGCATGAAGCATTTTTGTTCTCTTCTACATTGGAGACTGTGATACAGGGCACAATAAAAATGAATTAAAACTGCATTCGGCATGGTGTGGTATTTTCAGGCGGCTGCTGAGAGTGCGGGTGGGCTGGGTGCTCTGAATTGTTTACAAATTGACAAAGTCCCTGGTGGTGGAACGATGGAAATGAGAAGAGCACCCACATGGTCTGGATCACACTGTGGACAATGGGATCAACCATCTCCTCTCTGACGGTAAGCTTCTTTAACTGTATGCTTCTTGGATGCAGGTATCGGCTCGGTGACTCGTTTCCGTTTCAAGTTCAATAGATATTAGACAAGAGGTGCAGGAGTAGGCCATTCGTCCCTTTGAGCCAGCACCGCCATTCACTGTGATCATGGCTGATCATCCACAATCAGTGCCCCGTTCCTGCCTTCTCACCATATCCCTTGACTCTGCTAGCTCTCTCTTGAAAGCAGCCAGAGAACCAGCCTCTGAGGCAGAGAATTCCACAGACTCACAACTCTGCGCGTGAAAAGGTTTTTCCTGATCTCCGTTCTAAATGGCTTAACCCTTATTCTTAAATAGTGGCCCCTGGTTCTGGACTCCCCCAATATCGGGAACATGTTTCCTGCCCCTAGCGTGTCCAAAACCTTAATAATCTGATATGTTTCAATAAGATACCCTCTCATCCTTCTAAATTCCAGGGTATACAAGCCCAGCTGCTCCATTCTATCAACATACCACTGTCCGCCATTCTGGGAATTATCCTTGTGAACCTACGGTGCACTCCCTCAATAGCAAGAATGTCCTTCCTCAAATTTGGAGACCAAAACTGCACACAATACTCCAGGTGTGGTCTCACTAGGGCCCTGTACAACTGGAGAAGGACCTCTTTGCTCCTATACTCAACTCCTCCTGTTATGAAGGCCAACATGCCATTCACTTTCTTCACTGCCTGCTGTACCTGCAAGCTTACTTTCAGTGACTGATGAACAAGGACCCCCCCAGATCTCATTGTGCTTCCCCTATTCCCAATTTGACACCATTCAGATAATAATCTACCTTCCCGTTTTTGCCACTTAAGTGGATAACCTCACATCTATCCACATTAAAATGCATCTGCCATGCATCTGCCCACTCACCCAACCTGTCCAAGTCACCCTGCATCCTCATAGCATCCCCCTCACAGTTCACACAGCCACCCAGCTTTGTGTCATCTGCAAATTTGTTAATGTTACTTTTAATCCCTTCATTGGTCTCTCAAGAGAAGGCGAAAGAAAGAAAATGGATCCGATAAACCAATTAATGGGCAGGTTCTTTCTCGTTGGTGCATTAGAGCAGACTGCAGTTCACGCCTTACTTCGTTCACAATCTATTGGTTGTTTGGAGCAAAACATCATTTACTATGAAAACAGTTATCAAAGAATTAACTCTCAGATACGTTAGTGTGTCGGAAGATTGTGGAGAGACCATTCTATGTCCGTAGTGGGTGTTCAGTTGAAGTCCTGGTGTCATCGCTGCAATTGGCTGCTGGGAGAATGCTGCGGTCCTTCTTGACTTTGATTGTATTGCAGATTTGGAACTGTGAGTTCATTGAGAATGCTGAAAGTATTCGGTGATCAATTAACATGATATTTATTATTATACTCTATATTCCCGTATCTTTCTAGCTACATAATTGCACGTTGTGGTGTATGGACTGTGGATAGTAGAAAATATTTATTCTTTGAATGGAGACACAAGGTCCTGCAGATGCTGCTTCACGAAAAAATACAAAATTAGCTGGAATAACACAGCGGGTCAGGCAGCATCTCTGGAGAACTTGGATAGATGACAATTCGTGTCGGGACCCTTCTTCAAACTGTTGCACTCCAGCATTTTGTGGCTTATCACTAAATGTTGTGATGACAAAATTGTGATCTATTAAATTGAAGATACATTTCTGCCACGTGTAAAATTTCCACCTGTCCAGATCAGGGGTTTGGGTGTTTTTATAATGAGAGCACAGGAGCAGAGATGAGAAAATATGCTAATTTACTTCAAATGTATGACGGGAGAAGTGGACTATTCAAGTGTGGCAATTATTTTTTATAAATAATTCATTATTTTCTAATATTTTCTAACTGAGCCATTTGGTAACTCGTTGCTGACTTCTGTCGGAACAGTGTGTGTTTGGATAATTTCGCCAAGATTAGCACATTTAACGTCCCATTCCGATTTTGTCAAACAGATTTAAACGTGAAATTTCACCCACGGGAATTTTCTTCAGTCACAGATCAGTAAACCCGCAAGACTCTGGTCTTGTGTACTGCAATTCAGAAAGAGATTATTAATCTCAATTGATCAGAGGTATAGGGCGGTCACTGTTGGGACAGGGTTCATCGGAGTCCGGAGAGTATAAACTCCGTGAGGGTGAACAGCATCCAAAGCTGCAGCTGTTGCTGACTGAAGCCGCACACAAATACCTGATATTGACATCGACATTTCCACACAGTGGTGGAGTTTAATTTGCTGTTAGATCTTCAAATGTGTGACATTATATATTAAACTGAGTTTTCAGTTTGCCCCTATGTTTGTCCGGCGATAAGCAGCAACTCATTTTGCTCGGGGCATTTTTGCATTTTCCATTCTGTTTATGTGGAGAATCGCAGTTAGTGAGATGTTGCAAATGTCCTTAAATTGCTTTACGCTTGTTCGATTCATCTTAAAAGTTCAGTGCAGATTTCCGTGACAAAACGCAGCTTGATATTTTATCTCCTTCATGTACCTCGTGTTAAATGCACAATGAGAGAGAGAGAGAGAGAGAGAGAGAGGGAGAGAGAGCGAGGTATATACAGAACCTTCGGCGGGGCAGCAGCTGCTGTGGAAAGTATATTAGTCCACGTTGGGACTGATGGACAGAATTTGTGGAAAGAACAGCAGAGCACAAATCATCTTTGTTTCTCTTTCCACAGGTACTGAGTGTTTCAGAGTTTTACCTCTGTTTTGAAGATTTCTCCCATTTGCTGCTTTCTAGATAAATTCAGGCATATATTCAGCTGTTGTTTCTCAATCCCCGTCCACCTCATTGACACTTCTATTTAGTGTCACGTTCAGTCGATGGTATAGTTTCTCAATGTTCACGGTTTTGATTAAGGTTTATTTTAAAAACTCCATCAAAGGGAAATGCGCATTGCCTGCTCGAGTAGACTTTCGGCAATCTTTACATTTCCTTTTTTATGAAATCGATTCGCCTATATTGAATTTTCTGCAGAATATTCAGTTTGCGTTTTATGAAATACCTATACTTTTTTCAGTCTGCTTCCACTTGCACCGCGTCCTGCATTTTCTAAATTCAGTTTATCTCTGTTTGATATGTCGATCAGAAAATATGTATCTCCGAATGGAGACACGAGGGCCTGCAGATGTTGGTTTACAAAAAAACTAAATTTGTTGGAATAACACGTCGTGTCAGGCTCTGGAGAACATGGATAGGTGACGTTTCAAATCGGCCCCCTTCTTCAAACTGATGCTGCCTGACCCGCTGGGTTACTGCAGCACTTTATGTCTGTATCTCTAAATGTTGTGATGAAAACATAGTGACCTATTAAAGTGATGAAAAATGTCTTCCACGTGTGAATTATCTACCTGTCTAGATCAGGGCTTTGGGTGTTTTCTAATGTGGGCACAGGAGCAGAGTGAATTTAAAAAATAGGCTAATTCACCTTGACAACGGCTGGATGGAATATTGAAGTGTGTTATTTGCTTTCTATAATTAATTCGTTATTTTCTAATGTTTGCTATTTGTGTCCTTGTGTAACAGTCGCTCAATTCCGTCGGAACAGGCTATATATTTGGATAATGTCGCCAAGATGAACACATTTAACTTCCCATTCAGATTTTTGAAAACAGATTTAAACGTGATATTTCGTCCACGGGAATTTTCTTCATTCACAGATCAGTCAACCCGCAAGACTCGGGTCTTGTGTACTGCAATTCAGAAATAGATTATTAATCTAAATTTATCAGAGGTATAGGGCAGTAACTGTTGGGGCAGATTACATCGGAGTCCAGAGAGTATAAACTCGTTGAGGTGAACAACAGATGCTAACCCTAACCCTAACCCTAACCCTAACCCTAACCCTAACCCTAACCCTGAGTCTGAAGAAGGGTTTCGGCCCGAAACGTTACCTATTTCCTTCGCTCCATAGATGCTGCTGCACCCGCTGAGTTTCTCCAGCATTTTTGTGTACCAACAGCATCTAAAGCTGCAGCTGTTGATGACTGAAGCCGCACACAAATTCCTGTCGCTGATAGTGATCAGTTGCAGCTTTTTTTATCCACCATGCCATACTGTGAACTGAGCATATTTATAAAATGTAGTTAGTATCGTGTTGATGGAAAGGTTTTTGTTAATTTTACATCATTAAACGTCATCTTGATGTAGAATGAACACTGTTAACATTAGCATTAATTTTGTCATTGAACACTCACTTCGATGGATATTAACGCTGACATTTCCACACAGTGGTCAATGATCTTCAAATGCGTCACATTATATATTCACGGAGTTTTCAGTTTGGCACTATGCGTGTCCGGCTATTAGTAGCAACACATTTATTTCTCGGGGCATTTTTGCATTCTCCATTCTGTTTAGGTGGAGAATCGCGTTAGAGAGATGTTGCAATTTTATTTAAATTGCTTTTCACTTGGTCTATTTTGGTTAAATGTTCAGTGCAGTTCCGTAACAAATTTCGCCCTGATATTTTATCTCCTACATGCATTTAATTATATTACCCCTGCTTCCACCCAGTTGTAGCGATCTCGGTTCATTCCTTACCACCGGTGCTGTATGACATGCTATTACACTTGCATCTTCCCTGTGACTGTGCGCGTTTGCCCGGGTGCTCGGGTTTCTTCGCGCATCCCAATGATTTGTTGCTAGGTAGTTTAATTACCTACTGTAAATTATCTTGAGTAGAATGGTCAAACAGATGAAAGAAGGGTTGATGGGCCCGAATGAAGGGAAATAAGGAGAGGGTAAATTAAATCAACGAGATTGTTGTACGGTGCTTGGTATGGAGCCGATGGGTTGAATGGTCTCCTTTTGTCCTATTGCTTCCGCGTGCATTAAATACTTGCATAATCGTAATGCACGTCTGAGAAAATATGATCCTAATGATTCCCAAATTGTCAGATACGATTGTGCTGTTTATATTATTATTCGTGAGATATAACGCTAAATTAATGAGACTGTTGTGCATGCGATCAATTGTCCACTGCATTGTCCACGGGCTGAGTTTGTGCAATCGGTGAAAGGCATAGAATTGAATAACATTATCTAGATTCAAAAATTGTAACGCGGGTTTGAAACTGTGAACGTAAATAGACTTTCCCTACTTCTTGAAAATCGGTTAAAAGAAAATGGCAACTCGCGAGACAGTATCTGTTCCTGGAGCCAAGTTGATAACAGCACTCAGGTGTGGGAGCAAGTCGTGCCCAGTTATTGCTGGACAACGCAGGACACAAACGAACCAACGTGTAACGGAATATCATTCAAGCATTCTCCACAAGCAAATCTGAAAATAAATAGAGTCATAGTCGTAAATATTAGCATCGCCGCACCTGTATTAAGATACTGGAAAGTAGTATAGAAATCGGGGGCAGAATATCTTCAGTAGTCTGGGATCAGGTCATTTGTCCATCATGTGGTAGATGGTGTTGAACACAAAAAAATATCCTGCAAATCCATCGGAGGGAATATCATCGAAAATTTTGTTGGAGGGGAAATCAAGGAATGGCTGTCCGCAGAAAATTAATATGATCGAGTTTGGCACACGGGTCAGTTCACTTTGTATCGCCTGTGGGAAATAAAATTGAAATGAGAATCTGAACTCGTGACAGTATGAACCTCACAGACAATAGCTATTTCAAGAGTGTTTTTTTTAAACCTGTCAAATGTACTGAAAACTGAAAAAAATGAAAAGATTTATTCTAGGGGAATAAGGATGGGGTTATTCACTGTTAATTGCATTATGAATTTTCCCATGCGAATTATCAGTTAGAGTGGCAACACAATGTATTTTCAAGGCTACGTAAAATGTGCCCGAACCTGATAGTTCACCAGAGGCGATAGGAGAGTTGTCGTGGCACGACAGGCATAGTTATCAGGTATATTGTTCCCTGTCGTTGGAAGGATGCAATTAAGTGTAGGAAGGATGCAATTAAGATGGAAAGAATGCAGTGAAGATTTACGAGACGTTTCCAGCACTTAAGGACCCGAGTTGTGGAGAGAGATTGGGCAAGCTAGGACTTTATTCCTTGGAGCGCAGGAGACCAAGGGAAGATGGAGGAGCATATAATCACGAGAGGAATTAATAAAGTGAATGGCACAGAGTATTTTAAACCAGGATAGGAGAAATTAAAACAACAGAGGCTAAAGGTTTTAAGATGAGAAGGGAAATATTTAATAGGATTCAGAGGGGCGTTTTTTCCAGACACAGGGTGGTGGGTATATGGAACAAGCTGCCAGGGGAGGCAGCTGGGGCAGGTATTTAAGGTATTTAATGCATTTAAAATTCATTGATCGGGTACAAGCATTGGAACGTTTTAGAGAGACATGGGCCAAACGTGGGCAAATTGAACTTGCTTAGATGGGACAATCTGGTCGGCATGGACCAAATTTACCACATCGGTAAATTGTATCCAGATCTCTGTAGATCTAACAATAAATGTAATTGCAACAGAGACACGATACGATTTTCTGACTGCTGATATTTATTTACAGTAACATCTAAAAAAGCAGGTGGGAAGGTGAAACAACTCTCTGTAGCGGTTCGGAACGCTGCCTCTCAGGTCACTGTCGGGACTTGTGATGGTGTCATTAATGAGATGCCCACCTCCCCATGGACCCATTCGCTCCCACATCCCAACCCCATCACTCCACCCGTCACACATCCAAATCTCATTCTTTATTTCTCATTTCAGGCCGACCCGGGGATTGTCAGGCGGACCCTTCAGGTAACCTCGCTTAACTTTCACTGCGTTAAGTGTGCGGCTACTGAGACTGATTGTTACTGAAGACCTTTAATGCTACTTGCGAGGTGACTGCCGTCTACAGACGGAGTGACGCTCAGTAATGTCCCTGAACCGCGCAGTGTGGGGAATCGACTCTGCTGACATGGTTCCCGGTTCCAAGCTTCTTCCCACTGCTCATCCCACTGTGGAGTCCCAGTCCGGAGCTTTCACCTTTGGCGTCCAATTCCAGGAATGCCTTCACACCTCTAACACGTTTGGGTTCCATTGCCCGTCACATGAGCTTTGAGTACAGCGGGGCACTGACCCGCGCAGCTCATCAGCCGCTCTCCCGAGAATGAAAACGAACCTGCAGCTGAACTTGGAGACACAAGGAACTGTAGATGCTGGTTTATAATAAAAATCACAGTGCTGGAGTAACTCGGTTGGACAGGCAGCATCTCAGGAGAACATGGGTGGGTGTCCGCTGAGTTGCTCCAGCACTCTGTGTCCGCAGCTCACCCTGCCTGCTCGGGCGCCACTTTCATCCCAAGAATGACCGGGTGATCCCGGTTCCCCGGACGGTTACCAGCTTACTGACTATTGTTGACACTGTTAACAGTTCATTCGGGGTCTGCCGCTCCCGTTGATCATTCCGTGGTACATGTGGACTTTGAATGGTTGGAGCTAGGGGTGGCTGGGAGCGCGGTGTGTGGGGCGCCGACTGACCCGCGGCTCAAACCTTCTATTTTCTGATTTTTGTTTTCAGAAAGCGTGAAGTTGAGGCTGGTGAACGGGGGCAGTCCATGCGCCGGGAGAGTGGAGGTTCACTACAAGGGGAAGTGGGGGACTGTGTATGATCGCGGCTGGGACCTGCAGGACGCGGCGGTGGTGTGTCGGGAGCTGGGCTGCGGCGCCGCGACGGGAGCCCCGGGCGATGATCACTTTGGACCTGGGTCCGGACCCATTGTGACGTATTATGCTCGGTGCAGCGGGAGCGAGGCCGCTCTGCGGGAATGTGAATCACTGTCATGGGGGAACTATGACCATCTATATTCACACTCCGACGATGCCGGCGTTATCTGCGAAGGTAAACATCAGCTTTTTCTCTCTTTGTACCGCAGTTTGGTGATTTCCGGGATGCCCTGGGTGTAAATTACTCGGACTGACCGCCCGCGGCGAGTGGTGTGAAATTAAATCCAGTGTCTGTCGGTTTTATTCCTTTCCAATTGGAATCAAATTTCAATTCTGGATCTCACATTCTGGTTTTAATTGAACAAACACAACCAGGAGCATTAAATACTCTCACCCGGTACAATGACGGGGCCAAGAAACAAGCGGCTGGAGGAACTGAGTTGGTGAAGCAGCGACTGTCGGGGACTGGTGGCAAGAGAGGAATAGGGGGGTTGCACGTAAGGTCATCGGGTCAAAGGGCTTGACACACGGAGCAGCTCCATCCAGGTGGAGGACATCCGTCACTTCCGGTATATGTTATTAATGCAAGAAACGCTACTTTCCTACCTGTTAAAAACCGCCAAAATTTTGAATTTTTTCGCTGTAAAATATTGTGGAAGTCGGGGTAAGTGTGAGAGACATGTACCCAACTTCAGTATTCCAAAAGTGAAGCGAAATGAAGGTAAAGAGAAGCGAGAGTTGAAGGGACAACAGCAGCTAAAGTGGTTGGCGAACATTGGCCGTGCAGATATCAAGATTGAAAATATTAGGAATTATCGCGTTTGCTCACTGCATTTCATCAACAGTAAGGCATTATTTGTGTTTTTTCTTGATTCCTTTGGTGTCCAAAAAGTTTCAGAAGTGATAAATCTGGCTGTAAAATTTTAAAATTGCCCGTGGTTCTCAAGTGGGTTCTTACATGCACAAAGAAAACGTTTCTGAAGCTAAATTTTTCATTAAAAAAAAATCGCAAACCATACGTGGGTTTTGAATTACATTCTGCTCAGATGCAAGCCAAGGAATGGCATAATTGTTAGCTGTTAATTGGACATAATCAACCTCAGCAAATTGACAATATCTTTGAGTGGGTGTTTAAGCTGTCAGGACTTTTTTTTAAATTTTTTTTAAAATTAGAAGCAAACATATTATAAAGTATAGTAACATATTATAGTAAAAAAAAACGTTTCATATACATCAATCATACATTATTAAAATTTTCAATTCTCGATTAAATCTGCTTCTAGTGTTTTTTTTTATATAGATAGAAAAAGAGAGATAGAAAGAAAAAAGAATGACAAATATTAAAAAAAGAGAAGGTGGAATGAATTACTTATAATACGTCATTGGCGATAAATTTGTAGGTTATGAAGTATAATTTTACATCTAATGCTGAGTTCAAGCTTCAGTTGGGTTTTCGTGCTGGGCCAATCTATCCCTTCAAATAGTTAATGAATGGAGCCCATATTTTAACAAAAAGTTCTTGTTTATCCATTAAGACAAGTCTAATTCTTTCTAGATGTAGGGTCTCCGACATTTCCATAATCCACATTTTAATTGTGGGGGTTATAGGGCCTTTCCAAAATTTTAATATTAATTTTTTCCCAGTTATTATACTGTAGTCGAGGAAGTTTCTTTGGCTTGTTGTGAGTGTTAAACTTTGTTCTGATATCCCAAGTATTATTAATTTTGAGTCTGGATCCAATTTAGTATTAACAACTTCAGAAATTATTTCAAATATATCAGTCCAGAAATTTTTAATTTTTCTACAATTTGCAAAAGTATGTGTTAAATTGGCCTCAAGATGCAGACATTTATCACAAATAGGAGAAATATGTGGGAAGATTCTATTTAGGTTTATTTTGGAGTAATGTAATCTGTGTAAGACTTTAAATTGTATTAAAGCATGTCTGGCATTTAACGAGCATTGATGTATATGTTGTAAACTTTCATCCCAAATATCTTACGTTATAGGATGACCTAACTCATTTTCCCATGTGTGTCTATATAGTTCCATCGGTGGTACCTCGTTGTTTAAGAGGGTGTTATAAATATAAGCTATTAATTTTTCAGTGTTAGGATGCTTATTCAAACATTCATCAAGAATTTTTGGTTCCCTAGTCCTATAAACTTGTGTATTAGATTTTTTTTTTAAAATATTTTTATTTTATTAGAAGTAAGTACAATCATATGGCACCAAAGTGCCTAATATATATTGACATAATACATTTTATGTACAGCTTCTTATTTTTTTTAAAATTATGATAAAGAGAATAAGAAAAATAAATTAGATAATAAAGGATAGAAAAATGTGAGATATATAGTGTGTGAAAAAGAAAAAAAAAGAGTGAAAGAAGAAAGTTGAAGAAAAGAAAATAGAAAAAAGAGAGTAAAAAATAAAAAAATAAAAGTAAGGAGATCATTATTTATAATCTTGACCATCCCTCACCCAGTCCTGGAACAGTTAGCTTCTACAATTATGTTGCACCATATGATTCCAAAAAGACGACAAATGGAGACCAACTCGTTAAGAATTGGTCTGATTTATCTATTAGGAGGAATCGCATTTCCTCAAGATGTGTGGTGTCCAACATGCTTGAAATCCACATTTTAAGCATTGGTATTGGTGTATTTTTCCAAAATTTAAGTATTAGTTTTTTTGCTATTATTAAACCATAATTTAAAAATATATTTTGAGATGAGTTCAATTTATTCCCATCTTCCATTACTCCAAATATAATCATTTCAGTATTAGGTTCCATTCTTATCTTGCCATAATTTTGTAAATATTTCAAAAATGTCACTCCAAAATTTATAAAGTTTTATGCAGGAAACGAAAGAGTGTGTTATAGTTGCGTTTTAGGATAGACATTTACCACAAATGGGGGATATATTTGGATAAAATTTATTCAATCTAGTTTTTGAATAATATAATCTATGTAAAATTTTAAATTGAATTAAATTATGTCTTGCATTAATCAAACATTTGTGTATATATATCAAACACTTTTCCCATGTAACCTTCGTAATTTTTATCATTAATTCCCGTTCCCACTCTTCTCTAAGTACCTCTGTCGATGGTAGGTCTATATTTAAAATATTATTATATAAATATGATATTAATTTTTGTGAGTCAGCCTTAATAATCATTGCTTCTTCCAGTAAATCAAAAGTTATTTTTTTGATATCCTTGTATATATTTCTTCATGAAATCGCAAATCTGAAGATATTTAAAATATTGGTTGTTTTTCAGTTTCAATTTTAATTGTAATTGTTGGAATGATAATAGATTTCCCATTTCATACATATCACCGATGCTTTTAATTCCCAATCTTTCCCATTGGTTATATGTTTTATCAATAAGAGATGGTTTAAATAAAGGATTATTCGCTATTGGTATTAACAATGATAAATTTCTTAATTTTAAAGATAATTTTATTTGTTTCCAAATTCTTATTGTATCGTGTATAATTGGGTTCTTCTTATATATTGTGCTGTTCAGTTTTTTCGGGGAGAAGAGGATCGTTCCTATATTACAAGGAAAACAATCCTCTTTCTCCATTCTTATCCATTCTCGTCTGTCGGGTAAAACTGTCCAACCAGTAAATTATATTCTTAATATGCACGGCCCAATAGTAATACAAAAAATTCGGGAGTGAAAGTCCCCCGACATCTTTTGGTTTATTTTACATAAGTGGTTTTTTTAATTCTATGTGATCTATAATCCCAAATAAAATTAGTAATATTAGAGTCTATTTAAAAAAATATATATATTGGTATATATAATGGTATAGACTGAAATAGGTATAATAATTGTGGTAGAAAGATCATTTTTATAGCATCTATTCTACCTATTAATGATAAAGGAAGTGTTTTCCAAAATTTAATCAACATATTGAGTTTATTTAATAAAGGCATAAAATTAGCGTTGAATAATGCTTTATATTTTCTAGTAATTTGAATACCCAAATATTTAAATTTTTCTGTTGCCATTTTAAAGGGGAACTTCAATAAGTGTGTAGATTCTTGAGGTTTTAACATCATGATTTCACTTTTGTGTATTAGATTTAACATGATCTCTAATTTGTAGATATCTGAAGAAATTATTTGAGTGCAGTCCATGATTCTGTTGTAACTCTTGAAATGAAAGAAAGATGCCTTTCCTATAAAGATGTCCAATCTTATTAATTCCATAATTTTTCCATTGTGTGAAACCTTTATCCAATATGGATGGCTTGAATAAAGGATTATTTACAATGGGAAGACATAGTGGTATATTATTCAGTTTCAAAGCTTTTTTTAATTGTTTCCAAATTCGTATTCCACTATGTATTATAGGGTTTTCATAGGTTTTTTTATGCAGTTTTGTGGGAGAAAATATAATCGAACCAATTTCAAAAGGTAAACAATCTTCCTTTTCCATCCTTAACCAATCTGGTTGTTGATCCATTTCTTCCAGCCAGAAATACATGTTTTTAATATGGACTGCCCAGAAATAAAATAAGAAATTTGGCAAGGCCAAACCTCCATTGCTCTTTGACATACATAAATGTTTTTTTACTTATTCTATGATTCTTATAATCCCAAATAAAGCTTGTAACAATGGAATCGACTTTTTTGAAAAAGTTTTTTGGGATATATATCGGAATTAATTGAAATAGGTACAGTAGTTGCGGTAAGAAGATCATTTTTATAGCATTAATTCTACCAAGCATTGAAATGGGAAGTGTTTTCCAGTACTGAATATTCTTGTGTAATTTATTCAGTAGGGGTGGAAAATTTAGTTTAAATAAAGAGGTATATGTCTTAGTTATGTAGATTCTGATATATTTAAATTTATCTTTAACTATTTTAAAAGGGGATTGCTGTAATGTATGTAAATTGAATTTTGTTATTGGCATGATTTCACTTTTATTCCAGTTAATTCTATATCCTGTGAACTGACCAAATTGAGTTATTAGATTTAATAGATTTGGAATACTAATAGATTTGGAATACTTATTCTAACTTTGTAATATATATTAGTACATCATTTGCATATAAAGAAATTTTATTCCTTGTGTCTCTGGTGTTGTACCCGTGTATTCCTGGATGGGTTCTAATGCTTTCTGCTAATGGTTCAATTGCAAGAGCAAGTAATAGTGGGGATAGTGAACATCCTTGTCTGCAACCTCTAGAAAGATTAAATTTAGCTGATAACATTTGGTTTGTTAATATTCTAGCTGTCGGGTTAGAGTATAACAATTTAACCCATGTACAGTACTTCTCTCCCAGTTGAAATTTTTCCATTACCGAAAATAAACATGACCATTCTACCTGGTCAAATGCTTTTTCAGCATCTAACAAAATAATTGCTAGATCTGCATTAGGAATTATATTTGAGTATATAATATTGAATAGTCTTCTCAAATTATAAAATGAGTACCGTTTTGGAATAAAACCTGTTTGGTCGGGGTGTATTAATTTGTTAATCACTAAGCTCAATCTATGAGATAGGATTATGGTTAATATTTTCTGATCAGTATTTAAGAGAGCTATTGCTCTATATGAACCTGGGTCTTCATGATCCTTATCCGTTTTTGGTATAAGTATGATTGTAGTTTCTGTTGAGTGTAAGCGTATTTGTACAGTGTCTGTAGGCGTGGAGAAATCAGATCATCAAATTTTTAATAATATTCAGAGCTTAGACCATCAGGACCTGCGGCCTTTCCATTTTTTAAAGATCTAATTGTCTCTTCGATGTCTTTTACCGTAATTTCAGCATCTAGTGATTCTCTCTCTTTCTGATCTAAGCCCGTAAGATTACATTTCTGTAGAAATGTTTCCATTCCTGCTGATTGTTCTGTCGTTTTAGATGAGTACAGTTTTTGATAGTATTGTAAAAATCTATCATTAATATCTTTAGGCAGTGTTAATGTTTCTCCCTTGTCTGATCTAATTTTGTAAATTGTTTTTTCGCCGTCCAGTTTACGAAGTTGACGCGCAAATAGTTTTTGTGGTTTATCACCATAGAAACATAGAAACATAGAAACATAGAAACATAGAAACATAGAAAATAGGTGCAGGAGTAAGGAATTCGGCCCTTCGAGCCTGCACCGCCATTCGATATGATCATGGCTGATCATCCAACTCAGTATCCTGTACCTGCTTTCTCTCCATACCCCCTGATCCCTTTAGCCACAAGGGCCACATCTAACTCCCTCTTAAATATAGCCAATGAACTGGCCTCAACTACCTTCTGTGGCAGAGAATTCCAGAGATTCACCACTCTCTGTGTGAAAAATGTTTTCCTCATCTCGGTCCTAGAAGCTTTCCCCCTTATCCTTAAACTGTGACCCCTTGTTCTGGACTTCCCCAACATCGGGAACAATCTTCCTGCATCTAGCCTGTCCAACCCCTTAAGAATTTGTACGTTTCTATAAGATCCCCCCTCATTCTTCTAAATTCTAGCGAGTACAAACCGAGTCTATCCAATCTTTCTTCATTTGAAAGTCCTGACATCCCAGGAATCAGTCTGGTGAACCTTCTCTGTACTCCCTCTATGGCAAGAATGTCTTTCCTCAGATTAGGAGACCAAAACTGTATGCAATACTCCATGTGTGGTCTCACCAAGACCCTGTACAACTGCAGTAGAACCTCCCTGCTCCTTTACTCAAATCCTTTCAAAATTTCAAATCAAATTCAAAATTTAATTGTTTTGTATGTTGATAACTTGGTCTGAGTATATCTTGTTTAACTTATTATTTTATTATTTTATTATTTGCCAAAATATATATCTCAATAGCACAATGATAGAAAACTAATTTTCCCACACACCATTGGTAAGTCTGGAGATGTTTTTAATCATAAATTTAGCTTCAGAAGCGTTTTCTATTTGCATGTAAAAACCCACTTGAGAACCATGGGCAATTTTAACATTTTATGGTCAGATTTATCACTTCTGAAACTTTTTAGATACCAAAGGAATCAAGAAAAAACACAAATAACGTCTCACTGTTGATGAAATGCTGTGAGCAAACGTGATAATTCCCAATATTTTCAATCTTGATATCTGCACGGCCAATGTTCGCCAACCACTTTAGCTGTTGTTGTTCCTTCACCCGTCGCTTCTCTCTACCAACATTTCTCCTCACTTTTGGAATTCTGAAGTAGGATAAATGTCTCCCCCGATTTCCACAATTATTTACAGTGACAAAATTGACCATTTCGACGGTTTTTAACAGGTAAGAAAGTACCCGTTTTGTGTGTTAAAAGTGTGTGCCGTAGGCTGCCATGTCCTCCAGACGGATTGAGCTGCTCCGTGCGTCATGCCCTTTGACCCGATGACCTTACATGCAACCCCCCTATTATCAACACTCTCAGTCCTGCTGCAGGGGCTCGACCCCGAACGTCCACAGTTCCTCTCCCCCACAGATGCTGCTCCACCCTCTGAGATGCTCCAGCAGTTTTTTTTGCACCAGGTTCCATCATCTGCCGTCTCTCGTCAATAGTGCGTTTTATTGTCACATATATTAGTTGTTAACACAGTGAAATTATTTTCCTTACAAACAGTCCAGTGGAGTAATACCATACCCCCGATCCCCAATTAGCAAGTGTACAGGAATCATCTACCGAGCCACATGCAGGAGGAGCCATGTTCTGGTGCCATGTTCAAAATCCGGGCTCTAGTTCTAACGAGCGGTGCCTGTTCCAGGCAAGTCCCAGGCTGTTGCTGGCCTCCAGCCGCCTACGACCTTGGACGCCACGTCGCTCTCTTCACCCATCCTTTGTTGCCCAGGGTGCCTCCTGCAGCCGATCACGAGGGCGGGGTAAGCCCGACCCTGGTTCCCTCTCCTTTCCTCTCCAACTGGCCTTGCTCCTCGCCCGGACATCACTGGCTCCATCCTCCGGCAGACGAGCGGAGGCCAGCACAGCAGCTCCCCCCTCCCGGTTTCTATGTCTATGTTTCTATGGAAAGTCTGCAACTTCATTAACCTGGCAGAGAAAATGCAATGCAATTCGTTCAGGCTGAAATGAAGTGTCGCAGTCACAGAGGGAATGAACGAATAATGTGCTAGAGGAAATGGTTATGGTGCTGGATATGGGGTCAGTAAGTGAACTGCTTTCCCCTGATTTGTTCTCAAACTTCCTGAGTATTATCAGTTGACCCATGAAAGCCTTCCTGGACATTCCTGAATGCTGCCTTTTAGATGATAGAAAGATGTTGAGGAGCCAACAGATAGATACAAAAAGCTGGAGTAACTCAGCGGGACGGGCAGCATCTCTGGAGAGAAGGAGTGGGTGACGTTTCGGGTCGAGACCCTTCTTCAGACCCGAAATGTCACCCATTCCTTCTCTGCAGAGATGATGCCTCACCCGCTGAGGTACACCAGCATTTTGTCTCTACCTTTGATTTTACCAGCATGTGCAGTTCTTTCTTACACATACTGCCTGTCCCACTGAGTTTCTCCAGCTTTTTGTGTCTATTTTCTATTTAAACCAGCACCTTTGTGTAAGCAGGAACTGCAGATGCTCGTTTAAACTGAGAATAGACACAAAAAGCTGGAGTAACTCAGTGAGAGAAGCTGCATCTCTGGATAGAAGAAATGGGTGACGTTTTGGATCGAGATTCTTGGTCACCTATTCCTTCTCTACAGAGATAGTGTCTGTCCCGCTGAGCTACTCCAGCTTTTTGTGTTTATCTGCAGTTCCTTGTTGAGTCATTTGGCTCCATTGAAGTAAATTCTCACCCGGTGTTTTAGCCACTGCATTTATGTGCAATGTCTGGTTCAGCTTTGGTCACTTTGCTCCCATGTTACAGATAATGTGATGTAGCGGCTCAGACTGTCAAAGCGAGATGGCTAGAGCTTCACTCACTGTAGTGCTGGCACTTGTGTGGTATGAAAGCTTTGCGCTAGCATGAGTGCTCGCCTGATTCCTACCAAGGCTTTGCATCACTCCTTTGGGAAATGAGAACAGAAATGAGCATTGTCGAAATCATCAGTAATGTCACACTACTTATGAAAAGATGGAAAACTGTCTTTGAAAATGGAACTAAGTAGTGAGAGCTTAGGAGATTGCCTTTATATCCTTCACCATCTCTCTCGTCTCATTATGGATAATGTCTTCTGTGACTGTTTGGCAGAAGGCCACTGTGAGGTTTGCACCTCCCTGGTTCTGTCAAAAGCCCATCTTACAGTCTGAAGAATGGTCTGTCCCCAACCTGGATTTGAATTAGGGGTCATTGGCATCAGTATTGGGGAAGGAGGGAAATGTTACGATGGACGGACCCCAGTTGAACCCTGCTGGTACCAGGGTCCTGGGGAAGCGCATAACTGCGGCCTAGGCCGTAAATAGTGGGAGGAAAGGGAGGGGTTAACAAATTGGAAATGTGCAGATGAAGCTGAAGGGAGGGAAATTGCAGGAGGAATTGCTGAAGAGTCTCGAAGTAAGGGGCAGAAAGTTTAAGAAGGGGTTAGTGCCTAAGGTCAGGCAAAATGGGGACCAATGTGAGAAGAAGGGGAGTGAATACTGAACAAAAAATTGTTAGATTCAAATGCCCACATTATATGGAAGAAAGTGGATGAGCTTATAGCTCAGATAGAAGTTGGTAGGTACGACTTTGTGGGCATCACAGAGATGTGGATGAAAGAGGATAAGAGCTGGGAATGGAATATGCAATGTTACACATCCTATCCAAATCACAGACAAGTGGGCAGAGGGAAACATGGAAAATAGGTGCAGGAGGAGGCCATTCGGCCCTTCGATCCAGCACCTCCATTCATTGTGATCATGGCTGATCGTCCCCTATCAATAACCCGTGCCTGCCTTCTCCCCTGCCTGATTCCACTAGCCCCTAGAGCTCTATCAAACTCTCTCTTAAATCCATCCAGTGATTTGGCCTCCACTGCCCTCTGTGGCAGGGAATTCCATAAATTCACAACTCTCTGGGTAAAAAAGTTTTTTCTCACCTCAGTCTTAAATGACCTCCCCTTTATTCTTAGACTGTGGCCCCTGGTTCTGGATTCGCCCAACATTGGGAACATTTTTCCTGCATTTTCCTGCATCTATATTCCTGCAGTCCTTTTATAATTTTATATGTTTCTATAAGATACCCCCTCATCCTTCTAAACTCCCGTGAATACAAGCCTAGTCTTTTCAATCTTTCCTCATTTGACAGTCCCGCCATCCCAGGGATCAATCTCGTGAACCTACGCTGCACTGCCTCAATCACAAGGTTGTCCTTCCTCAAATTAGGAGACCAAAACTGTACACAATACTCCAGATGTGGTCTCACCAGAGCCCTATACAACTGCAGAAGAACCTCTTTACTCCTGTGCTGAAATCCTCTTGTTATGAAGGCCAACATTCCATTAGTTTTCTTCACTGCCTGCTGTACCTGTAAGCCAACTTTCGGTGACCGGTGTACAAGGTCGTCCAGGTCTCGCTGCACCTCCCCCTTTCCTAACCTAACCCCATTCAGATAATACTCTGCCCCCTTGTTTTTGCTGCCAAAGTGGATAACCTCACATTTATCTACATTATACTGCATCTGCCATGCATCTGCCCACTCACTCAACCTGTCCAGGTCACCCTGCAACCTCCTAACATCCTCTTCACAGTTCACACTGCCACTCAGCTTTGTGTCATCTGGAAACTTGCTAGTGTTGCTCCTAATTCCCTCTTCCAAATCATTAATATATATAGTAAACTGTTGCGGCCCCAACACCGAGCCTTGCGACACTCCACTCGCCACTGCCTGCCATTCTGAAAAGGATCCATTCAATCCTAGTCTTTGCTTCCTGTCTGCCAACCAATTTTCTATTCATGTCAACACCCTATCCCCAATACCATGTGCTCTAATTTTAGTCACCAGTCTCCCGTGCGGGACCTTATCAAAGGCTTTCTGAAAGTCTAGATATACTACATCCACTGGCACCCCTTCATCCATTTTACTTGTCACATCCTCAAAAAATTCCCTTCATACTTCATGATTTCCCTTTCAGAAATCCATGTTGACTTGGACTAATCCTTTTACTGCTATCCAAATGCCCCATTATTACCTCTTTAATAATTGACTCCAGCATCTTTCCCACCACCGAAGTCAGGCTAACTGGTCTGTAATTCCCTGTTTTCTCTCTCGCTCCTTTCTTGAAAAGTGGGATAACATTAGCTATCCTCCAATCCACAGGAACTGATCCTGAATCTATTGAACATTGGAAAATGATCACCAATGCGTCCACTATTTCTAGAGCCACCTCCCTGAGGACCCTGGGATGCAGACCATCAGGCCCAGGGGATTTATCATCCTTCAGTCCCATTAGTCTACCCAATATTATTTCTCGCCTGATGAAAATGTATTTCCGTTCCTCTACCCCCTTAGATCCTCTGTCCTCCAGTACATCTGGGAGATTGCTTGTGTCTTCCTTAGTGAAGACAGATCCGAAGTACCTATTCAACTCTTCTGCCATTTCTTTGTTGCCCATAATAATTTCACCCGTGTCTGCCTTCAAGGGACCCACATTTGACAATGCTACTCTTTTTCCCTTAACATATCTAAAGAAGATTTTACTGTCCTTCTTTATATTCCTGGCCAGCTTCCCTTCATACTTCATCTTTTCAGCCCGTATTGACCGTTTTGTTTCCTTCTGTTGTCTTATGAAAGTTTCCCAATCCTCTAGCTTCCGGCTACTCTTTGCTGTGTTATACATCTTTTCTTTTAGTTTTATTCTATCCCTAACTTCTCTTGTCAGCCACGGTTGCCTCCTACTCCCCTTAGAATCTTTCTTCCGTTTTGGAATGAAATGATCCTGCGTCTTGCGGAATATGCCCTGCATATTGAAATCCCCCATTACCACAGTGGCATTACCTTTGTTACATGCCAGTTTTAACTCCTGCTGCAACTTACACCCTACATCCGGGCTACTATTTGGGGGTCTGTAAATAACACCACTTAGTGTCTTCTTGCCTTTACAATTCCTCAACTCATTCCACAGTGACTCTACCTCGTCAGTCCCTATGTCTTCCCTCGCAAGGGACTGAATTCCATCCCTCACCAGCAGAGCTACCCCCCCTCCTCTGCCCACCTGCCTGTCCTTTCTATAGGATGTATAACCCTGAATATTAAGTTCCCAAGCACAATCATCCTGCAGCCACGTCTCAGTAATCCCCACAATGTCATATCTACCAACCTTTAACTGAGCCTCAAGCTCAAGCTCATCAAGCTCTTCTGGTCAGGAATGAAATTCAGTCCTCAGCAACGGTGGACATAGGATCAGAAGATGTAGAATCTTTGTAGGTAGAGCTAAGGAACTGCAAGGGCAACAAGAGCCTGATGGGAATTATATCGACTCTGGACAGTAGCCAGGATTGAGGGTACAAATGACATCATGTGATACAAGAAAGGCAGTGTTACAGTGGTAGACACAAAATGCTGGAGTAACTCAGCGGGACAGGCAGCATCTCTGGCGAGAAGGAATGGGTGACTTTGAGTCGAGACCCTTCTTCAGACTGATGTCAGAGGAGTGAGCGATACAAAGATAATATGTAGTCGGAGACAGTAAGACTGGTCGGAGAACTGGGAAAGGGAGGGGATGGAGAGAGAGGGAAAGCAAGGGCTATTTGAAATTAGAGAATTTAATGTTCATACCGCTGGGGTGTTGGCTGCCCAAGCAAAATATGATGTGCTGTTCCTCCAATTTGTGCTGGGCCTCACTCTGACAATGGAGGAGGCCCAGGACAGAAAGGTCTGTGGGAATGGGAGGGGGGGTTATAGTGTTTAGCAACTGGGAGACCAGATAGGTTTAGGCGGACTGAGCGGAGGTATTCAGTGAAACAATCGCCTAGCCTGCACTTGGTCTCGCCAATATACAGGAGTCCACACCTTGGAACAGCAAATGTTACAGTGGTCATGGGAGATTTCAATATGCAGGTAGACTGGGAAATCAGGTTGGTACTGCACCTCAAGGGAGTGAATTTGTAGAGAGCCTTCGAGATAGCTTCATAGAGCAGCTTGTAGTGGAAAGTAACGGCAATTCTGGATTTGGTGTAGTGTAATGAGCCAGATTTGATATGGGAGTTTAAAGTAGAGGTATCCTCAGAAGGTAATGAGCATAATATGATAAAATTCAGCCTGCAGTTTGAGAAAGGGAGGATGGAATCCGATGTGTCGGTATTATCGGTATATGTCGGTAGCATAATCATGTGGGCGGCTGCGTTGCATAGTGGCGCAGCGGTAGAGGTGCTGCCTCACAGCGCTTTCAACGCTAGAGACCCAGGTTCGATCCCGACTATGGGTGCTGTCTGTGTGGATTTGCTACATTCTCCCGGTGACCGTAGGTTTCCTCTGAGATCATCGGTTTCCTCCCACACTCCAAAGATGTACAGGTTTGTAGGTTAATTGGCTTGGTATAACTGTAATTTGTCCCTATTGTATGTAGGATAGTGTTATGATGCGGTGATCGTTGGTTGGCGAAGACTCGGCAGGCGTAAGGGCCTGTTTCTGTGCTGTATCTCTAAACAAAACCAAATTACTGTTGAGTAAAAGCAACTTTAGAGGCATGGGGGAGGAGCTGGCTAAAGTTGAAAGGGACCCAAACAGGAAAGACGGAGGAGCAACAATGGCGTGAGTTTTTGGCAGTAACTTGGAAGACGCATGGAGACAGGAGTCATCCCAGAGGACTGGGAAATTGCAAATGTTTCTCACTGTTCACGAAGGAAGCAAAGTGAAAGAGAGGAAACTACAGGCTCGTTAGCCTAAACTATAGGCTGGTTAGCCTAAACACTCAGTGTTTAGTAAGATTTTAGAGTCCACTAGTTAGAATGAAATTTCTGAGTACTTAGAGGCATATGATGAAATTGGCAGAGTTCAGCATGGGTTTGTCAAAGGGAGGACTTGCCTGCTGAATCTGTTGGAATTCTTTGAGGAATTAAATAACAGGATAGACAAAGGAGGATAGTGGATGTTGTTTACCTGGGTTTTCAGAGGACCTTTGATGAGAATGAGATGGTGAGAGCCCATGGTATTAGAGGGAAGATACTAGCATGGATAGAAGGTCGGCTGAATGACAGAAGGCAAAGAGTGTGAATAAAGGGGGCTTTTATGGTTGGCAGTTGGTAACCAGTGATGTTCCGCATGGGCCGGTGTTCGGGCCGCTGCTCTTCACATTGTATATCAATGATTTGTATGAGGGAACTAAAGGCTTTGTGGCCAGGTTTGCAGATGACTGGTGGAGGGACAGATAGTGTAGAGGAAGCAGAGGGTCTGCAGAAGGACTTCGACAAGTTGGAAGAGTGGGCAAAGAAGTGGCAGATGGAATACAGTGTCGTAAAATGTGCAATCATGCACTTTGTTAGTAAAAAAAAAAGCCGTAGACAATTTACTAAATTGGGAGAGGGTTCAGAAGTCGGAGTTGCAGAGGGACTTGTGAGTGCTGGTGCAAGTTTCCCAAAAGGTTAATTTGCAAATTGAATCGATAGTAAGGAAGGTAAAAATAATGTTAGTGTTTATTTATGAGAGGATTAGAATATAAAATCAAGGATATAATGCTTAGGCATTTGAAAGCACTGGTCAGACTGTATTTGGAAATGGTACACAGTTTTGGGAACCATGACTGAGGAGGGATTAGTTCAGTTTAGTTTAGAGATACAGTGCAGAAACAGGCCCTTTCGGCCCACTGGGTCTGCACTGACCAGCGATCCCCGCACATTAACATTATCCTATACCCACTAGGGACAATTTTTACATTTACCAAGCCAATTAACCTACATACCTGTACGTCTTTGGAGTGTGGGAAGAAACCAAAGATCTCAGAGAAAACCGGTGATCTCCGAGGGGGACCACAGTGAAACATGAAAGACCTGGATAGAGTGGATATGGAGAGCATGTTTCCATTTCTGGGAGTGTCCAGGTCTAGAGGGTCAACCTCAGAACAAAAGAATGTACCTTTACAAGTTCACAAGATATATGAGTAGATTTAGGCCATCAGGCCCATCAAGTCCACCGCCATTCAATCATGGCTGATCTCTGCCTCCTAATCCAATTTTCCTGCATTCTCCCCATAACCCTTGACACCTGTTCTAATCAAGAATTTGCATATCTATGCCTTAGAAATATCCACTGACGGCCTCCACAGCCCTGTGTGGCAATAAATTCCACAGATTGACTATCCTCTGACTAAAAAGGTTCCTCCTCATCTCCTTGCTAAAAGATCGTCCTTTAATTCTGAGGCTATGATCCCTGGTCCTAGACTCTACCACCAGTGGAAACATCCTTTCCACATCCACTCAATCTATGCTTTTCATTATTCTGTAAGCTTCAATGAGGTCCCCCCTTAACCTACTAAACTCCAGCGAGTGGAACCCAGTAATGTCAAACGCTGATCATATGCTATCCCACTCATTCCTGAAATAATTCTTGTAAACCTCGCGACCCTCTCCAGAACCAGCACTTCCTCAAAAAATGGGCCCAAATTTATTCACAAGATCATTTGCTTAGAAAGGAGATGAAGAGGAATTTCTTCGGTCGGTGTGGAGAATCTGTGGAATGCATTGCCACAGCAGGCGATGGAGGCCATGATTCAGTTTCTTTACAGCGGAAATGGATAGATTCTTGATTAGTAAGGATATCAATGTTTATGGGGCGAAGGCAGGAGAATGCTGTTGAGATGGAAATATAGACCAGTCATGATTGAATGGCGGAATAGACTCGATGGGCTTAATGGCCTAATCCTGCTCCTGTGACTTATGAACTCGTGAAATGTCACTATCCATGTTCGCCAGAGATGCTGCTTGACCTGCTGAGTTACTCCAGCACTCTTGTGTGTTTTTGTACAAACCATCATCTGCAGTTCCTTGTATCTCCTGGAACGGTTTGCTCGAGCTCCCAAACTTCACTCTGACAGAGGATTCCACATGCACTCTAGCAGCGATGCACAGGTGATTTCAGGCCAAACCTCTTCTGCCCGCAACCTGAAATTTAAAACGGATATATTTTCTCTTCTTCTCGGAACTGAAGAAGCAAATTCAACCTGAAATGTGAACATTATTGCTGAATCTCGGCAGGGTGCCTCACATTCTGAGTGTTTCCGGCACTTTTCTGTTTATTTCATACTTCCTTGATGTGCAGTTTTGTTTTGATTTTCAAATCATTTCGAATGAGCATTTAGAATGTTTTCAATTGTCTTCGAAACTAGCGAGAAAACTGAGGATAATTGGGAAATAATCGTCAAAATGCAGAATTAATTAATTAATTAATTTTACATGTATTTGTTTAATCCTGTTTTCCAATGGTCAGTAGGATGTGATATTGTGCATACTGGCAGCCTCTGCTTCCTTCCATGAAGCCAATTTTCTATCCATTCAGCTGTCCCATGGGATCTAACCTTCCACAGCAGCCCACCATGTGGAACCTTCTCGAATGCCTTACTGGAACCCATGTATACATCGCCTACAGCTCTGCCTTCATTGATCTTTTTGGTCACTTCCTCAAAAAACTGAATCAAATTTGTGAGCCACAATCTCCCATGTACAGAACCAAGTCACACGAGCAGAATTAGGCGATACTGCCCATCGAGTCTACTCTGCCATTCAATCGTGGCTGATCTATCCCTCTCAACCCTGCTATCTTGCCTTTTCCCTTCACTTGCAGGAAGTGAGTGCAGGGAAACTTGTCATTGGTGACTATATTTGGGAAGTGTCTCCAGCTACGATTCCTGATTGACAACATCATGTTGGCTGGACCCCAGGATGGACACATCCCAGTGCATCTGTAATGCTGAGAGCATCATAGATAGGAGGTTCAGTGAGGTGAGCACAAACAATGTGCACCTGGTGGGAGCTGGGTGACCACCAGGAAAGACAGCAGATAGGCAGAGCAATCAGGATTCCTCTGTGATGATTCCCCTCACTAACAAGTCTATTGGTTCACAAAAAAGCCACAAAGTGTTGGAGTAACTTAGCTGGCCATGCAGCACCTCTGCAGAACATGGATAGGTGATGTTTTAGTGCGTGACCTGAGTCTGAAGAAGAGTCCTGGTCTGACACGTCACCTATCCACGTCCTCCAGAGATGCTGCCTGACCTGCATAGTTACTCCAGCACTTTGTGTCTTTTTTGAATATCATATTGGGTACAGTTAGGGGGATAATCGTTCAGAGAGGAGCAGCAGCTACCATGTCTGTGGCACGGTAGCTGGCTTCAATTCACATCAGGGGCGGGTGGAGACGGAGAGCTATCGTATTAGGACCCTCGATAGTTAGAGGGACAGCAGAAGATTCTATAGTAGCAAATGAGATACCAGGATGTTACTTTGCCTTTGGGGTGTCACAGTCAAGGATGTCTCTGAGCGGTTGCAGAAAATACTCAAGTGGAAATGTGAGCTGCCAAAGGTCGTTGGACATATTTTGTTTCAAACGACAAAGGTAGGAAAAGGAACAAAGTCGTGCAGTGTGAATAAAGGAAATTAGTTAGTTTAGTTTATTGTAACGTGTAGGTATGGTAAAAAAATATCGAGTCAGTGGACACACTGATGTCATGGGCAGTAATCTCTGGATTAATTCAGATGTCAAGTGCCAGTGGGAAGAGGGAGAGAAGCACAGGACAGGTGAATATGTGACTGAGGGGCTGGTGTTCAAGTTTTTGGACCATTGGCATCTCTTCTGGGTTGACCTGTACAGGAGGGTGTGTTGCACCTGAGCTAGAGCGGGAGAAATAGACTGGCAGAGGGATATGCCGAGGCTACATAGGTGGGTCAAATTAGTGTCTCTGGACTATGGGACGCAAATCAGTGGTGAGGCAGATAAGAAGGTTGAGCCAAGTACACGTTCAAGTGAACAAGTTTGGCAGACAGTTCTTCCAGCTACGTGGCAGTGAACAAGAATGGTCTGTGTGGGTAGGAACTGCAAATGCTGGTTTAAACCGAACATAGACACAAGATGCTGGAGTAACTCAGCAGGACAGGCAGCATCTCTTGTGAGAAGATCTCCAACGAGAATGGTCTGATGATTTAATCTGCATTTATTTCAATGCCGGACTGACAGAGGAATTCGGGAATTGGGTTGAAACATGAGGATCGAATACAATGGCTCAATGTGTGGTTCATGGCGTCAGGACAAGCAGCTCAATGTTCTGGGGCAGAAGCGATGGACCTGGAGGTAAGATTCAAGGGGAACTTTTACCGCGGGACCAGGGTGATAATGCCGATTGCATGGTCAGTATCTTAGAAGATGACACTGAAATTGGAAGGATACATAGTGGCAGATTATTATATCTTTCAAGGAATTGCTCCCTCAAGCCATGGACGGAAATCCTCGGGGGGGGGGGGGGCACATCCCCACCGTTTTGAGAGGTGGTGGACAATCCCCCCCATGTTTTGTAATCCGGATTTTGAAATTCGGTGAAAAAAACCCAATTAAAATCTCCGCTTTCCACGACAGTCAGGGGTGTCGCTGTTTAGCGCTTGTGAAATGTCTCTATTAACACCGTATTAGCACGATGTGTCACCAATTGTGTTTTGACCTTCCAAAGCTGTCTGATGTGGGTACAATTAGCATTCAAACTAATTGGATGTATTGGTGGATGGGAAAGATTTAAACGGGTATCGATTTAAACCGGTCAGGTCATTAAGGAATCCGTTCGAATAGGTTTCCTGGCTGGCTTGTAGGTAAGTAATTCATTCGGTCACTCACGTTATTTAGTATTTTCCCCCCATCTTTCTCTCTCTCCCCCCTCCAAGGTTGGTTCTTCTGTTTGCCTTTATTTGCTTCAGTTTTATTTGTTTTAGTGTTATTTATCACATTGTAGCTTTTGAAAGATTCAAGCAGATATCAGACGCTTCCTGAGGGCTGAATCGGCCCGTTCGCGGGGCCTTTCATCGCCCGGCGCGGCTTAAAATCAAACTGCTGCATCGAGGCGATCGATGCTTGCGATGTTGAAGCCCCCGCCGGCCGATTTTAAGTCACGCCGGGCGATGAAAGGCCCTGTGAACGGGCCGATTCAAGCCCCATGATTCAGGGCGGATGAAGCTGCTGTTGGTGGAGTTTGGAGTCGGTCACCAACCAGATCAGCTCCCGATGTTACCGTCCACAGGGCCCATGGCCAAAGACTCCGAAGCCTTGTGTGTGTTTGTGTGCATGCACAGGCCGGCAAGAAATTGTGTCCCCCCAATATTTTGATAGCGATTTCTGCCGCGGCCTCAAGCCACTAGGAGAAAACATGGGGTGAGGAAATCATGTCGTTTATGCATGGGAGCTCTCCACGAGACTTTCAACGACGTCGAAGGATACATTTTCAAACACATTCTCTTGATTAATAGTTTCTTTATTGGCGGAGTAAAACAATAAGATATTCATCCAGACTGATCAATGTTAGAAGGCTCCGCATGTGGCTCTGACCCTCCTCTCGAAAGCTCCGTTTATCTCCGCATGGCCCCCCATGCCTCCTCCGAACTAACTAAAAAACTGCAAGCTTCACCCACGTATCTCCGCAGCAAACACACATAATAAATCCCACCCACATAATTGCAGACATACAAAATTTAAAGGCAAATGCCATAATTTATGACATAAAATTATGCCAAATGGCCACTACATACCGGCCCCTAATTGTTCTGAGTATATAACGAGGCAATTACTAATAGACATCAAAAAAGTAGCTATGAAGGCTTAACATATTTCAAAAACAAAAATTAGCATGCATTATATATCCTCATTCAGACTTCTTCAGCGATTCTTCCATCTTCACCTTTGCCTTCTAGAAGCAAGCATAATTAGTAAGATTAAACGAGAACTTACCTAAGTTTGAAGTTTGATCTTTATTTTATGAGGAGTTACGTAGGTGATTACGTGAAGAACCCCGCCAGTGCGCCTGCGCGTCAATCTTCAAAGCAGCGGTGTGAAATCACAAAAAACAACAACCGAAGTAATATAGTCTCATAATAAAACGAGTAATACAAGAACTTCCATCTGACCTTTATGATAGAGGGTAGGGTCGTGGTGGGCACGTAATCACCTACGTAACTCCTCATAAAATAAAGATCAAACTTCAAACTTAGGTAAGTTCTCGTTTAATCTTACTATTTTACTTCGGAGTCACGTGAGTGACTACGTGAAGATTTTAAAGCTTTGTGATTTCATGCCGTGGATCAATCCCGGCTTCTCACTGCATAGATTGACTCGGAACGAGAATAATCAATCATGCATTCATAATAACATTTGTACCACAAATGCAGTAATTCATTTCAATAATGAAATGAATCAGATCCCCTTTAAACCAGAGGAATTTACACAGAACTTAAAATAGTTTCTGCAAACAACCCCGCATTAACAATAGGCCGATGGTAAAAATGTTGAAACATCAACTCATTGGACCACCCGGCGGCTGCGAGGATATGGTCGACGGGGCCGTCTTTTGCCCTGGCCGCCGACGTTTCTGCTGCCCTAGGCGAGTGAGACGTAAAAACATAAGTGTTAATACCAGCAGCTGTTAAGACTTCTTTTATCCATCTGGAAATAGTCTGTATTGAAACTCTCTTGTGTGGTTTCTTGTGTGTGATCAACAACCCAGTTTCCGTATTCTCAAATTCTTTGTGACCTCAATGTATTTTAATAAATATGTCTTAATACAGAGACATGGATCATTTGGATATGCTGCTAGCATAATTTTAAATCCTGTCACACCTGGCCTAATTTACTTTAGTAGGTCATAGATATAGAATGTAACCTTGTCTTCAGTTACTTCCATACTGTCTTTTTGTAATTTTCCAAGTGTTTGCACTCGTTGTGCTGTCACTCATGCCATAAGCATGAATACTTTCATACTGAGCTTGACCAAAGGTAAAGACACACTTGATGACCATTCACGAAGTAGTTTCAGTACCACACTTACATCCCAGATTGTCACGTACCTAGGTTTCGGTGGTTTGGAATTAAAGATTCCTTTCATTAGTCTGGAAACAATTGGGTGTGACCCAATTGAGTTTCTTTCTGAATCCAGAACCAAATATGAGGACAATGCACTTCTGGCTGAATTAATTGCACAACAACTCAGACCTTCATCATAATAAAGTTTTGACAGAAATTCTAAACATTTGAAATATCTGCAGTACTTTATTGCACATTCTTTTGTACACAGAACTCTTCCCATTTCTTAATATAAGAAAGGTACTGTTTTTAAGTGCTCTTCCTCCCGGCTGCCGTAAGCATGTCCACAGTATGCTCAGACAGTCCTCGTCCCAGAAAAGGCATTCTTAAAACCTGCAAATCAACAAATCCAAATGATGATATAATGGATGTTGTTACCCTGTTACAGAGTGCAACAATAAATTACTCCTTTTTGGGACTTTCATCAACATTTGTGTTGTTAATTCTAATATCAACAGATACCATGGCTGTATAGGCCAATCTGGTACTACCAATACCCTTGAAGCAGCATCTTGCCTGATTTTAAGCAAACATTGGCTTATGAGGCAGAAAGGTGGAAATATATATGAAAACATACCACCCCAATGTAGCGAGAAAGCATCAATCGCCACTGCTCCTGGATCTGGTTTCCATGAGACATATCTCGATAGCTGATGATTCAAGTCGATGTCGGTCATTCCAAATCTGGTTACTATATCATTGAATACCTCTTGATTCAACATCCATTCTTTATTATCATGGAACTTTCGTGACCTGGTGTCTGCTATCGTATTCATTCTACCTGGTAGATGGATAGCTGAAATCCAAATATTCTTTTCAATACACCAAGACCAAATTTAATTAGCCATTTTGTCACATGACACCGACTTGATTCCACCCATATGATTAATATAGGCAACTGCTGTTGTGTTATCAATTTGAACTTGAACATGCTTATTAGTTGTGTTAGAACAGTAAGCTTGGAGCCCATAGAAACATCCTAGAAGCTCCAAATAGTTAATTCCCCATGTCTGCAGTAACAATGACTCTTCCTGATTCCATCTGCCTCCGCAGCTAGATGTTAAGTCAGTTGCACCCCATCCTAGTGCACTGGCATCAGTTTGTAATATCATGGAAGGTTGTTCAATCAGCACTTTGCTGGAACTGCTTGAGACATGTAGAATCCACCACTGCAGATCAGAAACTGCATTTGTTGTTAGTTGCATGGTTCTATCAAAATGACCAACATGCTTTCTCAGTGCCTGTTCTTTAATTCTCTGCAGCTGTTGATAATGTAATGGTCCAAATTGAACTGCTGGGAATGCTGCTACTAATTTTCCTTGTACACGAGCCACCTGTCTAATTGAGGGTTTTTGCTCGTTTAGGAGATTACTACAATCTTTAATCAAATCCACCCTTTTTTCCCTGGGCAAAGTAATATTCATTTGGACTGAATCAATTGTAAACCCCAAATAATTAATAGAGGTGTTAACCTAGATTTCTTTGGATGAATTAGAAACCCCAAATTTTCAAAAATTGATTTCACAACTGCAACAGATGCTTCTGTTGACTGTTTTGTCTTTCCTATAATCAAGACATCATCCAAATATGCCATGAGTACATGCCCCTGGCTTCTCAGCAAACCCAGAATTGGTTTTAACAATTTTGTGAATATTCTGGGTGCAGATGTTAACCCATTAGGCAGAGCTTTGAACTGCCACAAATGGTTCATCCATTTAAATTTAAGATACTTCCTATCTTCTGAATGAACAGACACTGAATAATATGCATCTTTCAAGTCTATAGTTGCCATATAACATGCTTCTGAAATAAGCTGTTTGGCAGTCACAAATGTTTCCATTTTAAAATGTCTAAATTGCACAAAAGGATTCAGATTTGTCAAATCTAGAATAATCCTACATCCTCCATCCTTTTTTGATCGAGGGAATATATTTCACACAAATTGGTGACTTGGGTAGACTGATTTTTTCAATAACCCCTTTTTTATATAGGGTTTCAAGTGCAACCTGAACCTCCATCACTTCTTTTTGTACAAAGTGCAGAGTTCGGCTAGGAACATGCTGAACAGGCAAATCATAATTTGGATTGACTCCAATTCGAAATCCTTGTATATGATTCTGCCTCCAACTTTTGGACTTAATCCAGTTAGTATGTTCCCATGAGAACCAGGTCCACCTACCTCTTGAGTCATTTGAGTACCCTGAGATTCCTGGGTTCTCCCGGAAGCACGCCCACTGGTTCTTGCTCCCGCTGCAGGCCGCCAACTACGTCCCTGCGTTGATGAGCGACTTGGTCCAGGATCCGTATGACGTCTGAAAGGATACTTCCTCTTTACAGACTTCACAACCATTGATGTCTTCATCAATCCTGTTTTCGCTTCATCTTCCAACTCTTTAATACGTCTCCCGAGATCCTCTCCAAAGAGTAAGTTGGGTAATTGTATATTACTTGGTTTGCAGAGTGCTGCGAATTTTGGATTCATAGTAGGCCGTATCACACTTTTCCTCAGACAATTGTCTCGAAGTGGGTGCTGCATAGCAACCCCAGTGTTTCCTGATGCAACTCCGTCATCTCTTGGCTTTTTTCTGCTATTCTGGCAAAAGCAGTTATTCCAGAACCCAGCAGCTTTAATATTCTCTGCAACTGATTCCAGATAATTTTATTCACTGCTGCTGCTTTCAGCAACCCACAGTTACTTCTTGCAGTCTCATCCATTTCCTGCTGTTCCAGCTAATGGTAAACCAAGTAATTTATTAAGGAGGCCAGTTCTTCTCCTAATGGCTCTCCTGACCCTGACGGGGCAGCGAATCCTACTGCCAGGAGTGGAACATCTGGCAGCTGCCGTTCATCGCCTTGTACAGCCTCACCGTCAGAGTCGGGGTCTGAAATCTCATGACCCGTAGCACGCTCCTCATTCCTGAGGGTGCATTCCATCAGCCCTGAGCCAGGTGCTGTTAAGCTGCTCCTGCAGCTTGGATTACAGTACACTCCTTCCTGAGTGAACTTTGCTCCAACAGCCTACGAAAAAGGCTTTCTATTTGGGCAACATGCTCGAAAGCAGTATCTAGCCCTGTACCAGGAGCTGTTTGAGCTGTTTCCAGCAGCTTGCTTTCAGTACACTCCTCCCTGAGTGAACTTTGCTCCAAAAGCCTATGTAAAAGGCTTTCTATTTGGGCAATATGCTCGAAAGCAGTATCTAGCCCTGGAGCTACTTACATTGCCTGGGACTCCCTCCTGGGCCGTTGGGGTTTAAACTTCGTCTTTTGCCCGACAGGCGCTGGCTGTGTTTTCACCAGCCCCAGGTCCACAGTCGCTATGCTCACCGCTGGCGACTGTACCGCGGTTTAGAGGCGGTTGGTCTCTAACCGCAGACTCCCGACTTTCCCGACTACTGTCGGCTGTGTCGCTCGCCTCTTCCCCCTGTCCGTTTTTTCCATGGCGTCTGTGGAAAAAATTCCCCATAGACCCACAGTAAACGGACCTGGAAAACCTGAAAAAAGTTATTACTTACCTTGTAGTTGAAAAACTACAAATCCACTCTCAGGAATGACGCGCAGGCGCACTGGCGGGGTTCTTCACGTAGTCACTCACGTGACTCCGAAGTAAAATTGGTTATTGGTCTTATTAAAACATTGTTTTTAGTTTGAAGTCGTACCATGCGCACCAAACCCTTAACATCAGGCATGATACTCTGCATATAGTCCAAAACACAAAAGCCCAAAGTTTTGATGGCATGAAACTTCTTCCTCCATGTCCGATCAACTCATGGATATGTTGTAACAATAATGTTGAATTGTGAAAATCCTTCGAGAGAATAATAGGATATTTAGCAATAACGTTCATTGTTAGGTTTTGTTTAATTTCCGGATCATTAGCAGAGATTTCAATTCACAGCTCAAGTTTTGGCCATTCTCTGTGTGGCTTACAGAGAAACTCTGGTCCATTGATCCATCACTTATTGCTTAAGAAGCGGTTCACTGTCAGTCTTCTAGAAGCTTCATGTGCAGAATTGTCTTTTGTGTTAACATATTTCCATTGTGAAACATTAGTAGCTCCCAATGCTCTTTCCATTTGCAAATTGTCTTTGACCAAATCCAACTCTCTGGTCTCTTTGGCTCTATCATCTGGTGGAATGCTTTCCAATATAACACAACTGTTGCTGATCCACTTGGAAAGCGAGAATCCTTCCATTTTGCAAAGGGAAGTCAGATGTTCCATTTGAATTGCTTCCTGCCCAGTAGCCATGGATTTTAAGCAATCATCCACATAGAAATTATTCTTCAAAGTGGTTATCTCTTCCTCTGTAAAGTGAACTTTATTGTCCTCTGTGGTTTTCTTTAATGCAAAGTTCGCACAACTTGGTGATGACACTGCTCCAAAGAGATGTATCTTCATCTGGTATTCGACAAGATCTTGTTGTACATCCCCTTCAGGCCACCATAAGAATCGCAGGTAGTCAATGTGATTTTTTGATTCTTTGACTTGATGAAACATGGATCAGATATCAGCCATCAAAGCAATTGGTTCTGGTCTGAATTTAATGAGAACTCCAATGAGTGAGTTGGTAAGGTCTGGACCTTGCAGTAGTTGACAGTTAAGTGACGTTTCTTTGAAGACTGCGGCACAGTCAAAGACCACCTTCAAGGTCCCTTTCTTCGAGTAATACACCCCATGGTGTGGAATGTACCATAGCTATTCATCACTTCAATTCAGTTGGTTTGTTTTTACCATTTCGGCATAATCATTATCAATCATATCCTTTAGGAAGGACGTATATTCCTCATGACATTTTGTATCCTTGCCAAATTGCGTTTCAAATTCTGGGTGCGTTGCTCTGCCATACGACGATTATTCGTCAGACTAACACTTTCTTGTTTGAAAGGAAAGTCCAGACAATAATGTCCGTCTATCATCTTTACTGAGTAGTTCATAATATCCAAGAACTTCAACTCTTCCCTGGACATTTCTTCAGATTCCTTACTGGTACTTTCATTGAAGTCATGATTGTATTGCTTAATCAATAGCTTTTCTAATTTACCAGTAGATATTTGATTAACAGCAGCAGCAGGGTAGTTCTTCTGGTTCCCGCTTTCGTTGTTCCTTCTCAAGGAGTCATAGATAACCCATCCTAGTAGGGTTTTCATAGCAAACGGTCCATCATCTTGGCTCCTCACAATCTGTATAGGTTCCAATGCCTTCAAAGCATTCGTTCCGATAAGTAGGTCTATATCAGAATTTATTTTAGATATTTTGACATCCTTCAAGTGAGGCCATTGTCTCAAGTCCTCATGTCTGGCTATATTTTGATGACCAACAAGTATGGTCTCATGTGTAAACACTTCAGATATTGGTATACAATTATCTTCATTCAGACTGGATATCTCCATACTTGTAATGTAATGACTAATGCACTTCTTCTCTTCATTCATGGTACGCAATCGAATAGTAATCTCTTCTCCTGTGATGTCCAGCCTTCTCATCAAGCCTTCTGTGCAAAAGTTAGCAGAATTTCCGTGATCCAATAATGCATATGTTTGTAACACTTTATTCGTCTTGCTATTCCTTAACTGTACTGGTTAGATAGAGAAGATACAGGCTTCTACCCCGGCCCCAATATGAGCAGTTATTGGGTGACAGCATCACTAGTAGCTGGCTTCTCCTTCTGTTCTATTTGCTCCGGTTTCTTCTTTACAGTGTGAAGTGTTTCAGGATTAGTTTGCTTGCACTTATCACAAATTATAGGACTCTTACAGTCTTTAACCATGTGTCCTTTTTTCAAACATCCAAACCAGATTCCCATCTTTTTTAAGAAATCCACCCTTTCTTTCTATTCCTTCTTCTTGAATCTTCGACACCATCTTATGCTGTGACCAACTTCATCACATAACAAACAAAATATTTTTTGCTTGATAGTAGATACATCTCCTTTCATTCCACCTGTCATTTCCACGGGTATTATAGCGGTAGCAAAACTGCCTCCCTGATGTCCTGTTCTTCCTTTAGTTTTGGTAAAGGTAGAAACTTTGACAGTTGCAATTGGTTTATGATCTTCAATACCCCTGTGGTGTGGATCTAACATGTACCGTACTCGCTTTTCCAAGATTTCCATCAGCTCTGGTAACATGGCTACTTGCTTCTTCTTATCCAATATTCGACCTGCTTTATTTCTCCACTTTTCTCTAAGTCGTCTGGGCAGTTTTTGAATTATGGCTCTCGTATTACTAACAAGATTCATCTCCTCCGTGTGGTTGAGATTTTCCGCCGAGCTACAACAACCTCTAAGAAATATTGCATGATCACTTAATGCCTCCACATCTTCTGGCTTGATATCTTTCCAAGCCTAGGCCTTCTCCATGTATGCATTAGCAATCCTCTGTTCATTACAAAAACATTCTTTAAGTAACCTTCTTGCCTCTTGATAGCCTTGGCTGTCAGACTTATTTTGAAAACTTTCTACAAGTACCTTAGCACTTCCGCTTGTGTAATGCACCAGAAATCGTAATCGCTCTTTTTCATCAGTAATTTTCATTTCTATTACTTCGTCAATGGCATAATGAAAGCTTCGTACCGCAAAAGATCACCATTATATGTAGGAATTTCTATTGGTGGTAGGGTGAAAGAGAGATTTTGTTGAGCTATGAGCTTGTTGAATTCAGCTTGCCTATTCGCCAATGCAAAGAATCCATCCTGAGAACCTTGGCTTGGCGCAAACGGATGATAGACAGGTCTCTGATAATAATACTGGCTTGCTCGAGCCTGCAAATCAGGCCTCGGAAAACCGTACTGAGCTGTTGGTTTGTCCCGAGCCTCTACAGACGCCCCATAAGTAGTTTGCTTCGGTCTAGCACCCAGTTGCTGAAATGAAGTTTTGTCCATCTTTGGCAACGTGCTAGTTCTGACAGACATGGGGGTGCACGTACACAGTTCCATGAAGGTGGCCTCACGGCCCCGGGTGGACCGGGTGGTGCAGAAAGCTTTTGGAAGGCTTGCCTTCTATTGGTCATGGTATTGAGCAGAGGAGTTGGGACGTCATATTACAGTTGATGCATCCTTTCCCTCAACGCCCTCGAGAAGAAAAGTAAAACTGTCCGGCTGCTGGAAATATGACATTCAAAACATCAACGCTGTAAAATTTTGCAGGACGGATTTTTCCATAAATATGAATTAAGTTTATAATCTGTGAAATGGGACTGAATGGGAAAATGTATTGTTTTAACGAAGAATATTCCTTTGGTATACCCTGGACACTTCAACACAAGTAGTGTTCGTGTTAGCCAAGGAATTGGTCGAACCAAGTCCTTCTCATCGAATGTTCAGATATTAATGAGTGAGGGTATTCCAATCCTTCGGTTGGTAATTGGTTCTGCACTTCTGCAGCCACACACGCGGAATCACTGACTTTGTGACATTACGTGAGTGGGTGGACAATAGACAATATACAATCGGTGCAGGAGTAGGCCAATCGGCCATTCAATATGTTCATGGCTGATCAACCCCAATCAGTACCCCGTTCTCCCAATATCCCCTGACTCCGCTATCTTTATTAACCCTATCTAGCTCTCTCTTGAAAATATACAGAGAACCGGCCTCCACAGCCGTCTGAGGCAGAGAATTCCACATGGAAATGAAGGCAGAGAACTGGTGAATCTGAAGAAACAAAATAGTGGAGCAAGGGAATGAGTGTGGTAGGGATCCAATAGAAATATATGGAAACAAAGAGGAATGTCATAGAACTTTGTTTTGACTTCCAGAGAATGCATGGTTTCGGCACAGTTCCGATATTCTGCAGTGAAAACGCACAAAGTCTATAAATGGGCGACGCAACATAGAAAAATAGAAAATAGGTGCAGGAGTAGGCCATTCGGCCCTTCGAGCATCCACCGCCATTCAATATGATCATGGCTGATCATTGAACTCAGTATCCTGTACCTGCCTTCTCTCCATACCCCCTGATCCCTTTAGCCACAAGGACCACATCTAACTCCCTCTGAAATATAGCCAATGAACTGGCCTCAACTACCTTCTGTGGCAGAGAATTCCAGAGATTCACCACTCTCTGTGTGAAAAATGTTTTTCTCATCTTGGTCCTAAAATATTCCCCCCTTATCCTTAAACTGTGACCCCTTGTTCTGGACTTCCCCAACATCGGGAACAATCTTCCTGCATCTAGCCTGTCCAACCTCTTAAGATTTCCCCGCAATCTTCTAAATTCTAGCGAGTACAAGCCGAGTCTATCCAGTATTGCTTCATATGAAAGTCCTGACATCCCAGGAATGAGTCTGGTGAACCTTCTCTGTACTCCCTCTATGGCAAGAATGTCTTTCCTCAGATTTGGAGACCAAAACTGTACGTAATACTCCAGGTGTGGTCTCACCAAGACCCTGTACAACTGCAGTAGAACCTCCCTGCTCCTATACTCAAATCCTTTTGCTATGAATGCTAACATACCATTCGCTTTCTTCACTGCCTGCTGCACCTGCATGCCTACTTTCAATGAGTGGTGTACCATGACACCCAGGTCTCGTTGCATCTCCCCTTTTCCTAATCGGCCACCATTCAGATAATAGTCTACTTTCCTGTTTGTGCCACCAAAGTGGATAACCTCACATTTATCCACATTATACTGCATCTGCCATGCATTTGCCCCCTCACCCAGCCTATCCACGTCACCTTTCAGCCTCCTAGCATCCTCCTACAGCTAACACTGCCCCCCAGCTTCATGTCAACCGCAAACTTGGAGATGCTGCATTCAATTCCCTCGTCCAAATCATTAACATATATTGTAAATAGCTGGGGCACCAGCCCTGAGCCTTGTGGTACCCCACTAGTCACTGCCTGCCATTCTGAAAAGGACCCGTTTACTCCTACTCTTTGCTTCCTGTTTGCCAGCCAGTTCTCTATCCACATCAATACTGAACCCCCAATACCATGTGCTTTAAGTTTGTATACTAATCTCTTATGTGGGACCTTGTCGAAAGCCTTCTGAAAGTCCAAATATAACACATCCACTGATTCTCCCTTATCCACTCTTCTAGTTACATCCTCGATAATTCTATAAGATTCGTCACACATGATTTACCTTTCATAAATCCATGCTGACTTTGTCCAATGATTTCACCACTTTCCAAATGTGCTGCTATCCCATCTTTAATAACTGACTCCAGCAGTTTCCCCTTTACCGATGTTAGACTAACTGGTCTGCAATTCCCCGTTTTCTCTCTCCCTCCCTTTTTAAAAAGTGGGGTTACATTAGCTACCCTCCAATCCTCAGGAACTACTCCAGAATCTAAAGAGTTTTGAAAAATTATCACTAATGCATTCACTATTTCTGGGGCTACTTCCTTAAGTACTCTGGGATGCAGCCTATCTGGCCCTGGGGATTTATCGGCCTTTAATCCATTCAATTTACCTAACACCACTTCCCGGCTAACCTGGATTTCACTCAGTTCCTCCATCTCATTTGACCCCCGGTCCCCTGATATTTCTGGCAGATTATTTATGTCTTCCTTAGTGAAGACAGAACCAAAATAGTTATTCAATTAGTCTGCCATGTCCTTGTTCCCCATGATCAATTCACCTGTTTCTGACTGCAAGGGACCTACATTTGTTTTAACTAATCTTTTTCTCTTCACATAGCTATAAAAACTTTTGCAGTCAGTTTTTATGTTCCCTACCAGTTTTCTTTCATAATCTATTTTCCCTTTCCTAATTAAGCCCTTTGTCCTCCTCTGCTGGACTCTGAATTTCTCCCAGTCCTCTGGTAGGCTGCTTTTTCTGGCTAATTTGTATGCTTCATCTTTTGTTTTGATACTATCCCTGATTTCCCTTGTTATCCACGGATGCACTACCTTCCCTGATTTATTCTTTTGCCAAACTGGGATGAACAATTGTTGTAGTTCATCCATGCAGTCTTTAAATGCCTTCCATTGCACATCCACCGTCAACCCTTCAAGAATCAATTGCCAGTCTATCTTGGCCAATTCACGTCTCATACCCTCAAAGTTACCTTTCTTTAAGTTCAGAACCCTGAATTCATTATGTCACTCTCCATCCTAATGAAGAACTCAACCATATTATGGTCACTCTTGCCCAAGGGGCCACGCACAACAAGACTGCTAACTAACCCTTCCTCATTACTCAATACCCAGTCTAGAATAGCCTGCTCTCTCGTTGGTTCCTCTACATGTTGGTTTAGAAAACTATCCCGCATACATTCCAAGAAATCCTCTTCCTCAGCACCCCTGCCCATTTGATTCACCCAATCTATATGTAGATTGAAGTCACCCATTATAACTGTTTTACCTTTGTTGCACGCATTTCTAATTTCCTGTTTGATGCCATCCCCAACTCCATTACTACTGTTAGGTGGCCTGTACACAACTCCCACTAGCGTTTTCTGCCCCTTAGTGTTTCGCAGCTCTACCCATATCGATTCCACATCCTCCAAGCTAATGTCCTTCCTTTCTATTGCGTTAATCTCCTCTCTAACTAGCAACGCTACCCCACCTCCTTTTCCTTCCTGTCTATCCCTCCTGAATATTGAATATCCCTGGATGTACAGCTCCCAGCCTTGGTCACCCTGGAGCCATGTCTCCATGATCCCAACTATATCATAGTCATTAATAGCTATCTGCACATTCAACTCATCCACCTTATTACGAATGCTCCTTGCATTGAGACACAAAGCCTTCAGCCTTGTTTTTACAACACTCTTACCCCTTATACGACCGCGGGGCTTGTTTTACAGAGGCCCAGGAACCGTTGGTGAGGGAGGAGGAACCTAAATCTGTAACGTTCCAACGTTCCACTCGCATTCCACAGTTCAATACAAGTGGGCTTGAGGAAGCCGCTGATTGGTGGAAGCGGACTAGAGGAAGCAGTTGATTGGGTGTCAGATCCCTGCTGATTTCTTCCAGCAGTTTGTATTGTATTGTATTGCACTTTGTATTGTATCCAAGGTAAGGGAGGAGTATGAGGGCCAGGGCAGTTTACTGTTCTGGATGTCAGATGTGGGAAGTCATGGAGTCTGATAGCCCTCCAGACGTCCACATCTGCGCCAGGTGCGTCGAGATGGGGCTCCTAAGGGACCGTATTAGGAACCTGGAGCATGTCCTCTCGATGACCTCCGTCTGGTCAGGGAGAGTGAGGAGGTCATAGAGAGGAGGTATAGAGAGGTGGTCACTCCAAAACCACAGGAGACAGACAAGTGTGTCACAGTTAGGAGGGGCAAGGGGCAGAGGCAGGGACTAGAGAGTACCCCGGTGGCTGTACACCTTGACAATAAGTACTCCTGTTTGAGTACTGTTGGGGGGGACAGCCTACCTGGGGGTAGCGACAGCGGCCGGGCCTCCGGTACAGAGACCAGCCCTGTTGCTCAGAGGGGTAAGGAAAAGAAGAAGAGGGCATTAGTAATAGTGATAATATCCTAGTTAATAATGGAATATTTTATGTATTTTATTAAGTAAAGATTAAATTGGGTTTTGGGTTCTGAGTAAATGAAAGCTTTGAAAATTGGGTTTGTTGAAGGGCTGAGTAATCAGGAAATTGGAGGCCAGCATTCAAACTGCATCCAAGCTGCTTCCTGTTGTGCCCAAGCAAAAGATATTGACAATGGTGAGAGGGTATGTACTTGCTGAGAAGGTTCTGGCTTCTGTAAACACAAGCCTTGGGAGAGGGTGAGCTTCCTGAGAAATTGGTATTCTCTGCTAGCAGAAACTTCTGTGGGCAACTGATAAGGATCCTTACATTGTTTAAGAAGGTACTGCAGATGATAGACCTTTGGCTAACTTCCTGTTATTTGGGGTTTCGTAACTAAAGTTTGTGATCGATATAACCATAGCATGAGAAGTATTGTATTAGTGACAAGCATGCTTTGAATGGGTAGAGCAGTGATTGATATTTTAGACGTCATTGCTGCCATTCTGTATGAACATGTGACTATGTTTCCAAAACAGTATAAAAAGATGCTGTGTCTTCATTCATTAGAGTGATGGCCTGGGAGGAGTTAAGTATCTGCTGTATGCTTGACTTTGTATCTCCTAGCACTCTCTAGCTAAATGATCATTAAAGCTTGTATTGGTTTTACCCAACTTATTGTAAGTTGTCTGTTTTAAGAAAATGAACCTTAACTATAGGGGACTCTATAGTTAGGGGGTCAGACACGCGATTCTGTGGATGCAGTTGGGAGACCCGGATTGTAGTTTGCCTCCCTGGTGCCAGGGTCTGGGATGTGTCTGAACGTGTCCAAGATATCCTGAAATGGGAGGGAGAGGAGCCCGAGGTCGTGGTACATATAGGTACCAATGACATAGGTAGAAAAAGGGAAGATGTCCTGAAAGGAGAATTTAGGGAGTTAGGAAGAGAGTTAAGGAAAAGGACCGCAAAGGTAACAATCTCAGGATTACTGCCTGTGCCACGTGACAGTGAGAGTAGGAATGGAGCGAGGTGGAAGGTTAAATGCGTGGCTGAAGGACTGGTGCATTGGGCAGGGATTCAAATTTCTGGATCATTGGAACCTCTTTTGGGGAAGGTGTGACCTGTACCAAAAGGACGGGTTGCACTTGAACCCGAGGGGGACCAATATCCTGGCAGGGAGATTTGCAAAGGCTACTGGGGAGACTTTAAACTAGAATGGTTGAGGGGAGGGACTCAAATAGAGAAAGCTAGTAGACAGCATGTGAGGCAGGAGGCAGAGAAGGGAAGGACTCAGACCCATGTAGGGGGGGAAGAAGAAAAAGATAATAAGCAGAGAATAAGAGGTGGTGGGTTTCTTAAATGTGTGAGCAGAGAGACAGAGGGGTGTAAAATGAGGGTAGAAGCAATAGGTAGCAAGGTGAAAAGTAAAAGTGGTAGGCAGACAAATCCAGGGCAAAAATCAAAAAGGACCCTTTTTCAACATAATTGTATAAGGGGTAAGAGTGTTGTAAAAACATGCCTGAAGGTTTTGTGTCTCAATGCAAGGAGCATTCGTAATAAGGTGGATGAGTTAAATGTGCAGATAGCTATTAATGACTACGATATAGTTGGGATCACAGAGACATGGCTCCAGGGTGACCAATGCTGGGTGCTGAACATCCAGGGATATTCAATAGTCAGGAGGGATAGAGAGAAAGGAAAAGGAGGTGGGGTAGCGTTGCTGGTTAGAGAGGAGATTAACGCAATAGAAAGGAAGGACATTAGCTTGGAGGATGTGGAATTGATATGGGTAGAGCTGCAAAACACTAAGGGGCAGAAAACACTAGTGGGAGTTGTGACCAGGCCACCTAACAGTAGTAGTGGAGTTGGGGATGGCATCAAACAGGAAATTATAAATGCGTGCAACAAAGGTAAAACAGTTATAATGGGTGACTTCAATCTACATATAGATTGGGTGAATCAAATTGGCAGGGGTGCTGAGGAAGAAGATTTTTTGGAATGTATGCGGGATAGTTTTCTAAATCAACATGTAGAGGAACCAACGAGAGAGCAGGCTATTCTAGACTGGGTATTGAGTAATGAGGAAGGGTTAGTTAGCAGTCTTGTTGTGCATGGCCCCTTGGGCAAGAGTGACCATAATATGGTTGAGTTCTTCATTAGGATGGAGAGTGACATAATTAATTCAGAAACAAGGGTTCTGAACTTAAAGAAATGTAACTTTGAGGGTATGAGACGTGAATTGGCCAAGATAGACTGGCAATTTTATTCTTAAAGGGTTGACGGTGGATATGCAATGGAAGGCATTTAAAGGCTGCGTGGATGAACTATAACAATTGTTCATCCCAGTTTGACAAAAGAATAAATCAGAGAAGGTAGTGCATCCGTGGATAACAAGGGAAATCAGGGATATTATCAAAACAAAAGATGAAGCATACAAATTAGCCAGAAAAAGCAGCCTACCAGAGGACTGGGAGAAATTCAGAGTCCAGCAGAGGAGGACAAAGGGTTTAATTAGGAAAGGGAAAATAGATTATGAAAGAAAACTGGCAGGGAACATAAAAACTGACTGCAAAAGTTTTTATAGATATGTGAACAGAAAAAGATTAGTTAAAACAAATGTAGGTCCCTTACAGTCAGAAACAGGTGAATTGATCATGGGGAACAAGGACATGGCAGACCAATTGAATAACTACTTTGTTTCTGTCTTCACTAAGGAAGACAATTAATCTGCCGGAAATAGCAGGGGACCGGGGGTCAAATGAGATGGAGGAATTGAGTGAAATCCAGGTTAGCCGGGAAGTGGTGTTAGGTAAATTGAATGCATTAAAGGACGATAAATCCCCTGGGCCAGATAGGCCGCATCCCGTGAGTACTTAAGGAAGTAGCCCCAGAAATAGTGGATGCATTAGTGATAATTTTTCAAAACTCTTTAGATTCTGGAGTAGTTCCTGAGGATTGGAGGGTAGCTAATGTAACCCATCTTTTTAAAAAGGGAGGGAGAGAGAAAATGGGGAATTACAGACCAGTTAGTCTAACATGTGGGGAACTGCTAGAGTCAGTTATTAAAGATGGGATAACAGCACATTTGGAAAATGGTGAAATCATTGGACAAAGTCAGCATGGATTTATGAAAGGTAAATCATGTCTGACGAATCTTATAGAATTTTTCGAGGATGTAACTAGTAGAGTGGATAAGGGAGAACCAGTGGATGAGTTATATCTGCACTTTCAGAAGGCTTTCGACAAGGTCCCACATAAGAGATTAATATACAAACTTAAAGCACACGGTATTGGGGGTTCAGTGTTGATGTGGATAGAGAACTGGCTGGCAGACAGGAGGCAAAGAATAGGAGTAAGCGGGTCCTTTTCAGAATGGCAGGCAGTGACTAGTGGGGTACCACAAGGCTCAGTGCTGGGACCCCAGCTATTTACAATATATATTAATGATTTGGATGAGGGAATTGAATGCAACATCTCCAAGTTTGCGGATGACACGAAGCTGGGGGGCAATGTTAGCTGTGAGGAGGGTGCTAGGAGGCTGCAAGATGACTTGGATAGGCTGGTTGAGTGGGCAAATGCATGGCAGATGCAGTATAATGTGGATAAATGTGAGGTTATCCACTTTGGTGGCAAAAACAGTAAAGTAGAGTATTACCTGAATGGTGGCCGATTAGGAAAAGGGGAGATGCAACGAGACCTGGGTGTCATGGTACAAAAGTCATTGAAAGTAGGCATGCAGGTGCAGCAGGCAGTGAAGAAAGCTTATGGTATGTTAGCATTCATAGCAAAAGGAATTGAGTATAGGAGCAGGGAGGTTCTACTGCAGTTGTACATGGTCTTGGTGAGACCACACCTGGAGTATTGCGTACAGTTTTGGTCTCCTAATCTGAGGAAGGACATTCTTGCCATAGAGGGAGTACAGAGAAGGTTCACCAGACTGATTCCTGGGATGTCAGGACTTTCATATGAGGAAATACTGGATAGACTCGGCTTGTACTCCCTAGAATTTAGAAGATTGAGGGGGGATCTTATAGAAACATACAACATTCTTAAGGGGTTGGACAGGCTAGATGCAGGAAGATTGTTCCCGGTGTTGGGGAAGTCCAGAACAGGGGGTCACAGTTTAAGGATAAAGGGGAAATCTTTTAGGACTGAGATGAGAAAAACATTTTTTACACAGAGAGTTGTGAATCTCTGGAATTCTCTGCCACAGAATGTAGTTGAGGCCAGTTCATTGGCTATATTTAAGAGGGAGTTAGATGTGGCCCTTGTGGCTAAAGGGATCAGGGGGTATGGAGAGAAAGCAGGTACAGGATGCTGAATTGGATGATCAGCTATCATCATATTGAATGGCGGTGCAGGCTCGAAGGGCCGAATGGCCTACTCCTGCACCTATTTTCTATGTTTCTATGTATACAATTATGGTGAAATGTGGCCCTTTTTGATTTTTACCCTGGATTTGTCTGCCTGCCATTTTTTCTTTTCACCTTGCTACCTATTGCTTCCACCCTCATTTTACACCCCTCTGTCTCTCTGCTCACACATTTAAGAAACCCACCACCTCTTATTCTCTGTTTATTATTTTTTTCTTCTTTCCCCCTACATGTTGTGTCTGAGTGCTTCCCTTCTCTGCCTCCTGCCTCACACACTGTCTACTAGCTTTCTCTATTTGAGTCCCTCCCCCCAACCGTTCTAGTTTAAAGTCTCCCCAGTAGCCTTTGCAAATCTCCCCGCCAGGATATTGGTCCCCCTCGGGTTCAAGTGCAACCCGTCCTTTTTGTACAGGTCACACCTTCCCCTATAACCCTTTGTGCGTGAGAGATTGATTGGCTGTTTTAATAAACTTATTTTATCGAGGTTGTGCCAGATATGCACAATGCAACTTGCAACTATTTACCCCAGGGGAAATTGTAGGGTCTGTGGTCAAAAACATTCCACCGACATTGAATAAACAGGGCGGGGGAAGGAGGTGGAGAAAAATAACATCGGTGGAGACCAGACTGGAACCCTGCTGATCATAACGCCACGTTTGAGTTTCACCCCCAGAGGAATCATCTTTAGATTATTCATACAGTTGTTTCTAATACTACCGTGCTTCATATCTTTCTCAGATCACAGAGTGCCAAGATTGGTATCCAAAGATGACCAGTGCTCGGGAAGACTGGAGGTGCAATATGGTGAAACCTGGGGAACCGTGTGCGACCTGCACTGGGATATGGATGATGCCAACGTGGTGTGCAATGAGCTTCAATGCGGAGTCGCTGTATCTGTGCTGGGAGGGGCTTATTTCGGAGAAGGAACTGGGATTGTGCGGAACGATGTCTTTAGATGTCAGGGTAATGAGTCAAGCCTTTGGCACTGCCCCCGTTCTTCAGGAACTCGTCATTGCAACCACGGGAATGATGTCGGTGTGATCTGTTCAGGTGAGTGCCGCCTTTGGGGGAAATATGTTTAACCTCAATTGCACTGAAACACAGAGATCGGTTGTTGGAATTTATTTTAAGAAGGGCTTATACAAATGCTTCGATGCAATTCAGCGCCATGTCATTTTGATGCGATAAGTTTCTCAATGTGGAGTGAGGAAGGGGGAAATTAAGAATACCTACTTTAGGTGACTTCCATGCGCGGAAACAGGAATCCGCCAGCAAATCCGGACAGATCTGCTAATTGATAAAAATGAATGCAGAACAATTCAAGTTGATTGTGAACAAATGTACCCCTGCATTGAATCTCAGTGTTGTGAGTGGAGAGTTTGGTGTTAAAAGAGCAGCCATGACCGGCTGAAGAGGTGAGGGAGTCGAACACAAACGTACTGCCGATGATGCTGGCGACGAGGACATTACTGACGATGAAACTCTGTACAACACATAGAAAGGGATGCAAGAACGATGCATGAGGATAAAACATCGGATTTATCCTGAGATTTCTTAACTTGGTTCGGAATGAATTTTGGTCATGCAGCATTTTTATAAAAAACTGAAGGAGTTCGGACTGGAAAAGTCGCCTATCAATTCCTCCACAGATGCTGCTCGACCCGCTTAATCACTCCAACACTTTGATTTTTGCACTGGGTCAAGTGTAGTTTTTTTACAATTCTTGAGAGAAGATGTTCTTGCCTCCTGTATAACGTTATGTCTCAACCAAAGGCCGTCATGGTAGTGAAACATCCGAAGCCATCAGTATTCCAGACGGGATCTCAACCTACTTCATCGAAACAAGGAACTGCAGATGCTGTTTTTTGTTAAGGCACAAAGTGCTGGAGTAACTCCACGGGGTTGGCAGCATCCCCGAAGAACATGGATAGGTTAAATTTCAAGTCGGGACCCTTCTTCAGACTGTTTATGGGGTGGGAGGGGGTGCAGGGGGGTAGCGGGTGGGAATTCTTTGGGTCTCTGATTGAGGAAAATCCGGAGAGCCTTGAGACCTTCCTGGTGAGGGAGATGTGAAGGGACCTGACCTGCACGGTAAAGATAGGACATAGGACATTTATTGTCACATACACCAGTTGGTGTAGTGAAATTTGAGTTGCCATTGCAGCACACAGATAAGATAAACATAACACTATGGAATTTAACATTAAACATAAAAGACATCCCCCCACAGGGGATCTCATTGAAACATATAAGATTGTTAAGGGTTTGGACACGCTAGAGGCAGGAAACATGTTCCCGATGTTGGGGGAGTCCAGAACCAAGGGCCACAGTTTAAGAATAAGGAGTAAGCCATTTAGAACGGAGACGAGGAAACACTTTTTCTCACAGAGAGTGGTGAGTCTGTGGAATTCTCCGCCTCAGATGGCGATGGAGGCGGGTTCTCTGGATGCTTCGAAGAGAGAGCTGGATAGGGCTCTTAAAAATAGCGGAGTCCGGGGATATGGGGAGAAGGCAAGAACGGGGTACTGATTGGGGATGATCAGCCATGATCACATTGAATGGCGGTGCTGGCTCGAAGGGCCGAATGGTCTACTCCTGCACCTATTGTCTATTGTCTATTGACTTGTATCTCTTGTGTTGTAAACTGATGATCCCGTCACACCGATGTAAAAAAAACGTTGTGGCATTGAATATAATTCAATATTATATTATTGAAATATCACTGCACACTCACACTTGGAAGGCAGCCATGTCAGAAAGTGAAAACAGTAAACAAATCTTCCAATTTCACTACTGTACCTTTATTTTTCAGAGTAATTAACTGCCTTCACGTTTTTTTAAACTAAAACAGGGAACCATGGACCACGACTGGTGGGTGGGAAGAACAGATGTTCTGGCCGGGTGGAAGTTGTACACGGAGACAAGTGGGGGACAGTTTGTGATCAATACTTCAGCTTGGATGCTGCCGGCGTGGTCTGTGAACACCTACAGTGCGGGGCAGTGGCCGCAACTCCCGGAGGTGCTCACTTTGGCGAAGGAACCGGCCCCGTGTGGAAGGAAAACTATCGTTGTCTGGGGAACGAGTCCCGATTAACTGATTGTCCAGTCTCAGCCTGGGATCAGATTAGCTGTTCGCACAGAAACGACGCCGGTCTCATCTGCTCAGGTGAGTCACCAAAGTCCTTTGTGCGGAAAAGTAGAGGTGTTGTAGAGATGTTCACAGGAGTGACTTTTCTTAACAATTTAATGAATCTGGCATATTGTGGCAACCAACTTTGTTTTATTTTCAGAGGGACGTCAGTTGTCTTTCATCTCTCCCCCACTGGTAGGTAGCGGGGTCATTTCAGTGCTATGACCTGTCGATAGACTGAACTTGAGCGCGTAGTGCAGAATTCTGAAGTTTAGCAATAAAGTTCTTCCTAGAAAGGGACTAGAACGATGGCGATCTCGGCGATCGGATTCTAATTATCGACATGCCACTGAAATACACAGGCACTCATTCTCTCCAGAGATGCTGCCTGTGCCGCTGAGTTACTCCCGCATCCTGTGCCTATCTTCCGTGTAAACCAGCATCTGCAGTTCCTTCCTACATATAAATAAATGATATTTGCAGCACCAATGTGTCATGGGTTTCACTTTGGATGCGCGATTAGACGTTTTGTGACCTTAAAGTGGGCGAGTAAGAGGAGAGACTGGCACGGTTTCGCGGGTTTTCAATGTAGAATTAGAAACGGGAAATCCATTATTTAACGAGGTTTTTTTTGACTCACTGAACACTTACCATTACTGATAGAGAACAAAAATAAAGGAACACTTCCACAAGACACCGCCCACTTTCTGGAAAAGCCACCTGCGAGTCTCGCCGAGCGTTTTGCATTCAGTTCTGATCAGTATATTAGCTATTTGATGAATGGGTGACTATCGTTTACTGGTGTTTCTTCAATAGACTGCTGTTTTTCTTGTTGCTGGATCCGGCTCTCTATGTTGGACACATATATTACTCGGTGTGCTTTTCCGTGTACGCAGAGGAAAGTGACCGGTGCTGTTTATCTGCCGAGACGACATGTAGTTTCTTGGTTTCCTGGTTTCCCGGTCCTCCAAAAATATTCCAAGTGGAATTTAAACCGGAGGTGGAGGAGGGTGGACTTCAGCAAAAAAGGGTTCTTGGAGAAAGAGCTACCTTAAATTTAGTTGCGGCTGGTTGGGTAACTATGGGAGGGTGAAGACTATTCCATGCTTTAATTGTGCGGGGGAAGAATGAATTGCTGCACACATTTGTCTTGGTAGCAGGTATCTCAAATTGGATCGAATGCCCTCGTCTGCTCCTAATAATTTTGGTGTAGGTTTGGTAATCTATATCGAACTCAACATTTAACATTTTGTAAAAGCAGGTCAAACGGTGAGCTTTACGTCTGTCTTGGAGAAGGTTCCATCCCAGTGAATTCAGAAGTTTGGTAATGTGGGCAATATGTGGGCAACTGTGTCAGCAAACAACCCTTACAACTAGTAGCTGACCAGCTACATGTTGATAATGTATGGAATGTTTTGGCTTCAGTTTCAAAATTTCAGTCAACCTGTTTCGTTTTGTAGATGAGAGTTGGTCTCTGAGGCTGAGCAATGGGGGCAGCCGCTGCGACGGCCAAGTGGAGGTTTACCACAATGGCAGCTGGGGGCGAGTACAGGATCGCTCCTGGGACATCAATGATTCCAACGTGGTCTGCAGAGAGTTGGGCTGCGGCTCCGCCATATTCGCCTACAATTCCTCAAGGTACGGAAAGAGTGAGCTGCCCGTGTGGGTGAACGACGTTCACTGTGAAGGGGACGAAGCGCAACTCCGAAATTGCAGCACATTTATCATGAATCCGTTTCTCACTGACAGCAACGGCGTTGGGGTCCTGTGTTCAGGTGAATATTGTTACAAAGTTTGAAATAAAAAATGATAAACTTTGTGAAAGATTAATAATGAGAAGGAAGTTCGAGTTGTAGAGGTATGTAGATCGGCATCTGGCTCTTGGGCTCATAATTTCCGCGCCAATAATCAAATCCCCTTTTGCAAGATGTTCATTGTGTTCTCCCGACAACTGCCACCCCCAGACTACAATTCACTTACACACTGGGGACAATATACAATGGCAGGCGATGGTGAGGAGTGGAGCGTGTGAAGAAGTCTACACAAGAAACGCCCTGGTGTGGTGTGGAACAACACCGGGGGCATTTCCGAGGGACAGCTCGTGGTTTTGCCGGGCTGGCTCCAGACGGGGATTTCGGGGCCTGCTTCCAATGAGCAATTCTAGGCGAGCGGGGTTTATCCCGGGCGTCATCACCCCGGTCTCACCGAGTTCTCACCCCCATTGTGAACGGACAGTCGGGCGCTTTGACAACAAGCCACAGCGCCATGTTGGTCGCTTCCCCACCGTCTGGTCCACCCCTTCGCCTGACAGCCCTGGCGGCTGAGCGCCCCCGAGTGGAGACATGGGGAGCCCATGGGCCAGACCCTGAAAACATCCGGTTTTATATGAATAATCTACAGCCACCGAGTGACATGGGCGATGCTTGCCACTGTGAACCGAGTGTGGTCCTGAGGGCTGTTCCTCGAACCAAGAAATCGGTCGCTAGGGTCACCCAGCTGGGATGGTCGTGATGTCCATGTATGTATCTCTGCAGGGTTTGAAGTCGGAGAGTCAGTCTGTGGGTTCAGACCGTAACCAACACGCCGAGTCTTCCAGCATTTTATGTTTCAACTTGTACTTTAGATTTTCTCTGAGCTATATCTGAGCTAAATGTAAAATTCTTGTAAATATTATTGCTCAAGCAGATTCAGAAATTCTGACCAAGTGACACACATAATGTGCAATGACATAGGGGACCCCCTGTTTTATCTTCTTCCCCTCAGTTATCGGGCTTATGAACGGTCCTTCCTTAAGCTAGGATACTGTCCGATTCACCTCCACCCTGGAATTTAGAAGGATGAGAGGGTATCTTATTGAAACATGTGAGATTGTTAAGGTTTGTACACGCTAGTGAGGAAACATGTTCCCGATGATGGGGGAGTCCAGAACCACGTGCCACAGTTTCAGAATAAGGTGTAAGCCATTTAGAAAGGAGATGAGGAAACACTTTTTTCACACAGAGAGTTGTGAGTCTGTGGAATTCTTTGCCTCAAAGGGCGGTGGTGGCCAGTTCTCTGGAAACTTTCAAGAGAGAGCTAGATAGGGCTCTTGAAGTTAGCGGAGTCAAGGATGTGGGGAAAAGGCAGGAACGGGGTACTGATTGTGGATGATCAGCCATGATCACATTTAATGACGGTGCTGGCTTGAAGGGCCGAATGGCCTACTCCTGCACCCATTGTCTATTGTCTATTGTCTACCCCATTGAGGACTTTGGACTTTGTTGATAGAACTGGTGCATAGAACTGGTTGATAGAACTGGTGATAGAATTCTGTATTTTCCCGTTGCTCTATCTATTGTACTTGAGTTTGGCTTGTTTTTATTTATGTATAGTATCAATTGATCCGATTAGATTGGATGCAAATGTTGATCATTATACACAATAATAACCTAAACCTTTGATCAACTTCCTTGTTGTTATTCAACAGACCACCGCCGATTACGACTGACCGGGGGTGGAAGTACATGTGCTGGACGACTGGAGCTTTATTACCACGGGTCTTGGGGCACAGTTTGTAATGACTTATGGGATCTGCTTGATGATAATGTGGTCTGCAGGCAGCTGGGTTGTGGATATGCTTTGCAAGATAAACCTCTTGGATACTGTGGAGGAAGTCGTGGTCCTATTTGGTTGGATGAAGTAAGATGCTCGGGTAACGAATCATATCTCTGGGAGTGTCCCTCCGCACCACTGGGTGAACACGATTGCAGTCATAAAGAAGACGTGACAGTGAAGTGTTCTGGTAAGGGTACCTTCAATCTGCTGAATCCCTGCAGCATGGGATGGGAGGATTCATTCCAGAGATGTAATAAATAATTTACAGCATCCAAAGGGAGCATTGACTGCGGGTAACGGTGCAGAGGCTTCACTCTGAGGAAGTTGTCACCCACTCAACATCAAACTCATTCCGCGCGCAGCTCTGTTGATTTCTCTATCAGCAGTTTCCTAGGTCCACGGAAGTTAGAACAAACAACAGTGCGGCGCACAAACAGGCCTTTCTGCCCACAATACCGCGCCGCACATAATGCCAAGTTGAACTAATCTGCTCTGCCTGTCCTTGTTCTTCCCTTCCATTCCCCGTATATGTATATGCCGATGGAAAAGCCTTCTAAATGTCAATATTCTATCTCCCTCCACGCCAACCCTGGCAGCATGTTTCAGGCACCCGCCACTCCCTGTGTGAGAAACTAGTCACGGACATCTTCTTTAATCTTTGCCTCTCTCACCGTAAAGCTCTGCCCTCTCGTCATTAATAATTGCGCCTCTATTCAAGCTGTTCTGCGCCCACTTCAACGCCTCCACATTCTTCCTGGAACGGGGCGACCAGGACTGCACACAGTACAGCAAATGCGCCCTAACCTAATTAAAGCTGAAACGTAACTTCCTGACTCTTATACTCATTTCCCCGGACAGAGGATGGCAAGCATACCTAACGCCTTCTTTACAACTCTACCTCATTGTGTGCCTACAGTCGTCTACAATTCCAGAAACGTCTTTCGTAAAACGCACGTTTGCGTTGAATATCAACTCCCTCACATTATAACCTGCAATGTGAGCATCTATCAATGAGGAACATATCCCCTTTCAAATGTATTTGGATATACAGATAATTTAGATTTGGATTTAAATTTTATTTGAATATACAAATAATTAATGTTACAAGCTCAAGTTCACGCATTTTTATCTTTCGGGAAACGGAAGGATAGACCATCCAGATTCCACGATTATGCACTTGATGTAATACACTTATAATGGGTATTATGACTGAATCGTCATTTCGACGTGCTGGAAAATTATTTTTACTCATGAAATTCTGCCAATTTCACTTTCAGCCTTTAACTCTCGAAATTATTCTCCCATAAATTTTCACAATTGGATTTCTCGTATTGCGTGCTGTGATTTTAATCATGATTCTACATAACCTACCTATTGAAACCGATAGATCCAAATTATATGCCATGCAGCTTCTAAACGTCCATGTCCGCTCTGTGGTACACGCATGTTTCAAGAAAAATTCCTAGACCGCAAAACATTTGGAAACTGGTTAATGTCCTAAAACAAATCTGACCCCCAAATACTGACAGATAGGAACGACAGTTCCCATACATTCAGAGAGAAACAAAGAAACACCTAACGATGAGAAATTCGTTATTGAGTGCGGTGGAACTTCAAATTCCCAGGCGGAGACGGAACGTGGTACCTCGAGCTTCTATTGCGACGGAGTTTACAATGAAGGAGGTCACAGAGAGAAGGGACAGAGTATGAGTGGGAATTTGGTGGCGGATTAGAAGAAAGGACCAGCGGGTCGTGAAGTGAGCGTTCCCGTTGAAGTGTTAAACCGTGGGGTTTCTTCACGAACGATTCTAGAATCATTGACCAATTATTGCCGTTGTTATTTCTGGAATCACGGCTCGCGTCCCCTCAACATGGACAAGAACAATGTTTCCTCGTTCATTTAACTTCCATCCCACCAGTATCCACTTTCAGTGTTTGATCTTCCGCAATTTCCCACAACTCCAACAACATTTCACCGCCAGATGCATATTCCCCTCCACTTTCGGCAATTTGACTGAACAGCTCACTTTGTGATTACCTGACGCAGTTATTTTTCCCAACTAAACCTCGCTGATGAGTGTTTTCCGGCGATTTGTTGTTTTGTTAAACTAGATGCGCCTTTTTGTTCAGCGACAAAGAATCTTTGCTGGCTGTTGATGGAAACATTGTGATAATCTATATATTACCCGCTTCGTTCACAGAGCACAAAGAGATGCGCCTTGTGAACGGTGGGCATCGATGTGAAGGGAGAGTGGAAGTGCGGTACAACGGGACATGGGGGACAGTGTGCTCCGAGAAGTTTCACAGAAAGGATGCGGAAGTGATCTGTAAACAAGTAAAATGTGGACCTCTCATATCTATTGATTATGACGCCTGGACATTTGGAGCGGGTTCTGGGCCCATATGGCTCGATGAGATGGAATGTAATTCGCACGAGTCGACCCTTTGGCAGTGTCAGTCAGACCCTTGGGGGAAACACAACTGTCGCCACGGGGAGGATGTAGGTGTTGCATGTGAAGGTAACACAATAAATAAATCATATGGCGGCTGACATATTAAACCTGAATGTATAAAACCGTCAGCATCCACCTCTTCTCCACAGATGCCGAAATGCCAGAGAGATCCAGTGGAAAGGCCTGTGACGAAGGAAATGAATCTCAATCTCGCCGTTTACCAGGCGAGTCATTTTATTAATTTTAGCATCAGCCTGACGTCAATTCCGGATGTGTATTTAACGCATAATAAGTGATTATTTTTAACTTTACAGATCTACCACTGCGGCTTGATGGCGGCAGCAACAATTGCTCCGGAAGGGTTCAGTTATTGTTCAACAACAGCTGGGGCACAGTGTGTGATGACTCCTGGGATGTTACCGATGCCAATGTCGTCTGCAGACAGTTGGGATGTGGCGCTGCTCGTTGGACTCCAGGAGCGGCTCCCATTGCCCCAGTCTCCGGGGATATCTGGCTGGATGAAGTCAAATGCACAGGAAGTGAATCATTCCTGTCCCGTTGTCTGGCATCACCGATCGGTCAGCATGACTGTGATCACAAGGAGGATGTCATTGTTATTTGTTCCGGTACGTCTTGGTCGACAGATTCCTGGATCATTATAACACTTTAAAATCACAATTAAATGTGATTTTTAGTTTCTTTAATGCAGAAAACCTAATTAGATTAAGTTGATAAAATGTGTTTGCAATAATGTTCACAGGTCCAGTTTTGACTCCCACTGGCTCCAGCATTTCAGGTATTTATTATTCACGCGATGTTGATGTTTAGAATTCCAATCTTTGCTGACAATGCTGATACTCGCTGTGTACGATTTGCTAATTACTAAAGTACACGATGGATAGTTTACACATTGTTTAGCCCAGTATTCGAACCAGTCTTGTAAACTTCTAAAACTGTGTGTCCAACTCCAGCCAAAATATCTTTGTGACGTCACAGAATGCGGACGTCCGCATTGTTGTCCGCCCTCGACACCCCCAATAAAGTGGCGATCAGCTGCCTCAATGAAAGGCGGCAGTTGGTAGAATTTCTATGCGCTTTTCGGTTAGGATTACTGATTTTAGAGTAGCGGCTATTAATGAATTCCTATCATGTGTTGGAACCAAGATAAGTTGTGACGTTGAGAAGAATTTGTCGGTGTCATTATTCCTAACTGACGGTTGCATTTCGATCCAGTGGAGAAAAGGGTTCGCTCTTTTATAAAGTATTGTCGAAATACCCCTGATGACTTACTCTTAGTGCATATCATACATGTTCGGCCCTTTGTAACAAGCATCATCCCGAGCAAAACGATGTCAACATTTAGGACATGCACTTCTTGGTGTCAGTATTCCTCTGATTTGGATTTTATGACACCGGGTGTGTGCCGAGCTCTGTGGATACACATTATGTTTGAATATAATTATGTATCTGCTAGTTGGATACAGGGCGCCACTGGTTAGGAATCAGGACTTTCCGATATGTTCTGTATTCATCCCGTTCTGCCCAGCACGACAGAGAATTCCGTTGATTTCACCACATCTCTTTGTGCCGTCATAACCCCTGTGTAGTGGGCATCGGCAGGAAAATGTAAAACAAAACGTCAACGGCAGAGCACTAATTATGAGTGTTATAGCTTGTCTTGTTTTCATTAAACTAGTTCACTCGACTCCGAAAATGTATCCTATTCGAGTTCCTCTATCGCGAGATGCTTGGTGATGATCATTGAATCACACAACCTATTTGCAGACGCGGCTAATCTGGGGATATTTTTATGTATTCTTGAACGGGCAATCGTTCCAAATCCAGAATTGTGAGTGGAAACCAAAATAACTTGCTTCGGTCGAGTTTGTTCTCCATGGCATGAGAAATCACGCAGCCTGCAGCCAATGGGGACCACTATGCAAGGGATAGTCCTGATAAACCAGGCCTGATTGAGAATTAGTCTTTTTATTGGTTTCCACTCACGTGTTAATCTGCTGCAATGCCCCAGAGGATTATTGGGAACATTCGTGTCGAAGGAAGATGCACAATCAGAGGTGAAAATTAATCAAAGTTCGCTGCGCCTGCTTTAACTATGGAGCTACAACGTCTGTTATGAAGTTATCCCTGAAATTTGTATTTCAGTGTTGGGGAATAAGATGCCCTCTATGATTGTTGTCGCCTGTATAACCCTTGGAATCGTCCTCATCGGTGAATTACTCGCACTGATGATGATAACACGGAGACGGGCAGCAAAAAGAGGTGAGGTTCAACTTTACACAATTATTGTTGCGGATAGTATTTCACAACTCAGTGAGACTCCGGTTCCAACCACTTTTCCCAAAGTTATTGCATTATTAAATAAGTATATTTTGTAACTCTTTAAATGGTTCTATTCAAATTCTCCATTTGTAGTAACAGAATGGAAAGGTTAATGGTTTCTTGTTGGATGCCTGCTCGATTGGTCACGTGACCGACGTTCAAATATCTGTTCAACATTTGGCTCATTTCACTAATGCGAACCCGCTGCAGAACCTCCAACATTCTGATTAGATTCTATTCATCACATCAAGATGTTGCACTTTCCTCACGTTTAATGAACTAGGACTTCCTTATTCCCCATCTCTTAACATTCATTTGATGCAACGCAATCCTTATCTCTCACTTATCTGTCACTTCCTAAATTGACAAATCTGCGGAAATTTCAATTTCTCGTCACCGTCCGCCACACTGCTGCTATCTGCACATACATAGATACATAGAAAATAGGTGCAGGAGTAGGCCATTCGGCCCTTCGAGCCTGCACCGCCATTCAATATGATCATGGCTGATCATCCAACTCAGTATCCCGTACCTGCCTTCTCTCCATACCCCCTGATCCCTTTAGCCACAAGGGCCACATCTAACTCCCTCTTAAATATAGCCAATGAACTGGCCTCGACTACCCTCTGTGGCAGAGAGTTCCAGAGATTCACCACTCTCTGTGTGAATTTTTTTTTCTCATCTCGGTCTTAAAGGATTTCCCCCTTATCCTTAAGCTGTGACCCCTTGTCCTGGACTTCCCCAACATCGGGAACAATCTTCCTGCATCTAGCCAGTCCAACCCCATAAGAATTTTGTACGTTTCTATAAGATCCCCTCTCAATCACCTAAATTCTAGCGAGTATAAGCCAAGTCTATCCAGTCTTTCTTCTTATGAAAGTCCTGACATCCCAGGAATCAGTCTGGCGAACCTTCTCTGCACTCCCTCTATGGCTATAATGTCCTTCCTCAGATTTCGAGACCAAAACTGTACACAATGCTCCACGTGTGGTCTCACCAAGACCCTGTACAACTGCAGTAGAACCTCCCGGCTCCTATACTCAAATCCTTTTGCTATGAAAGCTAACATACCATTCGCTTTCTTCACTGCCTGCTGCACCTGCATGCCTACTTTCAATGACTGGTGTACCATGACACCCAGGTCTCGCTGCATCTCCCCTTTTCCTAATCGGCCACCATTTAGATAATAGACTTCTTTCCTGTTTTTGCCACCAAAGTGGATAACCTCACATTTGTCCACATTATACTGCATCTGCCAAACATTTGCCCACTCACCCAGCCTATCCAAGTCACCTTGCAGTCTCCTAGCATCCTCCTCACAGCTAACACTGCCCCCCCAGCTTAGTGTCATCCGCAAACTTGGAGATGTTGCCTTCAATTCCCTCATCCAGTTCATTAATATAAATTGTAAATAGCTGGGGTCCCAGCACTGAGCCTTGCGGTACCCCACTAGTCACTGCCTGCCATTGTGAAAAGGACCCGTTTACTCCTACTCTTTGCTTCCTGTTTGCCAGCCAGTTCTCTATCCACATCAATACTGAACCCCCAATACCGTGTGCTTTACGTTTGTATACTAATCTCTTATGTGGGACCTTGTCGAAAGCCTTCTGACAGCCCAGATACAACACATCCACTGGTTCTCCCCTATCCACTCTACTAGTTACATCCTCGAAAAATTCTATAAGATTCGTCAGACATGATTTACCTTTCGTAAATCCATGCTGACTTTGTCCAATGATTTCACCACTTTCCAAATGTGCTGCTATCCCATCTTTAGTAACTGACTCTAGCAGTTTCCCCACTACCGATGTTAGACTAACTGGTCTGTAAATCCCCGTTTTCTCTCTCCCTCCCTTCTTAAAAAGTGGGGTTACGTTTGCTACCCTCCAATCCTCAGGAACTACTCCAGAATCTAAAGAGTTTTGAAAAATTATCACTAATGCATCCACTATTTCTGGAGCTACTTCCTTAAGTACTCTGGGATGCAGCCTATCTGGCCCTGGTGATTTATCGGCCTTTAATCCATTCAATTTACCCAACACCACTTCCCGACTAACCTGGATTTCACTCAGTTCCTCCATCTCCTTTGACCCGCGGTCCCCTGCTATTTCCGGCAGATTATTTATGTCTTCCTCAGTGAAGACGGAACCAAAGTAGTTATTCAATTGGTCCACCATATCCTTGTTCCCCACGATCAATTCACCTGTTTCTGACTGCAAGGGACCTACATTTGTTTTAACTAATCTCTTTCTCTTCACATATCTATAAAAACTTTTGCAGTCAGTTTTTATGTTCCCTGCCAGTTTTCTTTCATAATCTATTTTCCCTTTCCTAATTAAGCCCTTTGTCCTCCTCTGCTGGTCTCTGAATTTCTCCCAGTCCTCTGGTATGCTGCTTTTTCTGGCTAATTTGTACGCATTGATACTATCCCTGATTTCCCTTGTTATCCACGGATGCACAACCTTCCCTGATTTATTCTTTTGCCAAACTGGGATGAACAATTTTTGTAGTTCATCCATGCAGTCTTTAAATGCCTTCCATTGCATATCCACCATCAACCCTTTTAGAACTAATTGCCAGTCAATCTTGGCCAATTCATGTCTCATACCTTCAAAGTTACCTTTCTTTAAGTTCAGAACCGTTGTTTCTGAATTAACAATGTCACTTCCATCCTAATGAAGAACTCAACCATATTATGGTCACTCTTGCCCAAGGGGGCACGCACAATAAGACTGCTAACTAACCCTTCCTCATTACTCAATACCCAGTCTAGAATAGCCTGCTCTCTCGTTGGTTCCTCTATATGTTGGTTTAGATAACTATCCCGCATACATTCCAAGAAATCCTCTTCCTCAGCACCCCTGCCAATTTGATTCAACCAATCTATATGTAGATTGGTCACCCATTATAACAGTTTTGCCTTTGTTGCACGCATTTCTAATTTCCTGTTTGATGCCATCCCCAACTTCACCACTACTGCTAGGTGGCCTGTACACAACACCCATCAGCGTTTTCTGCCCCTTAGTGTTTCGCAGCTCTACCCATACCGATTCCACATCCTCCAAGCTAATGTCCTTCCTTTCCACTGCGTTAATCTCCTCTCTAACCAGCAACGCTACCCCACCCCCTTTTCCTTTCTCTCTATCCCTCCTGAATATTGAATATCCCTGGATGTTCAGCTCCCAGCCTTGGTCACCCTGGAGCCATGTCTCCGTGATCCCAACTATATCATAATCATTAATAGCTATCTGCACGTTCAACTCATCCACCTTATTACGAATGCTCATTGCATTGAGACACAAAGCCTTCAGGCTTGTTTTTACAACCCTTATACAATTATGTTGAAAACGGGCCCTTTTTGATTTTTGCCCTGGATTTGTCTGCCTGCCACTTTTACTTTTCACCTTGCTACCTATTGCTTCCGCCCGCATTTTACACCCCTCTGTTTCTCTGCTCACCCATTAAAGAACCCCACCACCTCTTATTCTGTTTATTATTGTTTTCTTCTTTCCCCCCTACATGTTGGGTCTGAGTGCTTTCCTTCTCTGCCTCCTGCCTCACACACTGTCTAATAGCTTTCTCTATTTGAGTCCCTCCCCCCAACCATTCGAATTTAAAGTCTCCCCAGTAGCCTTTGCAGATCTCCCCGCCAGGATATCGGTCCCCCTCAGGTTCAAGTGCAACCCATCCTTTTTGTACAGGTCGCACCTTCCACAAAAGAGGTCCCAATGATCCAGAAATTTGAATCCCTGCCTTCTGCACCAGTCCTTCAGCCACGCATTTATCCTCCACCTCGCTCCATTCCTACTCTCACTGTCGCGTGGCACAGGCAGTAATCCCGAGATTGTTACCTTTGCTGTCCTACTCTTTAACTCCCCTCCTAACTCCCTAAATTCTCCTTTCAGGAGCTCTTCTCTTTTTTTACCTATGTCATTGGTACCTATATGTACCACGACCTCAGGCTCCTCTCCCTCCTCTTTCAGGATATCTTGGACACGTTGAGACACATCACAGACCCTGGCACCAGGGAGGCAAACTACCATCCGGGTCTCCCGACTGCGTCCACAGAATCGCCTGTCTGACCCCATAACTATAGAGTCCCCTATTAGTATTGCCCTCCTCTTCTTTTCCTTACCCTTCTGAGCAACAGGACCGGTCTCTGTACAAGAGGCCCGGCCACTGTCGCTACCCCCAGGTAGGCTGTCCCCCCCAACAGTGCTCAAACAGGAGTACTTATTGTCAAGGTGTACAGCCACCGGGGTACTCTTTAGTCCCTGCCTGTGCCCCTTGCCTCTCCCAACCATGATCCACTTGCCTGCCTCCTGTGGTCTTGGAGTGACCACCTCCCTGTAACTCCTCTCAATGACTTCCTCGCTCTCCCTGACCAGACGGAGGTCATCGAGCTGCTGCTCCAGGTTCCTAATACGGTCCCTTAGGAGCCCCATCTCGATACACCTGGCGCAGATGTGGACGTCTGGAGGGCTATCAGACTCCATGACTTCCCACATCTGACATCCAGAACAGTAAACTGCCCTGGCCCTCATACTCCCCTTACCCTGGATACAATACATCTGACATCCAGAACAGTAAACTGCCCTGGCCCTCATACTCCCCTTACCCTGGATACAATACATCTGACATCCAGAACAGTAAACTGCGCTGGCCCTCATACTCCCCTTACCCTGGATACAATACATCTGACATCCAGAACAGTAAACTGCCCTGGCCCTCATACTCCCCTTACCCTGGATACAATACATCTGACATCCAGAACAGTAAACTGCCCTGGCCCTCATACTCCCCTTACCCTGGATACAATACATCTGACATCCAGAACAGTAAACTGCCCTGGCCCTCATACTCCCCTTACCCCGATACAATACATCTGACATCCAGAACAGTAAACTGCCCTGGCCCTCATACTCCCCTTACCCTGGATACGATACATCTGACATCCAGAACAGTAAACTGCCCTGGCCCTCATACTCCCCTTACCCTGGATACAATACATCTGACATCCAGAACAGTAAACTGCCCTGGCCCTCATACTCCCCTTACCCTGGATACAATACATCTGACATCCAGAACAGTAAACTGCCCTGGCCCTCACACTCCCCTTACCCTGGATACAATACATCTGACATCCAGAACAGTAAACTGCCCTGGCCCTCATACTCCCCTTACCCTGGATACAATACAAAACAAACTGCTACAATACAGTACAATCAGCAGGGATCTGGCTCCCAATCAGCTGCTCCCTCTTGTCTGCTTCCACCAATCGGCGGCTTCCTTAAGCGCACTTGTTTTTGAAGTGCGAGTGGAACTTGAAACGTTACAGATTTGGGTTCCTCCTCCCTCTGCGACCGACCGCTCGAACGGCTCTCGGGCAACGCCACCCAGAATGTAATCATTGTCAACGCGAAGAAGTCCTACTGACGCAGCATGCTTTAGATCTTCCTGATGTTAATATCAATAGCTCGTTTATGCAATTAGACATTAGTCCGTGCAGCGGGATTCTTCGATGTTTCTGCTCACCAACACTTCACCTTGATTATCAACGCGTTACCATTTTGCATCTTGTTCACAAAGGTTAAACTGTTAAATTCAAGTCTTGCATGGTCAGTAAGTTAAACCCAACCGTTTCTCCAGCAGCTGCAGATATTAGTGGCAGGGGATCACCGATCGGCTTTTACCAGGCAATTTATGAAGAGATTGAGGATTTTCCTGCTGCCAATAATTTCAGCCAGACACATGATTCAGGTGAGTATTTGCACCTGACATCCACTTTTGAAAGGATAAATGTGGCCTCATTTCCAAAAATCGCATTAATGATCACTTAATAAAGAGAAAACAAAAACAACAGATACGTCATGCAATAAAAACAATCTGCTGGAGGATCTCAGCGATCAGGCAGAATCTATGATGGGAAATGGGCAGAGGGGCTTGGTGTCGGGACCCTTCATCAAGAGGACCACGTGGAAACAGATAATAGAAAGAAGCAAGGGGATGAGGTGGGGCAAGATCTGAAAAATGAGAGGTATATCGATAGGCAGGGGGGGGGGGTAATTTGCAGATGAGTGAATTTGGGGGAGAAGAGTGGAGGTCGACACCAAGGCTGGAGGTGATAAGCGGAGACATGGAGAAGTCAAAGGCAGCAGAAGTTGGAATCAGAAGAGAAAGAAAAGTGCAAGTAAAATATGGAACCTGAAATTGGAAGTTTAATAACTGTCGCTTGTGCTGTGTTGACTTTTAGTCTCTGGTTCCATTGATTCCATCAATCAACTCGAATATTACACCAGCGACCCTCTGGATGGTTCTCTTCTTGCACAAGAACATCCCGAAGGAAACTCCTCCAACGTTCACGGTTGGTACAAATTTATTTTTTTTCCTCTTTTTCTTATTTTATTTCATTCTGCCTGTGATCAGAAACGAACATAGAAATGTGTGCGATAATGTCCGCCGAGAATGAGTGGGAAAAGATCTCAAGGTGTTGGAAAAGATTTTCTTTCCGAGAGAACAGTGATCGAGTTTGAATTTGAAGAAACATCTCTCGTCTGTAACCAGCTGTGTGATTGAACAAAACATTCCATGTTTCTCCTTTGACACACAATGCGTTGTAGGCCTTGCTGTGTGAAATGAATGCGCAGGCTTGATGCGCGATTAATTAGTTCATCGCCACAAGAAGGCTCAAGATCCTCTCTCCTTCCAAATCCCCATTCACACGATCAACAGAATCTCTCATCAGGCGGAGCTTGCTGTACAATATTGACTTTCAGGACCATAATTCTGGCTTATGCTTCCTCCTAGACCTGGTTCCTGACGACTACGACGATGCCGAGAGTAAAACCATCGCTTCTCGGGGTTGTCAGTTCTCGATGGGCGCTGGCGACGATGACCTTCTGAAGATCACAGTTGCCGGCGATGATGTCGACAATGACGGTGAGTTCAGTCTCTTCCATCACACAGTAACCGGGCATGTGTGGAAAATCGTTCCACGGATTGAGTTTTTCTGTATTCACTTCCGTGCTTCAAAGTTTTCATGAAATGAAATACAATGTTCCGAGAAAGCAGCCCACGAGCAGTTCTGTTCTCACTCCAAGAAGGTGACACTCCCGACTGTAATGTCGACCACATGCCTATTAGATAGTACATGTTCATGTCGGCTTTTGTTTTCCATATACTGTGTTGTAGACCTGCACTTGAATGGAGGTAGAAAACAGAAACCATTCCCAGTCGCCGTGCACCAACAACGGGTCCTTGTACATAACAGAATTATACACAATCTGTCCTGATGATTTTTCCAATGTCGCCGTTCTTCCATAATTGGACAAACCTCGCCATGCGATGCCGTCTCTCACGCACTGAGATTCCTGTCATTCTTTATCACTCCCGCAGAGCGGACTCCGCAGATTCTCCCCGATCCTGCTTTCCCGGCTGCCTGCTCTACAAACAGCAATGACCACCTTCACTGCGGCACATTCACTGTTCCTGCCCTTGCAGCACCCATTCGGGTCGATGATTCGTTTCCATGTTTAACATCAGAGCCATGAAGGCGGTAAGGAAAACATTTCATTGTTTGCTTCCTCTGTCTGTATCCCGACACCAGCGATGTGTGGGTTGGGAGTTGTGCAATTCAGGATGCATTTCCCACCGAACAATGAGGATTATGGTGAAGTATCAGTGACGCTATACGAATTAAATTTATCAATGAGAATATTGCAGATACTTGCGTTGAAAAAACAAGTTACGTTTACATTGCCTCCACATGATATCATGACGCCGGTATCTATTAATTTTCAGGAAATACTTTCCGTATGCTTAGACCATGCATTGGTAATTTAGAGGCTTTAATGGAGACAATATTATCACGACTAGTTCTATTTAACTCCATTGTACATTTTAGCTTACGCAATGTTTTTATTCCTCAGGTACTTTCTTCCAACGCGATTCCTGAAGTGATGAAAAAGGTTCTGCGTTTCATTGGACAGCACATACCTCTCACCTTTCCAGCAACATGAACAAGCAGATCTCCATTGCATTGCCTTCACTCGCTGTATAATCACAAACACACATATTGATTGGTTTTGAGATCATTGCATTTGATGTTTGTCCGAGAGCTTGCATGAAAACATCTTTATTCTGCTAATGCGCACGTGTGGGAAACTGACTGGATTTGTAGGAAACCCATGGAAGAGAGATCAAAGTTACATTTATTCAATTGTAAACAATTTATCGGAATTTGTCTTTTTGAGCTTTTTCCAATATTCGGCATAATTGCTTAAGACAGCACGGGAGATCAAATTAATACAATCTCGGTTTTACCACACCTTACATTGTTCTGGTTATGGTCAGTAATATTTTTTCATTCTTACCGTGTTTAATGGAAAGATCGAAAAACGTAATAAATACTTTGGATGATGTTTGATATTAATGTGTTTTTATTTTGTCAAGAAACAAGTGTCTCAGAGAGACTGAAACAACACCCATTAGTTTTTTTGTAATCTTAAAACGAGAAGAGGACATATCAGATATCCTGGAGTGGAAGCATTATCTTGGGAGCAATTGGAGAAGAGGCAGAGAGAGTAAGAGATGGAGACCTTGCAAGAGGCGTGGGTGTAGGTGTAGTAAAGACAGCTGTGAGAATCAATGGGTTTCTACTACGTGTCGGTGGATATTCTATTCTATCCCCTGTGATCGATCCAGAGATCTCAAGAGACTGGAGAGAGTTATCACAGATAGACCAAATGGAGTTTAGGGCTGGGTCGAAATTATTAGTGAAATTGACGCAATCAATCAGTCCCTGTGTACAGGAGGCAGCCCAGACACAGCCATCGATGTAGCAGACACATGTTTGGAGATTCTGCGGGTTATGTGTAGAGCAAAGAGCATTCGCTGTAATCAACGAAAGGACAGGCATAAATGGGCCGATGCGAGTATACATGCTACACTTTTGACACGGGAAAATAAGAGAATCCAAAAGAAAGCTTGTTGGGTGAGATATCCATCAGGTGGAGCAGAGGAAAAAGGCAAAAACTCTGCGGATCAGGCAGAATCCCCATAGAACATAGATAGGCGAGGTTTCAGATCGGGATTCTAGTTCCGACTGATGGTAGTGGGTGGGTTGGGGAGCTATAGGGAGGAGGGACAGGGCAAGTCTGGCAGGTAATAGGTGGATACAGGTGATGGTGGAGGGTGGGGGTATTTTGCAGGCAGATATTTGGACAAAGGCCAGAGATGAAAAGACAGATGTGAGACACAAGGATTGAAGAGTTATGAATTTAGAAGCTTGGTCTCGACCCTGGAGCAGAATGTTAGCTGAGGGAAACTGATTGGTTATCTGTTCGCGGAAGAAACGGAGACCCCGAGGCCTTCCTGGTGGGGAATAAACCTGCAAAGGAACTGGACTATAACGACTGGGCAACGGGGAAACGGGTTTTATGCTGTGGAGGCGTCACTGGTTCAGTGTCAATGGTGAGCATAGGTGTGTCTGAGATCTGACGCCTGGCCTCAGCACGCTAGAGGTCAGTCTACCAGATTACGACAGCACTTCCCTTGTCAGTGGGTTTGATGCTAAAATTGGGAGTAGTATTGAGTAAGTCGAGAGCTGTGTGGGGTAGTGGAGAAATAGCGATGGTCGATGTTGTGGTGGCAGTAGGAGATCAAACGGCCGAGAGAGGTTAGACGTCTGGCAGGGGTTGTCCAGGGGGAGGAGTATTTGAGTCGGGAGAAGGGTGTCATCAGTGCGGCCGAAATAAATAGGCATGCAGGGGTAGACGCTGGACATCATGGCGCCTCGGGACAGATCGAGGAGTCGGCGTATGGGATGCAAACATATCGCCTCTGCTGAGGATTGCTATGTCAATGGGTCGTGAAGAATTAATGTAAACAGCTCTATTGCAGATATAGTGCTCGGGGAAGTTGACACGAGCCATTAAAACTGATTAGCTGATTGGTGCTTGTCATTACAAGGGGGTCATTTTTTAATAATCTTCTCACTTATCGCGATTCTGGCAATTTGTTCTATCACGATCTGCCCAAGACCTTAATATTGAGGTGTCGCCATCGTTAACAGGTGAGCCTTAAGGACGCAAAACAAAAAAACTCTGAAATAGACACAAAATGTAGTTGAGGCCAGTTCATTGGCTATATTTACTGCCGCAGAATTTAGTTGAGGCCAGTTCATTGGCTGTATTTAAGAGGGAGTTAGATGTGGCCCTTGTGGCTAAATGGATCAGGGAGTATGGAGAGAAAGCAGGTACCGGATACTGAGTTGGATGATCAGCCATGATCATATTGAATGGCGGTGCAGGCTCGAAGGGCCGAATGGCCTACTCCTGCACCTATTTTCTATGTCTATCTATGTTAAAAAAAATACTGGAGCAGCTCAGTGGGACAGGCAGCATCTCTGGATAGAAGGAATGGGTGACGTTTCGGATCGAGACCCTTCTTTAGATGTGTCGGTGACGATAACAACCTCAATGATTGTTCCACTGGTTCTTCCCCTTCCCCCTCAAACCATGTGACCCCAGCTCTTCCCCACCCCCACTATAGGCCCCATACCCCCTTCCTCCCTGACCACCCACCGCCTCGGCGTCAGTCCACTCACCTGCCTTCCTCCGGCCCCAACCCCCATCCTTGCCGTGTGTTCAACAACCCCCCTGACCTCCCCCTCTCGGATACGGAACGTTCTGTCCTCAGCAGAGGCCTCACCTTTGTTCCCCTCCGTCCCCACCTCAATGAGTTCCGCGTCCGCCACGATGTGGAGCTCTTCTTCCGTCGCCTCCTCATCAAAGCGTTTTTCCACGGGAAGGAGTCCTCGCCCCCAGTGATGACCCCTTCTCCCGTCTCCAATGGACCCCTCCTCTTGGACTCCCCCTCATGGCCATCTACCGGCTTTAGACCTTTTTATTTTAAACTGCCGGCGGGACATCAGCCGCCTCAACTTCTCCACTCCCCTTTCTCACTCTAACCCCCCCCCCCCCTGACGTACAGCCCTCCACTCACTCTGCAACAACCCAGACTGGGTGATCAAAACTGCCGACAAGGGAGGTGCCGTGGTAATCTGGCGCGCTGATCTCTACAAAGCTGAGGCCACGCGTCAACTCTCAGACACTTCCTCCTACTTATCCTTGGATCATGACCCCACAGATGAGCACCAGGCCATCATCTCTAACACTATCACTGACTTCATCACATCCGTCTTCCTGCCTCCCAAGCCTCCAACCTCATCGTTCCCCAGCCCCGCACGGCCCGATTTTACTTTCTCCCCAAAATCCACAAACCTGACTGTCCTGGCAGACCCATTGTTTCTGCCTGTTCGTGCCCCACGAACATATTTCCACATACCTCGACTCCATCCAATCCCCCTTGGTTAAATCCCTCCCTACGCATGTTCAAGACACCTCACACGTTCCTCGCCTCCTCCATGACTTCCGTTTTCTAGGCCCCCATTCCCTCATCTTCACCAAGGATGTCCAGTCACTCTACACCTCCATCCCCCACCAGGATGGTCTTAAAGCCCTCTGTTTCTTCCTCGACCATAGAAGCAGCCAATCCTCGTCTACTGATACTCTCCTCCGCCAAACGGAGTTGGTCCTTACCCTTAACAACTTTTCGTTTGACTCCTCCCATTTCCTCCAAATCCAAGGCGTAGCTATGGGCATGCACATGGGCCCAAGCTATGCCAGCCTCTTTTTAAGTGTTAGTCGAACAATCCTTGTTCGATGTGTACCACGGCCCTATCCCTGAACTCTACCTCTGCTACATCGACAACTGCATTGGTGTTACCTCCTGCACCCATACAGAACTCACTGACTTCATCCAATTCACCACTAACTTCCATCCGGCACTCAAATACACATCTCCCTACAGTTTCTGGACCTCACTATCTCCATCGCAGGTGACAGAATACTGACCGGCATCTACTATAAACCCACTGACTCCCATGGCTATCTGGACTACACTTCTTCCCACCCTGCTTCCTGTAACGACTACATCCTCTACTCACACTTCCTCCGCCTCTGCACCCAGATGAGGTGTTCCACACTAGGGCATCGGAGATGTCCTCATTCTTTAGGGAACAGGGGATCCCCTCTTCCACTATAGATGAGGCTCTCACCAGGGTATCTTCTGTACACCGTAACTCTGCTCTCACTCCCCATCACCCCAATCGTAACAAGGGCAGAGTCCCCCATGTCCTCACCTTCCACCCTACCAACCGTCACATGCAACAAATAATCCCCCGACATTTTCGCCACCTCCAACGGGATCCCACCACTGGCCACATCTTCCCATCTCCTCCCCTTTTGGATTTCCGCAGAGTCCACTCCCTCCCTAACTCCCTGGTCAATTCTTCCCTTCCCACCCAAACCACCCCCTCTCCTGGCACTTTCCCTTGCAACTGCAGGAAATGCTACACTTGTCGCTTTACCTCCCCCCTTGACTCCATTCAAGGACCCAAGCAGTCTTTCCAGGTGCGGCAGAGGTTCACCTTCTCCTCCTCCAACCTCATCTATTGCATCCGCTGCTCTAGGTGTCAGCTGCTCTACATCGGTGAGACCAAGCTTGGCGATCGCTTCGCCCAACACCTCTGGTCTGTTCGCAATAACCAACCTGATCTCCCGATGGCTCAGCACTTCAACTCCCCCTCCCATTCTGAATCCGACCTTTCTGTCCTGGGGCTCCTCCATGGCCAGAGTGAGGCCCACCGTCAATTGGAGGGGCAGCACCTCATATTTCGGTTAGGTAGTTTACACCCCAGCGGTATGAACATTGACTTCTCCAATTTTAGGTAGTCCCTGCTTTCTCCTTCATTGCCCTCCCCTTCCCAGCTCTCCCACAGCCCACTGTCTCCGCCTCTTCCTTTCTTCTTCCCGCCCCTCCCACCCCCACATCAGTCTGAAGAAGTGTCTCGACCCGAAACGTCGCCTATTTCCTTCGCTCCATAGATGCTGCCTCACCCGCTGAGTTTCTCCAGCATGTTTGTCTACCTTCGATTTTCCAGCATGTGCAGTTCCTTCTTAAACATAACACATAACAATATCCCATTCGCAGTCTGTCATTTACATCTCTTCTCATTGTACTCACTTCGGTGTCCACAAGGGCCAGTAAATCGCCGTTGTTGCTTCCTCTTTTGCAAACAGTCTCCGCCACTCATGTTTCCCTGTCTGAAACAGAAAGCACCCACCGCCATACACCCGCAACGCCAACATAACCCCTGGCAATTCCACTTCAATTTTACACATTCCATAACCCTGTGTAGATAACTCTCAACTCTCTCTAGATTCCCACTTCCAAGACAACTGGTGAAAAACCTTTGATCTTCCTCATATTACGGACCAACATTCTGGTCAGCACCCAACCCTCGTGCGGGGATACAAACAATACTCGTTTGTGCGGACACTCCCATGGCGTTCGTACCGATATCCCGGTAAAAGTATAAAGGTTTCAAAGGTCTTTTATTGTCACATGTACCAATTAAGGTACAGCGATATGCGAATTACCATACAGCCATACGAAAAAAAGAGCAACAAGACACACAACTATATAAAAGTTAACATAAACATCCACCACACCGGATTCCCCACATTTCTCACTGCGATGGAAGGTAAAAAAAAATTCAACCTACTTCCCCTTTAATCATGGGAGTCATCTTATTCACAACCATTTGATATTTTGCCGCGTAAACCGGCTCCTCACATGCTCGAAGCTCCTTTTCTCCCTTTCAGTCCCTGCATCAGCTGAATTTTAATCCGCCAACCCCCCCCCCCCTCCCCCTCCCGCACAACTCAAATGCCAGAGCCGTCCAGATCCTCGGCACTGGCGAATTGGAAACAACACTTGACAGAAAGCTTCAGATGCTGGGAATGTGCAGTCCTTTTGTATTCACTTTCGCATCCAACACACTAGGGGCAATTTACGGAAAATAGAAACCCACAAACCTGCAAGTCTTTAAAGTGTGAGAGGAAATGCCACGCACCCGGAGAAATCCCACGCGGCCACCGGGAGAACGTACAGACTCCGCTCAGACAGCACCCGGAGACAGGATCCAACCCGACGTTGTGAGGCAGCAGCGCTACCGCTGCGCCTCTGGACAGCCCCGTGGCAGGAGAGTTGATTGTTGAGGTGGAAGACCATTGTCAGAAGTTTGAAGGAGTGAAAAGAATCTCGTTAGGCTGTAGTGTGTACAAGAAGTAAAAGTTTCCTCGTTTCACTTTAGTTTCCTTTGCCATTCGTTTTATTTCATGTCCTTCCGGATTGCATTTAACTTTTCTCCGATGGCTTGATGATTTTGTTTATCGACATGCCCTTGGGGTTTCCTGATTGTTACGTTGGTTTTCAGACCCTGACATCCCGTTCACATTCGAGCAGCTTCCTCTTACTAGAGTAAATAAAAATCACTCTAGTAAATCTACTTGAAACTTATCTAAGCCATTCACACCTCTCCTGAACGGTGGCCGAACAACTATAGACATAGACAAAAGGCAACAGGTGCAGGAGTAGGTGATTCGGCCCTTCAAGCCAGCACCGCCATTCACTGTGATCATGTTGACCATCCACAATCACCTTGACTCCGCTACCTTTAAGAGCTCTATAACCCTCTCTTGAAAGCATCCAGCGAATTGTATAATTCTACAACTGTAGAAGGACCACATTGCTCCTATAGTACCTAACTCATCTTGTTATGAAGGCCAACATGACATTAGCTTTCTTCACTGCCTGCTGTATCTGCATGCTTCCTTTTAGTGACTGCTGAACAAGGACACCCAGATCTCGATGTACTTCCCTTTTTCCTAACTTGACACCATTCAGATAATAATCTGCCTTCCTGTTCTTGCCACCAAAGTGCATAACCTCACATTTATCCACATTAAACTGCATCTGCCATGCCTCTGCCTACTCACCTAACCTGTACAAGTCACCCTGCATCCTCAGAGCATCCGCCTCACAGTTCACACTGCCACCCAAATTTGCTAATGTTACTCTTAATCCCTTCATCTAAATCATTAATGCATATTGTGGTGCCAGCACAGAGCCTTGCGGTACCTCACTACTCACTGCCTGCCAGTCTGAAAGGCACCCGTTAATCCCTACTCTTTGTTCCTGTCTGCCAACCAATTTTCTAACCATGTCAGTACCCTACCCCAATACAATGTGCTCTAATTTTGCCCACTAATCTCCTATGTGGGACCTTATCAAAGGCTTTCTGAACGTCCAGGTACATTACATCCAATAGCTCTCCCTTGTTCATTTTCCTACTTACATCCTAAAATAATCCAGAAGATTAGTCAAGCATAATAATAATAATAATAATAATAATAATAAGAAGAAGAAGCCTTTATTGTCATTGTACTTAGAAATACAACGACATTAGGAGAGCTACTCCTGATCAGTGCAACCAAAACAAGCCCAAACAAGACAAAAAACATCCAATACATTCAATACGTTATTTAACTGCTTAAAATAGTAGATACATTATAATTATCACACCTAGGTAGAACATTGCACTGGCAGAATATTACACTTTAAAATGTAATAAATACTTAAAAGATTTCCCCTTCGTAAATCCATGCTGACTCGGACCGACCCTGTTACTGCTATTCAAATGTGCTGCTATTTCATCTTTTGTAATGGACTCCAATATCTTCCCCACCAACGATGTCAGGCCAACTGGTCTATAATCCCCTGTTTTTCACTCTCCCTCCTTTGTTAAAGCAGTGGGATAACATTGGCTACCCTCCAATCCACAGGAACTGATCCTGAATTTATAGAAGATTGGAAATTGATCACCAATGCGTCCACCATTTCCAGAGGCAATGCCTTAAGTACCCTGGGATGCACACCTTCAGGCCCTGGGGACTTATCAACCTTCAGTCCCATCAGTCTACCCAATAGCATTTCCTGCCTAATGTGAAGTTCCTTCAGTTCCTCCATCACCCTAAGTTCTCTGGCCACTAGTACATCTGGGAGATTGTTTGTGTCTTCCTTAGTGAAGCCAGATCCAAAGTACCTGTTCAACTCGTCTGGCATTTCCTTGTTCGCCATAATAAATTCACCTGTTTCTGTCCTCAACGGACCCACATTTGCCTTATCTCATATTTTCCTCTTCACATACCTAAAGAAGCTTTCACTATCCTCCTTTACATTCTTGGCTAGCTTGCCTTCGTACTTCACCGTTTCTCCCCGCATTGCCTTTTTAGTTATCTTCTGTTGCTCTTTAAAAGTTTCCCAATCCTCTGGCTTCCCGCTCATCTTTCCTATGTTATACTTATTTTCCTTTATATTTACACTGTAGATGATATATGCATGTGCCTTTAACATAGTGACCTCATACCTACTAACCACTCCCCATATCACAAGTATAAGTACAACCTCCCCACCCACAGATCGCTCTCTAGTTCCTGTAACAGACCACGTACAGCTAGTGCAATATGTAATGCTCCAGTATGAATAAAGATAGTAAAGTAACGATGCCTCGTTTAAGATTCTTTACATGGTGTCAAACCACTTACCTTGCGCCTCCTGTATATCGGTTTATCATTTAATTTTGTCCCAGTTTTTTTGTTTCCCCCGCCCTCCCATTTCTTTGTTATGGCCTCTTCTGCCCGTAAGCCTGGTGTGCTCGTTTTCGATTTAGACATCGCCCTTCGATGGGACGTATTCAAACGTGACTTTGAACACTATGTCACGATCGCTCATCCTGCCGCCACCGCTGATCTCAAAGCCTCTCTGGTTCTCAACTTGGCTGGTCCCGAGGCCCTGACTCGCTCTGACTTCTTCGTCTACGCTGCTGGAGAATCAGCTCGGGACCCGGTATGTCTGGTGGCTAAGTTTGATGCTATTTGTGATATCCCAACAAACTGCATCTTAGAACGTTTTAAACTGTTCGCGCGGCGTCAGCTCCCTGGGGAAAATGCTGAGAACTATGTCTCTGGGCTGCGCCACCTGGCCAGGCGCTGCCGCCTCCACACGTGGACCCCCGATGAGATTATCAGGGACCTTCTGGTTTACGGTCTCCGCGATGATAAGCTCAGGGCCGAACTTCTGCGCAAGCCGGATCTGACTTTTAACGATGCGATGCACGCCACTCGCTTAGCTGAAGCTGTCACCTCGGCGGTGTCACCGGCTGAACAGGCGATTAACTTTGCCAGCACTCCCAGTCATCTGATGAACACGGCCCGGTCGCGGCCCCCGGGGTCGCTCGCTGCTCGAGGGGGACGTGCCCCGGGGTTCGGTACTGCTCCAGGGAGAGGTACCCGGGAAAGGTGCCCTAATTGCAACTTCACCACTCATCAATACAATGTGTGCCCTGCCTTGGGTAAAACGTGTAATGTCTGCAAGAAATTGAACCATTTTGCTGCGGCCTGTCGCTCCCGTGGGAAGCCTGTCGCTGCTCCGAGGGGAAATTTAAACAACCTTCTGCAAACTGATAGTGAGCTCAGCTCCCAGTGCTATTTCGATGCACAGTCTGTTTCTGCATCCGACTCCTCTCAGGGGGAGAACAGCTTGTATACTGTGTTGGGCGCACCTGCTATGATAACGGACCCTTCTGTGCGAGTCACTGTGAACAACTCGACCTTCACTGCTAAGATTGACACGGGGGCGGTTGCGAACGTAATGTCAACATCTCTCTTCAAACAGATAAGGACTAATGAGCAGATTTTTTCTCAGAACTCAACCTTGCATGCCTACGGGGGGGAGATTCTTACTCCTGTGGGCAAGGCCACGCTACGCTGTAAGATACTAGAGACCTCTCGGCCCCTCACCTTCTATCTCCTCAATCGAAAATGCATTCCCCTGCTGGGCATCCGGGCATGCCAGGAAATGGACTAGTATCCTTCCACCGTGACATCCACCAGGTGCAGGCCCTCATGGACCCGCTGGCCGATTATCCCGACCGCTTTGATGATGAGCTAGGCAAACTACCCTGCAGCTACAAGATTGTAGTGGACCGTAAGATCGATCCAGTGGTCAATGCTCCTCACCGTGTCGCCTTCGCCATGAAGGACAGAGTGGAGTCGACACTACACAGTATGGTACAAATGGGCATCCTAAAGGCGGTCATCGAGCCCACCAGGTGGGTCTCTTCCATGGTTGTTGCTGCGAAAAAGGACATGAGCGAGATACGCATCTGCATCAACCCCAAAGACCTCAACCTGGCCATTAGACGCCCGCACTACCCCATGAGAACGGTAGAAGAAGTCGCTGCACAGGTTGGTCCGGTAACGTTTTTTTCTGTCCTCGATGCCAAAAGCTCCTTCTGGCAGATACCACTGGACGAGCAGTCGTCCATTTTGACAACTTTTGCCACCCCCTACGGGAGGTTTCGGTTCCTTCGAATGCCATTCGGAATCAACTCTGCCAGCGAGGTATTCCAGCGGACAATGGAGCAGTTGTTTTCAGGTCTACCATGCGCCATCATTGTTGACGACATCCTCGTTTACGGCAAGGACGTTGCCGAACACGATGTCAACCTCCGCCAGGTCCTGGACCGGGCCCGGCAAATCAACTTGAAACTTAACCCCAAGAAGTGCCGATTCCGCGTCCCGGAGGTCACCTATGTTGGACATGTATTCACCGCCGAGGGGTTAAAGCCAGACCCGCAAAAAACGGCTGCCATTTCAGGGATGCCTTCTCCTACTAATGTGGCAGGCCTACAACGCTTCCTGGGCTTGGTAAACTACCTGGGGAAGTTCATCCCCGACCTCAGCGAGCTCAGCGCTCCCCTGAGGGATTTGATAAAAAAGGACACGTCCTGGGCTTGGTTCCCCCACCATCAGAAAGCATTCGACATTCTTAAGTCCAAGCTGATCAGCACCCCCACGCTCAAGTTTTTTGACCTGCAGCGTCCCATTGTCCTCACCTGCGACGCCTCTCAGTTCGGACTCGGTGCCGCCTGTCTCCAGGTCCATGACGGCCTACAGCTGCCTGTCTCCTTCGCATCCCGCACCATGACCGTCACCGAACAGCACTACGCGCAGATTGAGAAGGAGCTACTGGCCGTGGTGTTTGCCTGCTCCAAATTCAGAGACTACATCGTGGGCAACACTTTCACCATTGAAACTGACCATCAGCCACTTGTCACCATCCTCAACAAGTCGATCCATGTGGCCTCATCACGCCTACAGCGCATGATGCTGCAGCTCCAGCGCTTCACGTTCACGGTGGTTTATCGTAAGGGCAAGGACATGTTCGTGGCCGACACGTTGTCTCGCGCCCCGCTGTCATCCACCGTTCGCCACCCATATGAGATGTCTGATCTATTGGTGCTCCAAATGGACATCGTCCCTTCACAACAGATGAAGTCCCTGGTTGAACACACTACCAATGACCCTGCCCTGCAACAGCTGTCTGCCATCATCCAGCGGGGCTGGCCCGACCGTCGTTCCGCATTGCCGGCTGGTGCCGTGCCCTACTTCCCCGGTCAAGTTGTCCGTATGCAGACCACTTCCGGTCACTCCAAGCTCGCCACCGTCGTCGGCTCTGCGGGGTCGCCCAGGTCTTATCTCGTCGACCATGCTGGAGCCATTTACCGACGGTCCCGCCAGCACCTTCGGCTCGTCAACGAGCCGCGTCCTCCTGCCGCGGATCCCTTTGCTCCCCCACTGCCGGCTTCGCGTCCGGGCGTTGCTCTGCCCGTCCTTCCTAACATGCAACGTTCTGCACCTCCTCAACTCCTTCCATCCCACCCTGCTCCGACTAGTCCTCGCTCGCCTGCCCGCGCACTGCCCGCTCCTGATCCCGCATCACCTCCGGGTTTGGTGCCGCGGTCTCCTCCGTCTCCTCCCGTTTCCCCCTTTCAGGTTCGTCTGTCCCCATCAGTGCTTCTTCCTCCTGCCGGAAGGGAGGATGGCGAGACGCGAACCCGGTCGGGACGTCTTGTCAAACCGCCTGTCCGCTATGGCGATTTTGTTTAACCATCCTAGCGCATGAGCCGTGGTCGCCCTGTCACCATTGTATTTGCCTGTCGATTCGGAGGGGAAGGATGTAGATGATATATGCATGTGCCTTTAACATAGTGACCTCATACCTACTAACCACTCCCCATATCACAAGTATAAGTACAACCTCCCCACCCACAGATCGCTCTCTAGTTCCTGTGACAGACCACGTACAGCTAGTGCAATATGTAATGCTCCAGTATGAATAAAGATAGTAAAGTAACGATGCCTCGTTATAGATTCTTTACACTTGACTTCCCATGTCAGCCACGGTCGCCTCTTACTCCCCTTAGAATCTTTCTTCCTCTTTGGAATGAACTGATCCTGCATCTTCTGTATTGTCCCCTGAAATATCTGCCATTGTTGTGCCACTGTCATTCCTGCTAGGGTCTCTTTCCTGTCAACATTGACCAGCTCCTCTCTCTTGCCTCCTTTGTCCCCTCTGCTCAACTGTAATACTGACACTTCCGATTTCCCCATCTCCCTCTCAAATTGTAGATTAAAACTTATCAAAACGTAACTTATGTCACTACCATAAGGCTCCTTTACCTTGAGTTCCCTTATCAAATCCGGTTCATTACGCAACACTAAATCCAGAATTGCCTTCTCCCTTGTAGGCTCCAGTACAAGCTGCTCTAAGAATCCATCTCAGAGGTATTCCACAAACTCCCTTTCTTGGGGTCTAGTACCAACCTGATTTTCCCAGTCTACCTGCATGTTGAAATCTCCCATAATCACCGTTGCATTACCTTTGCTACGTGCCAATTTTAACTCTTGATTCAACTAGCACCCTGTATCCAGTTTACTGTTTGGGGGGCAGTAGATAACTCCCATTGGGGTCTTTTTACCCTTACAATTCCTCAGTTCTATGCATACTGACTCCACATCTGCTGATTCTATGTCACCCCTTGTAAGGGACTGAATTTAATTCCTCACCAACAGAGCTACCCCACCCCCAATTTTATTACAGGTGACAGTTATAGCATGAACCTGCTGCACATGTATATCTTGGCAGAAGTGTTTGTGGGTTTGTGACGCGCTGTCAGAGTGGGCTGGATGAGTAACTGCAATCCAATTTGTTGTTGTACACCCAACAACCTCCGCGCGCTGGTACTGGAGGGAATGTGTGTTGAGGGCGGTGATATGGTGCCAATCTATCGGGTGCTTTCTCCTGGATTGTTCGAGCCTTTTGAATGTTATTGCAGCTGCACTCATCCGCCCACCAGCGATCCCCGCTTACTGACACTATCTTACACCACTAGGGACAATTTACAATTTTACCAAGCTAATTAACCTACAAATTTTACGTATTTGGTGCGTGGGAGGAAACCGGAGCTCCCGGAGAAAACCCTGGCAGGTCATGGGGACAGCCTACAAACTAGGGGAGGGTCGATCACTGGGCTTTTGACATAAGACAGCAACTTTACCGCTGCGCCACTGTGTCTCCTCTCGTTGTGGTTAATGTGAAAAACCTCATAGCACCAGTACCTTAGAATCAAAGAATGTACCTTTATGATGAACATGAGGAGGAATGTGTTTAGTCAGCCGGATGGTGAATCTGCGGAATTCATTGTGGAGGTCACATTGAGGAGTTTGACATATTCTTGATTTGTAATAGTGTCAAAGGTTGTGGGGAGAAGGTGGGAGATTAGGATTGAGAGGGAAAGATAGATATTCCACGATTGGATGGCAGGTAGACTTGATGGGCCGAATGGCTTATTTCTGCTCCAATTACTTATGAACCATTAAAAGACTAAAGGAGGGAACGCCGTGAGGGGGGTGGGCGGAGAAAAAAGAGGGACCTGGCACTTTGGAAGCGCCCTTCATTGGGCCACTATTTGCATACATTGGGTATGCAAGAATTTCACTGTGACTTGTCACATGTCGCAATGAAGTATTCATTCATTCATTCACTGTCAAATATGCATTTACCAAAACCGTTTCAGCGAACTAAGTATTGAACAATTACATTTTCAAGAATTATATAAACATAAATCTAGATGTGGTCTTACCAGGACAATTTATAATTGGAGTACATCATTTTGCCCAGGTTATTCAAATTTCCCTACAGGGCGACAAGGTTCCGTGTTTCATGTGCCGAGATACTCAGGCCCTCACTAACACCATTGTTATTCAATTTCTCTTTATTATTTGTCCCAGATGACATTATTGATGGTTCATCCAGTGAGGATGTATGAGGGGCTGAGAAATTGAAAGGGAATGATCACCATGTGGGGAGCATAGTCCCCCCCCCCACCCACAAATAGTCAACGGGAATTGGAAGCGTTTATGCCGGGAGATTGCAGGCAGCTGCAGAGTTGTCACAGTTAGGGGATATTCCCAATATAGACTGGGACTGGCATAGCCGTAGACTCAAAGGTTTAAAGGTTCATTTATTGTCACATACACCAATTGGTGTAGTGAAATTCGAGTTGCCATTGCAGCACACTAATAAGAATACAACACAACATTAAAGAAGAATTTAACATTAAACATAAAAACATCCCCCCACAATGGTTCCCACTGTGGGGGAAATGCACAAAGTCCAGTCATGTCATAGAGCACGGATAAAGTCCCATCGGCCCAACTCATCCATGCCGACCATCGTGCTGAGGGATTAGATGGGATGGAATTTGTCAAATATGTTCAGGGAAGTTTCATTTGGCAAAATGTAGAGGGACCTACAAGGCAGAGGGCAGTGCTTGATCTATTCTTCGGCAATTGGGAAGGGCAAGGGATGTGTCAGTGAGCGAGCCTTTTTTGGACCACGGGACCGCAGTTCCCACACACCCGAACAAACTATTCACGCAAACCTGATAATAAGGAACAGAAAATAACTTATGATTTAATGATGTTATTGACAACTTAGCAAAGGTTTTGTCAATGTGGTGAACATTATCCACTTTACAGTTTGGAACAAACTATGTGACGGATCTGCTCCGCCATCTACTGGCTGTGTCTCTGGTGACTTTCTTCAAACTGATAATGAGGTTCGAGCGAAACAAAAAGCGCAAACTGCTGGAGTAACTCGGCGGGCCAGACAGCATTTATGGAGAACATGTCTAAGCGACGTTGCGGATCGTGTCTTTGCTTACTTTGGTTTAGACTCAACAATCTGTGGGGATATATTTATTCTGATTCCGGTTCTCCAGAAATGCTACCTGGCACATTGAGTTATTCCAGCACTTTGTAGTTTTTTGCTGAAACAAAAATACAAATACTTCTGACGAAAGGACAACGTCACCAAGCCATGTTCTCCAGATATACTGGCTGTCCCGCAGATATTTTCGCACCTTTCTGTCCTATTGTCGCTTTGGGTTTCTGCTCAACTTCCGGCATCTGCAGTTCCTTGTGTCTATTTAAGTTCTGGTGACCATGTTCACAGGTATCACAGTAATATATCATGGTTACGGCACAGCCTTACATCTGGTGTGGCGGAGACAACAACGCAACAGAATGAAGTGCATTAAATATTAACAGGTTAACACGGGTTACACAATTCCACAGAATTCTCAGTTTAATAACAGTTGTGAGGTAGTTCCTGATATTTGAAGAGTGGCACCGCCGTCACACAAGCTGAATAAAGCGGAACTGTGAGGTTCACCATGACTAAATAACTCTTTTGGAAACTGTAACAACTTTGGTCTAATGTACGCTGAGGCCTCCACAATATGCATGCAGCCACCGAAGCCCTGGACTTTGAATGTGAGTTCCAGCCCCAGTTCAGCGTCATGTCTACAATGCAGCAGCAACACACTGTCCTCCCACAACACCATGGTGGAATGCAAGCCCAGATATTAGTCTTTCAATCTCTACAATGCACATTAAACCAACATTCTACTGATGCTGAATTCAAATACATTTTAAAGGTTAATCTGAAGTGACGAAAAGTAAATCACTTTGGAATTTATTGTGAAGAGACTTGTGGTCAGTGTCCTGTGCTCTGGGGTGTTTTGTTGGCTTCATGATGCAAAAAGCACATTAGGTTGGATGAGCCTTACTGCCATTGGTAACCCTCAGGTGTGGTTGTTGGAGTTTAAGCCACCCATCCAAAGACGTGAGTGTAATAGCTCCTCGGGGCAACAAACTCGGCCCAGCTGCTTCGTGAATGACATTCATACCAGTGTAGGGATGTGCATAATGTTCAATTCCATTTGCAACTTTTCACCAAACAGGGCAGTTCATTTCTACAGCAAACAGGATGTAAGCAGCATCTTGACGATTACCATGTGCCCCGCTAGTGCTGGCACTGATCATCTCCAACAAGAAGTGAAACTACATTTCCTTGATATTCATTTGGATTACTGTTGGCTCCACATTCACTTCTCTGGAGGTTAGCATTGAGCAGTAACTCAACTGGACCAGCCATGTAAATTCAACAAAAGTAGTTCAGGGAGAGGGGTTATGAATTCTACAGCGAACAACCCACCTCATGACAAACCCAAGCCAATACAAGTTCCACCCAGCCCCAGAGAGGAGAAGTTTAAATGTCCTCCAATGGCCAGCTTAGTAAAATATCATCAATGACCAAGACCAGCAATACAATTTAATTATCTCAGTCATCTTCCAATCTATCCATTGCCTCAGCCATCAGCATACCATGGTTAATTTAGTTTACAGATGCAGCACAGAAAAGGTCCCTTCGGCCCACCGTGTCCGTGCTGACCAGCGACCCCCACACACTAGGGATAATTTACAATTTTACTGAAGCCAATTAACCTCTTTGGTGATTGGGAGGAAACCAGAGCTCCTGTAGAAAACTCATACTGGTCACGGGGAGACCGTACGAACTCCGTACAGACAGGATCAATCCCAGGTCTCTGGCACTGAAAGGCAGCAACTACCACTGTATGGTTGCAGCGACCTCATTGGTCGACAACACTACACTTCCTTAACCAATGAGTTCTACTTTAAATGAGCAAGCGGACCATGACAGCAGTGGGACGCTGCCATGTTTAGTAGAACACAGGGTGCTGGAGTAACTCAGTGGGTCAGGCAGCATCTCTAGAGGACATACATCGCCCTTCATAATGTTTGGGACAAAGACCCATCATTTATTTATTTGCCTCTGTACTCCACAATTTGAGATTTGTAATAGAAAAAAATCACATGTGGTTAAAGTGTACTTTGTCAGATTTTATTAAAGGCCATTTTTATGCATTTTGGTTTCACCATGTTGACATTACAGCTGTGTTTATACCTCATCCCCCCATTTCAGGGCATCATGATGTTTGGGCACATGGCTTCACAGGTGTTTGAAATTGCTCAGGTGTGTTTCATTGCCTCCCGAATGCAGGTATAAGAGAACTCTCAGCACCTAGTCTTTCCTCCAGTCTTTCCATCACCTTTGGAAACTATTATTGCTGTTAATCAACATGAGGACCAAAGTTGTGCCAATGAAAGTCAAATAAGCCATTTTGGGACTGAGAAACAAGAATAAAACTGTTGGAGACATCACCCAAGCCTTAGGATGACCAAAATCAACTGTTTGGAACATCATTAAGAAGAAAGAGAGCACTGGTGAGCTTACCAATCGGAAAGGGACTGGCAGGCCAAGGAAGACTTCCACAGCTGATGACAGAAGTATTATCTCTATAATAAAGAGAAATCCCGAAATAGTTGTCCGACAGATCAGAAACACTCTTCAGGAGTCAGGTGTGGATTTATCAATGACCACTGTCCACAGAAGACTTCATGAACAGAAATACAGAGGCTACACTGCAAGATGCAAACCACTGGTTAGTGGCAAAAATATGATGGCCAGGTTACAGTTTGCCAAGAAGTACTTAAAAGAGCAACCAGTTCTGTAAAAAAGCTCTTGTGAACAGATGAGACAAAGATTAACTTATATCAGAGTGATGGCATGAGCAAAGTATGAAGGAGAGAAGGAATTGCCCAAGATCCAAAACATAGCACCTCATCTGTGAAACACGCTGGTGGGGGTGTTATGGCCTGGGCATGTATTGCTGCTGAAGGTACTGGCTCACTTATCTTCATTGATGATACAACTGCTAATGGTAGTAGCATAATGAATTCTGAAGTGTATAGACACATCCTATCTGCTCAAGTTCAATCAAATGCCTCAAAACTCATTGGCCGGCGGTTCACCCTACAGCAAGACAATGATCCCAAACATACTGCTAAAGCAACAAAGGAGTTTTCAAAGATAAAATATAGTCACTTCTCGAGTGGCCAAGTCAATCACCAAATCTGAACCCAATTGAACATGCCTTTTATATGCTGGAGAAATCTGAAGGGGACTAGCTCCCAAAACAAGCATAAGCTAAAGATGGCTGCAATACAGGCCTGGCAGAGCATCACCAGAGAATACACCCGGCAACTGGTGATGTCCATGAATCACAGACTTCTAGCAGTCATTGCATGCAAAGGATATGCAACAAAATACTAAACATGTCTACTTTCATTTACATGACATTGCTGTGTCACAAACATTATGGTGCCCTGAAATGGGGGGGACTATCCATTAACATTGCTGTAATTTCTACATGGTGAAACCAAAATGTATAAAAATGGCCTTTGTTAAAATCTGACAATGATCACTTTAACCACATGTGGGTTTTTTTAATTACAAATCTCAAATTGTGGAGGACAGAGGCAATAAATAAATGATGGATCTTTGTCCGAAACATTATGGAGGGCACTGTAGATATGCGAGGTTTCACGTCGGGGCTCTTTTTCAGAATGAATAAGGATCCGATGAAGTGTCGCGACCCGAATCGTCAAATATTCACATCCTCCAGAAATACTACATAACCTAGTGAGTTACTTCAGCACTTTGTGTTCTACATACGTTCCAGCATCTGCCTGCAGTTCCTTGTGTTTCCACCAATATATATTGGTTCCCCACAGCAAGCCACACACCATCTTGATTTCTACTATTTTGCGGCTACTTGAATATTGCCAAAAGTAGAGGCGTTGGTGTGCTTTCTTGGTCGTTGCTACAATATGGGTTCTCAAGGAGAAGTTGATGGTAATATTGACTCTTACGAATTTGAAGTTTTCAATCAGCTCTACCTCGGCGCTGTCAATGCAAACTGGGATATGTGTACCGCTACGCATCCTATAGTCGATCACTATCTACTATGTCTTGCTGAACCATTTAAAACACGCTTTCCATTTTCCCACAATAATCACTTGGACAGTTAAATACAATAGTCCTGTTGGAATTCCGACAGACGTCTACATCAGGGACAGAAATGCTAGCGATATATAACTCAGAACCTATGGGGAGATGAGCAGCATAAAAACACACGGATCTTACACATTCTTTTATAAAAAACAGGATAGCAGTGTTTCATGGTTATTCAAGGCATATAGACATACTTGTTGAAGAGGGAAAATAACATGCACTGTATTTACAGCAACAATTTATCACAATTAACGGAATTAGTTTAATAAATAACACCTATGCTTTTCTCAGTATAATGCTGAGATATTGAGCATTCACTCGAGAGCAGACTGGGTCACAGTATAACATTGACTGTCATACGGCAGCCCCTACAATGCGGCTCTCCCTGAGTACTGCAGCGGGATCCGCCTGAGCTGCGACAGAACCACAGTCACGCAGGTGCCGGGAGTGAGACTTGGAGCCTCTGATTTAGTAGAGAGGTTGAATTAACACAGATAAAACTATAAAATGAATGCAATCAGTCTTACAGGATGGATAACAATTGACACAAAAAACACAATGGAGTTTTTCAAAGGCTTTTGAGCAGTAAATCGAGTTTTATGAATCGTTTTTCGTTGAGGAAAAACTTTTTCACACAGAGAGTGGTGAATCTCTGGAACTCTCTGCCACAGAGGGTAGTTGAGGCCAGTTCATTGGCTATATTTAAGAGGGAGTTAGATGTGGCCCTTTTGGCTAAAGGGATCAGGGGGTATGGAGAGAAGGCAGGTACGGGATACTGAGTTGGATGATCAGCCATGATCATATTGAAAGGTTAAGTAGGCTGGAACTCTACTCTTTGGAGTTTAGAAGAATGAGAGGCGATCTCATTGAAACATATAAGATCGTGAGGGGCCTTGATCGGGTGGATGCACCGAGGATGTTCCCAATGATCGGGGAAACTAGAACTAGGGGACATAGTTGTAGAATAAGGGGGGGCTCTTTTAAAACTGAGATGAGGAAGAACTTCTTCACCCAGAGGGTGGTTAATTTATGGAATTCACTGCCCCAGGGAGCAGTGGAAGCAGAAACATTAAATATATTTAAGTCGAAAATAGATGGTTTTTTAGCTGCCAAGGGGATAAGGGGCTACGGGGAGAGGGCAGGGATATGGACCTAGGTATGGTTAGTATAGTAAGACCTGAGTGATTTCCAGGACAAGTGTCGATCGCCTGGATTGGGGTCGGAGAGGAATTTCCCGGATTTTTTTCCCGAATTGGATCTGGGTTTTTATCCGGTTTTTTGCCTCCCCCAGGAGATCACGCGGTTCTTGGGGTGGAGAGGGGTGATAGCGGTATAAAGGGGAGGGTAGTGTCTTGTGTTCTGTGTCTTGTGTCTACTGTTTGTGGGTAAGGGTGTCTGTTTAGTGTTCAGCCATGAGCGAATGGCGGTGCGGGCTCGATGGGCCTGGTGGTCTACTCTCGCACCTACTTTCTATGTTTCTATGTTTCTAATGGCGGTGCAGGCTCGAAGGGCCGAATGGCCTACTCCTGCACCTATTTTCTATGTTTCTATGAAATAAAGATAACTGCACCAACTTTGAGGGTAATCATCGTTTCACAAGTGAGTGACACCAGCCAGCTTTATCTGGAGCCTGTCTGCTCCATTGCTCAGCACAAAATATTTTAATGAACTAAGACCAGAAAATAATTCTGCTGGTGACTAAGAAATAATTAGACAGATACAATAGGACAGGTTTGGAGGGATATGGACCAGTCTCCCCCCACCCCCACCCCGTCTCCTGGTCTCTGCCCCCATCTCCCGGTCTCTCCCCCCCGTCTCACCCCCTCTATTTGTCACCTCTATCTGCCACCTGACAAATACAAAATTGAAAAATCTATACTCACTGAATCTACAGAGCTTCGTTCGATGTTTATTTATAGCGCTTGACCTTGGACAAATCCCATGATTCCTTGCGTTTTTCGGAATACCAAACTCGCCTACGTTTGCAGGTAAGGCCATCGGGTCAAAGGGCGTGACGCATGGAGCAGCTCAACCCTTCAGGAGGACACGGCAGCCTCCGGCATACACTGTTAACACACGAAACCCGCACTTTCTTACCTATTAAAAACCGCTGAAATGGTCAATTTTTGCGCTATAAATAATTGTGGAGGGTGACTGAGCACTCTGACCCAAATGCTATTGTATCTTTGCTCTGAATCCGAGCAGAGTTGGGGACAGTCTGGTCCCTCCGCCCACCCAGAGTCACTGACCGCGCTGCACCGGCACCCCCGACCATCACCACCCCCCCGACCACCAACCCCCCCGACCCCCCCCGACCACCCTCCACCACACCCTAAACCCCCCCCCCCCGACCACCACCCACACCCCCTTGGCCGCGGGGACAGGCGGCCTGGGATCCGCGAGTGTGGAACCAGTCAGTGTGGAGTCCGGATGCTGGGACAGAAGACTGTACTGGCAGCCAGAGTAAGTGCTTACCTGACTTTCACCGCATACTCCAGTACGGGCACGGGTCATGACCTCGACTGCCGTGCAACCTCCCTATTAACATGTGCCGCACAGAAGTGCTGGCATTGATCATCTCCACCAAGAAAGAGTGTAGTGCCATATCCGTCATCTTCAGTTAGATTGCTGTTAGCTCCACATTCAATATCCTGGGGGTTAGCACTGAGCAGGAACACCTAACCCGCAGCCAACAATGGACCGTTTCCTTGATCATCGTTCGTTGTTTTTTTGCACCTTTCATGCATTTGTCCCATATCTATCTATATCACCATCTATATCTCTCGTTTACCCTTTCCCCTGACTCTCAGTCAGAATTCGACTCAGTCTCGACTCCAAACGTCACCTATTCCTTTTCTCCACAGATGCTGCCTGACCCGCTGAGTTACTCCAGCTTTTTGTGTCTCTCCATCATTTATCGGACGTTAATAACTGCTGCCTTCTGCGCTCCGTCCTGACAGGTTGCTGTTGCCCTCCCCTGGTCAAATGCAGTATAGCAGTTTGTTTCACGGACAGCAGAATACTGAACCATTTAAAACACGCGTTCTATTTTGCAACAATAGCCACCTGACCTGGACAGATAAATACAATAGTTCAGTGGGAATTCCTATAGAGGTCTACGTCAGTGGAAGAAACGCTAGCGGTAGATAATTCAGAATCTGTGAGGTGATGAGCAACACAAATACACAATGAAAACTATTTATCAACTCAAGTCAAGACACATTTATTTATATAGCACATTTAAAAAACAACTCTCGTTGGCCAAAGTGCTTTACATTTGTTATAAGAATAACACAAACAAAACAAAGTACATACATATATTCATGTAGCCCTCACTCAGAGAACGTCAGGAAAGGCTTGGGAGTATAGATAAGTCTTTAGTCTTGACTTAAAAGAGTCGATGGAGGGGGCAGTTCTGATGGGAAAGGGGATGCTGTTCCACAGTCTAGGGGCTGCAACCGCAAAGGCGCGGTAGCCCCTGAGCTTATGCCTAGACCGTGGGATATTCAGCAACCCCAAGTCGGCCGATCTGAGGGGCCTGGAGGTGGAGTGGTGGGTGAGAAGACTTTTTATGTAGGTGGGGGCAAGCCCATTGAGGGCTTTGTAGACATGGAGGAGGATCTTGAAGTTTATACGGAACCGCACAGGGAGCCAGTGGAGAGAGGCCAGGATCGGGGTGATGTGTCCCCTTTTTCGGGTGCCCGTCAGGAGTCTCGCTGCGGGGTTTTGGACCAGTTGCAGGCGGGACAGGGAAGATTGGCTGATGCCAGTTTAAAGGGAGTTGCAGTAATCTAGGCGGGAGGAGATGAATGTGTGGATTATCTTTTCCAGGTCATCAAACTGGAGGAATTGTTATATTTTAGCTATCGTCCGAAGCTGAAAGAAGCAAGCTTTTACCACGGCGTTGACTTGTTTGTCAAATTTCAGTGCCGAGTCAAATATCACGCCAAGTTTTTTGATTATCATATAACATTCAGGATTACTCAGCTTTATGCCTATTGAAGGAGTATAGCTATCCTATAGAAACAAACAGCTGCAGATGCTGCCTTATACGGTTTTATATTCAGATGAGTGACGTTTCGGATCGGGCCCCTTCTTCAGACTGAAAGTAGGGGGTAGGAGAAGTGTGAAGAATAGGAGGCAAGAAAAGACCAGGATCAATCAGGGCCGGCCACAAATGACCGCAGGCAGGGTGGTGCTCTGTTAGACCTATTGTTGGCTGGGGAAGGTGTAATCTGAAGAAAGATACAATGGATTGAACTGTGGAACTAGTGCAACGACTAGGGGGAAGAAGGGAGCCAGGGAGTGAAAATTAATATTGGTAAAAGTTACCTAAAATTAGAGAATTCAACATTCATACCCCTGGGTTGTATGCTACCCAAGCGAAATGTGAAGTGCTGTTCTTCCAATTTGCGCGTAGCCTTACTCTGGCAATGGATGAGGCTCAGGGCAGAAAGGTCAGTGTGGGATGGGAAGGGGAGTTGAAATGATTGGCAACTGGGTGATCCCGTAGGCCTCGGCGGACCGAGCGTGTGTTCAGCGAAATGGTCGTAGGGTCTACCTTTGGTCTCGCTGATGTACAGGATCCCACATCGGGAACACTGGATGCACCAGTTGTGGTTAGAGGAGGTACACGTGAACCTCTGTTTCACTTGAAAGGACTGTCGGGGTCCCTGAATAGAGTCAAGGGAGGTGGTATAAAGGCAGGTGTTGCATCTCCTGCAGTTGCAGGGGCAAATACCCCAGGGGAGGGGGTGCGGGTGGTATAGCCATGCTTATTGAATGGGAAAAGCAACACGCAAACATTGATTGTCATACGGCAACCCCGACAATGTGGCTCTCCCTGAGTACTGCAGCAGGATCAGCCTGAGCAGCGACTAGAATCACAGTCACACAGGTGCCGAGAGTGAGACTTGAACCCTCTGATTTAGTAGCAAGAGCTGATCCACAGCTGAATACCGAATGTGAATAAGAAGATTAAAGTATAGCCACAATCAGATAAAGGGTAGAGATACCATCTATATTGAGGTGAATGGTAGCGACATAGTGGCGCTGCGGTAGAGTTGCTTTCATCTTGCGCCAGAGACACGGATTCTGGTTCTGATTCTGGTTAATTACTGCGCAAACACCTCATCAGTGGTTATCTCGCGCAGGTCGGACTGAGGAGAGTAGTGATTACATTTTGAAGTGGGCCTTTTTGACCAAGTTGAGGAGATCTATTTGCCCAATCCCCTTTTAAAATTACTTAGCATCGGGAGCAGCATGTGTGTTGGGTGGTAACCTATTCCATTCCCTTATCGTCCTTGGGTGAAGGGAATATTGGTAGCAAAGTTTATTGACATTTAGCGAGTTGATGATGTAGGGACCGTTATTTTGTCTTGTTTCATGGCAGTTGGTGCGCTGGGATTACGGGAGATTTGATGGTGTGATTTTGTGAATCTCCTTGTAAATTGCAATAAGTCTTAGCCTGATTCTGCGGAGCTCTATGGTAACCATCCGAGGGAAGTCAGCATATTATTCACGCTTGATTTATGCTTGTAGTCATTACATACAAAGCGGGCTGCTCGGCGTTGTACTTTCTCCTGAGTGATCTTGTTGTTGTTGTTGTTGAAAGGATCCCATACGGCTCCACAATACTCCAATTTGGGCCTGACCAAGGACTTGTAGGAATTCTCTTTGGTGGATGTACTACATGCGTGAACATTTCTTTTGAGTAGGCCGAGAGTTCTATTTGCTTTGTTGGACACTTGACATATATGCGTCGCCCAACTTAAATCTTTGCTTAATTAGACTCCTAGATATGGGTGATGGTCGACAGCAAGCAATGTATAGCTACCCGTGTTGTATTCCATAAATAATGGTTTAATCTTGTGTGAGACATGCACGGTGTGACATTTGGTTGTATTGAATGACATCTGCCAGGTTTTCCCCCTCACAGGGAGCATCCAGATCCTTCTGTAAGGACAAGCTGTCTTTTGATGTTTTAATCTCTCTATAAATTGTGGCATCATCTGCGAAGAGTCGAACTCTGGACGAAACTGCATTTGGAATGTCATAGATATACAGTAGGAAGAGCAATGGACCTATGACAGTCCCCTGTGGTACACCTGATGTCACAGACGTTTCAATAGACGTCTCTCCCTCCAAGAGAACTCGCTGGTGTCTCCTTGTCAAAAAGATCTCAATCCATTTTAAGAGGTTGCCGTCTATTCCTAAATGGTTGAACTTGTACAGGAGCCGCTTATGGGGAACCTTATCAAAAGCCCTACTGAAGTCTAATATAATCAGGTCAGTCTGACCCTTGTTATTGAGTGACCTGGCTAGATCATCAATGAGTCCCGCCAGTTGGGTTTCACATGTCGACCCTGTCTAAAGACATGTTGGTGGTTTGTTAGTGCCTTGTGGAAGTCAATATGGTCCATAATATGTCGGTGGATTCTATGTTCGAGAATCTTGCATGGTATGGAGGTCAGTGAAACTGGGCGATAATGTGCAGGATTTATCCTATCTCCTTTTCTATAGATGGGGACAATGTTAGCATTCAGCCAATCTTCTGGGAGTTCTCCACAAACCACAGACTTCTGAAAAATCTTTTGGAAGACTAGAGCTAAGCTTGCTGAGCAATTCTCTAAAACTCTGGCTGGTATCTTGTCTGGCCCTGATGCCTTCTTTGGTTTTATTTCTTCCAATAATTTCTGCACCCCGTTCGTTGTTACCTTAAGATCTGCAATTTTTGGAGTTTCTTGTGAGTTCAATGACGGGAATTTGTCTAGGTTTTCTTCAGTAAATACCGAACAAAACTGCTGGTTTAACACTTCGGCCTTGTCTGCTGCCAAAGTTACTGTCCGCCCCATTGATGTAAGGCTTGAGATTCCAAATACTTCCTGGCTCATTTTCTTGATGTAATTCCAGAAAGGCTTTGTGTCTTCTGATTTTAAACTTTCCCCTATCACATCAAGGATGTATTCTTGATGCGCTTTCCTGATTTGTCTGTCAATTGAACGCGGAAATTTCTTAAAATCTGTCCATGCGGAAGTTGGCCCAGATTTTCTTGCTCTGTTATAAAGCCTTTGTTTTTTCCTAATTGCACGCCTAATTGATGAATTTGCCCATGGTAAATTATATCTGGTGGAACACATTTTTGTCGGAATAAAACGGTCCATGGCCCCGACAAGAACTTGTTTAAAATCTAACCACAGCGTGTTTGTGTCTGTTGCTGCCACATAATCTCCTGTTAATTTCTCATTAAATTCTGATATGTGATCATCTATGGATGAGAAATCTGCCTTTTTGTAGAGGAACATCTTCCTTCTCGGTAGTCTAACTGCTTTGGCTGTCATCTTGGCTTGGACAATAACAGCATCATGGTCACTTGTGCCTGATGTAACATCATAACTTTCTACAAAGGAGGGATGGCTGACAAAACACAAGTCAAGTATATTTCTGTCTCTCGTGGGCTTATCAACCATTTGAGTGAGGTTAAAATCATTGGCCAAATCCAACATAATCTTGCTACATGCGATATTTCTTCCCCCAGTATGAAGAGAATTGCTGGACCAGTCGATATCAGGGAGATAAAAATCACCGAGTAGCCATACAGAAGCAGACTTTGGAATCTTGGATAAAGAGAACGTTAAATCGGAAGTGGCAGTGATGCAGTTGAACAAAGGGGACTATGAAGGCATGAGAGGGGAGCTGGCCAAAGTAGACTGGAAAGGGATCCTAGCAGGAATGACGGTGGAACAGCAATGGCAGGAATTTCTGGGCATAATCTGGAAGACGCAGGATCATTTCATTCCAAAAAGGAAGAAAGATTCTAAGGGGAGTAGGAGGCAACCGTGGCTGACAAGAGAAGTTAGGGATAGAATAAAACTAAAAGAAAAGATGTATAACACAGCAAAGAGTAGCTGGAAGCCAGAGGATTGGGAAACTTTCATAGGACAACAGAAGGAAACAAAACGGGCAATACGGGCTGAAAAGATGAAGTACGAGGGGAAGCTGGCCAGGAATATAAAGAAGGACAGTAAAAGCTTCTTTAGATACGTTAAGGAAAAAAGAGTAGCTAAGTCAAATGTGGGTCCCTTGAAGGCAGACACGGGTGAAATTATTATGGGCAATAAGGAAATGGCAGAAGAGTCGAATAGGTACTTCGGATCTGTCTTCACTAAGGAAGACAAAAACAATCTCCCAGATGTACTGGAGGACAGAGGATCTAAGAGGGTAGAGGAACTGAAAGAAATTTCCATTAGGCGAGAAATAGTATTGGGTAGGCTAATGGGACTGAAGGATGATAAATCCCCTGGGCCTGATGGTCTGCATCCCAGGGTCATCAGGGAGGTGGCTCTAGAAATAGTGGACGCATAGGTGATCATTTTCCAATGTTCAATAGATTCAGGATCAGTTCCTGTGGATTGGAGGATAGCTAATGTTATCCGACTTTTCAAGAAAGGAGCGAGAGAGAAAACGGGGAATTACAGACCAGTTAGCCTGACTTCGGTGGTGGGAAAGATGCTGGAGTCAATTATTAAAGAGGTAATAATGGGGCATTTGGATAGCAGTAAAAGGATTAGTCCAAGTCAACATGGATTTATGAAAGGGAAATCATGCATGACTAATCTTCTGGAATTTTTTGAGGATGTGACAAGTAAAATGGATGAAGGGGTGCCAGTGGATGTAGTGTATCGACTTTCAGAAAGCCTTTGATAAGATCCTGCACGGGAGACTGGTGACTACAATTAAAGCACATGGTATTGGGGGTAGGGTGTTGACATGGATAGAAAATTGGTTGGCAGACCGGAAGCAAAGAGTAGGAGTGAACGGGTCCTTTTCAGAATGGCAGGCAGTGGTGAGTGGAGTGTTCGGTGCAAGGCTCGGTGTTGGGGCCGCAACTGTTTACCATATATATTAATGATTTGGAAGAGGAAATTAGGAGCAACACTAGCAAGTCTGCGGATGATACAAAGCTGGGTGGCAGTGTGAACTGTGAAGAGGATGTTAGGAGGTTGCAGGGTGACCTGGACAGGTTGAGTGACTGGGCAGATGAGTGTCAGATGCAGTATAATATAGATAAATGTGAGGTTATCTACTTTGGCAGCAAAAACAAGGGGCAGATTATTATCTCAATGGGGTTAGGTTAGGTAAGGGGGGGGGGGGTACAGCGAGACCTGGGTGTCCTTGTACACCGGTCACTGAAATTTGGCGTGCAGGTACAGCAGGCAGTGAAGAAAGCTAATGGAATGTTGGCCTTCATAACAAGAGGATTTCAGTATAGGAGTAAAGAGGTTCTTCTGCAGTAGTATAGGGCTCTGGTGAGACCACATCTGGAGTATTGTGTACAGTTTTGGTCTCCTAATTTGAGGAAGGACATCCTTGTGATTGAGGCAGTGCAGCGTAGGTTCACGAGATTGATCCCTGGGATGGCGGGACTGTCCTATGAGGAAAGATTGAAAAGACTAGGCTTGTATTCACTGGAGTTTAGAAGGATGAGGGGGCATCTTATAGAAACATATAAAATTATAAAAGGACTGGACAAGCTAGATGCAGGAAAAATGTTCCCAATGTTGGGCGAGTCCAGAACCAGGGGCCACAGTCTTAGAATAAAGGGGAGGTCATTTAAGACTGAGGTGAGAAAAAACTTTTTCACCCACAGAGTTGTGAATTTATGGAATTCCCTGCCACAGAGGGCAGTGGAGGCCAAATCACTGGATGGATTTAAGAGAGAGTTAGATAGAGCTCTCGGGACTAGTGGAGTCATGGGATATGGGGAGAAGGCAGGCACGGGTTATTGATAGGGGACGATCAGCCATGATCACAATGAATGGCGGTGCTGGCTCGAAGGGCCGAATGGCCTCCTCCTGCACCTAATTTCTATGTTTCTAAGCTTCAAGTTCTCTTAAATGTTCCTGTCCTGACGATGGAGGGCGGTAAAATGCCGCGATGTATGTAGGCTTTAGCCCCTTTATGTGAATGCTAACCCACAGCACCTCGCAGTTTGCATCAAGATCTTTTTCTTCAGTAGCAGTATACAAGTTCCTAATAGCGATGAATACACCCCCATGGGAGTCCCCTTCCCTGTCTTTTCTAAACACCTGATAGAATGTTGGAAGAATTTCACCGACGGCAATGTCTTTGTTCTACCAAGATTCTGTACCGATTATTATGTCTGGGTTTTCCTGGTCTATAAGAGCCTGGAATTCTGCTTTCTTTGCTCTAATGCTCTGGCAATTGAGATTAAGAATTGTTTAAGTTTCTTGTTTACTGAGACCAAACTTCATCCTCTTAGGCTATGACTTGGCCCTGGAGTTTTTATTACCACCATTTTAGCTTTTTTCAGACTTGTGCTGATCACGATCTACTATCGGACTAGATGTCCTAGGGATAGGTGAAGCTGAATCAAGACGAGGTACGATGTCAGAGTCTGCAGATATGTTGAGATATTCTAAGCTGTTTGCCAAATTAATGCTTGCCTGGCTAAAAAATGAAGAGTCAAAATTGGGGAGTCCACAGTTGCAGCACACCCATGAGTACGACGGATGCTCGACATGCACATTATAAATGTGTTCATTCATGCCAGTACAGTTTCTGTGAAACCATGAGTCACATCCCTCACATTCAATTGCCTGTTGACCATACTTTGCTGCCTTGTTGCATACCATGCACGGGTATTTGGGTTGGTAAGGGCCGGGATTCAATGCTACTTCTCCAACGAGCATGATAATTAAGAAAGTATAAGTCATTGGTCTTAAATTAATTTTAGTCAGGATCCTCCCTTCCATTGCTGTAGATCTACAAGATGACTGAATAAGAAATTGGAACAAACTCACCCAGTCTTCGAAGGTGTTTTCTAGAAGTAAAGGTATAGTCCAGTGCACAGGAAAAGACTGTTCCAATATTTCCAGTAGTGGGTTGTTAGTGATTCTATTCAGAATCAGTAATGTGGTTGCAATTCATGATGTTTTAGTAGCTCAAACTGTACATGTGCCATGTTGCCATTTGTTGGGTTTCAGTGGTTGAATATCCAAGTCCCAATGTAGTGTTAAAAATACATACAACGACGATAATTTACAAGATAGTAATACCTAACAGTCCACAATAAAATGCTAATGTAATTGTACTATTTTCACGAAATACTGTAAAATTCTATTCTGACTACGAGTGCTGTTCGTACGGAGTTTGCACGTTCTTCCTGTGACCACATGTTTTTTATCCGGGTGTTCCGGTATTCTCAAACATTCCAAACACGTACAGGTTTGTCGGTTAATTAGCTTCTGTAAATTGTCCCGACTATGTAGGATAGAGATAGTCGTCGCTGGTTGTCACGGACTCATTGGACATAAGGGCCTATTTCCATGCTGTTTCTAGAGATACAGTTACATCTCTGGTTTTGAGATACAGAGATACAGAGAGAACTCAGAGAGAAGTAGGTGCATTTTAATGTGTTTTATTGGGAATCCGATTGCTACTGGTTAGGGCAGCATTTATTGCCTGTCCGTAATCGTCTGAGAAAAGGTGGAGTTAAAACATCCTCTTGAGCCGCTGTATTTTGGGTGGCAGTGTTGCACCATTTGCTGCAGTGTTTCGTTTAGATTAGTTTACAGATATAACTGGCCCTTCAGCCCACCAAGTCCACACCGACGTTGCTGAGGGAGAGGTCCCACTCCGCAGTAAGGTGAGGATCGTTGGATACTTTAGTGTGAACTTCACACTGTCCCAGTCCTGTTCTTTTCTATGTATTTTTATAGATTCAGCTTTTTGTGTCTATCTTTGGGTTAAACCAGCATCTGCATTTCCTTCCTACACTGTCTTTTCTATGTTCTATGTACTGAAGGAAGATGTCAGAAAGCTCGCAGGGTGCTGGTTACTCTTCAGATTGTACATATCCTCTCGGCCTTTTAGCAAAGAACAATTATAGTATCTGTTCTGATCAGTGAGCTGAGTCAGAGGTGGATCCATGCTGATTGGGGGACTTCATGATGTCCTTACATAAATAAAATGCTTCATACAGAATACACTCTCCCATGGACTGAAAAACAGAATATGAAAATCTATTAAGGAAACTGTCATGCTCTGCAAACATTAGCAGCTCACAGCATTCTCTGTTTCAGTTTCTCAGTGAAGTCTTTTTAAGTTCTACTTCAGATGTTTGCTGTACATTTTAGCATTTCATAAACCTGGTTTTCAAAGTATGTATATGATAATCCAGCACAAAATCAATAATTTGGCATATTGTAAAAATTAGTGAGTCTGGGACTCGACCCGAAACATCACCCATTCCTTCTCTCCAGAGATGCTGCCTGTCCCGCTGTTTTATTCCAGGTTTTTGTGTCTATCTTCGTAATAATTAGAGAATCAGTTGTTTGTATAATTTAATTTTGGTGTCAAAAATTGCAGCTGCTTCTTATTCGGTTGGTGGGCTGAGGAATGATTGATGGAATTTAATACAGAGAAATGTGAGATGCTGCACTTTGGGAGCACTAATGGGCAAAACCTACATGTTCAACGGTAGGGTTCTGGGGAGTATTGCAGAGCTGATGAGTTTAGGAAGGCTAATTTTTTCACGCTAAGGGTGGTGGGGGTATAGAATAAGGTGCTAGAGGAGGTAGCTGAGTCAGGTACTATTGCAACGTTTAAGAAACATTTAGACAGGTACATAGAAATATAGAAACATAGAAAATAGGTGCAGGAGGAGGCCATTCGGCCCTTCGAGCCAGCACCGCCATTCATTGTGATCATGGCTGATCGTCCCCTATCTATAACCCGTGCCTGCCTTCTCCCCATATCCCTTGATTCCACTACCCCCTAGAGCTCTATCCAACTCTCTCTTAAATCCGTCCAGTGACTTGGCCTCCACTGCCCTCTGTGGCAGGGCATTCCATAAATTCACAACTCTCTGGGTGAAAAAGTTTTTTCTCACCTCAGTCTTAAATGACCTCCTCTTTATTCTAAGACTGTGGCCCGTAGTTCTGGACTCGCCCAACCTTGGGAACATTTTTCCTGCGTCTAGCGTGTCCAGACTTTTATAATTTTATATGTTTCTATAAGATAACCCCTCATCCTTCTAAACTCCAGTGAATACAAGCCTAGTCTTTTCAATCTTTCCTCATATGACAGTCCCGCCATCCCAAGGCTCAATCTCGTGAACCTACGCTGCACTGCCTCAATCACAAGGATGTGCTTCCTCAAATTAGGAGACCAAACTGTACATAATACTCCAGATTTGGTTTCACCGGAGCCCTATACAACTGCAGAAGCACCTCTTTACTCTAATACTGAAATCCTCTTGGTATGAAGGCCAACATTCCATTAGCTTTCTTCACTGCCTGCTGTACCTGTAAGCCAACTTTCAGTGACTGGTGTACAAGGACGCCCAGGTCTCGCTGCACCTCCCTCTTACCTACCCTAACCCCATTGAGATAATAATCTGCCCCCTTGTTTTTGCCGCCAAAGTGGATAACCTCACATTTATCTATATTATACTGCATCTGCCACGCATCTGCCCACTCACTGAACCTGTCCAGAACACCCTGCAACCTCCTAACATCCTCTTCACAGTTTACATTGCCACCCAGCTTTGTGTCATCCGCAAACTTGCTAGTGTTGCTCCTAATTCCCTCTTCCAAATCATTAATATATATGGTAAACAGTTGCGGCCCCAACACCGAGCCTTGCGGCACTCCACTCGCCACTGCCTGCCATTCTGAAAAGGACCCGTTCACTCCTACTCTTTGCTTCCGGTCTGCCAACCAATTTTCTATCCATGTCAACACCCGACCCCCAATACCATGTGCTCTAATTTTAGTCACCATTCTCCTGTGTGAGAGCTTATCAAAGGTACATGGATAGGATAGGTTATATGGGCCATATGCAGGCAAGTGGGAGTAGTGTAGATGGGACATGTTTGCCGGTGTGGGAAAGCAGGGATGAAGGGCCTGTTTCCACGCTGCATGATCCTATGACTAGTCCATATAACGAGCTCCTGGAGGCATACCTAGGCAGCAGTCCTGGCTTGCCATCTGTGGAACCGGGGGCGCCCACCTGGAGTGGGTCCCAGGCTAGTCGTCTCCTTCTTGTACTAGAGGACCAGTAACTGGAGGGTGGAGAGAGCCAGCGATGGCAGTGGCCGCTGGAACAAAGGGACGGGAAAAGAACCTGGGGTCTTATCTACTTGCCCTCAAGGCCGGCTGTGGGAGCCCCCCACCCCCCCCCCCCCAACCCTCCAACCCTCAACCCTCACCCCTCCCCCTCCGGGCATGAAGGCACGAAGACTGAATACAGGAGGAGAGAATGACAGTTCGCTGATGATCCGGATGGAGGCGACGGCTACAACGGGCCTTTACAATTGAACTGACACAATGCTCAATTTACCCCTTCGGGAATGGCCAGGCCATTCATTACTCATCCCATCAGGAATAATGGTGGGATCTCACAAACCCACTCAATCATGCTTCCAACGGGAAACTAATTTATATGCAAGTCTTATAATTTTGAAAACTTATGGAAATCTTCAATATACTGTCCCTTCAATATATCTGAAACATCAGGATTTCCAAAAAGGTAACAAATATCCAATGAGGGGAGATGAAATTGCTGTCTGATGCAGTAGCACCATCAAATAAAGTGAACTTCACACCATCTCCCAAGAATGGACATGTAGAAAAAAATTACATTGGAAATGTTTGGCCAAGTGAGGGACAAGGATGAAAGGGGTAAACATAATACATCTAGAAAATAATTTTTAACATTTGGCTCCAGAGAATATTGATGAACAAAAGAGGGACGACGCAGATTGGAGAATAGTGAAGTCCTTCTTTGACTCCCCAATACACTGGTGGGAAGCTACCTTGGAGAGCATTCGAGGTTCTTCATCCTCAAAGATGTTCAGAAAGCAAGAGAGGGTCAACGGGAATTGTACCAATTCCTGACAGACTTGCAGTATCTCATACTTTTGCATTTGAGAGGGACGAATGTGAGGGCGGAACTCCCAGAGGTGAAGTGCCAGCAGAGTTCCCAAGATCATGTTCTCATCCAGAGTCTGCTCCATGGAGCAGGATGAGTCGCGCTCATGCTTCTCCTTGACAAAGGCTCACAAGAGTTCTGTGATCCACAGCTTTAAAAAAGTGACAGCTCGGTAACATTGTCACATACAAACACATTGAGGATCTGTAGATCCTTCTATACTGGTCTGTAAGTCAGAAAGACATAGACAGTACAGATTCCCCGAACGCCCTGAATATGGAGATCTTGGAGGACAGTAAGCTGAAGATTCTGGACCAACTAATGATCCTGGTGGATCTGACTGGCTCCACACATTCCTTTGATTTGTATAAAATTCACGGAAGTGATGGTTTGCCGTCTGAGTTGTACTTGGCTCTGTGTGACTCGTTGGGCCAGGCCTGCTGGAAGTGTACAATGCTATGATTCAGTATCTCAGACTCCTTGAGGAAGGGCATCATCATCCCCATATCCAAGCAGAATGGGGAGGAGGAGGATATTTGAATATCGGGGGTGTCTCTCGGTTCATCTAGGGATCAAAGATGGAACGGGTCAAAACGGGTCACGGTGCAGGTCCACAGACAAAGGTGGCAAAAGTGTATTCAACATCGCCCTCATCCTGAGGCCTACCTACCTTCATGTGTGGCTGCATCAGGCTGTGCATAAAGCCAAAGCGTGTGAGCCCCTAGGGTCATTACCTTTTGAAGCGCTACCTGTACAGTGTTGGGAAGGTTGGCCTGGCACTGATGCCGTGCAACATGTCGGTCAGCTGTCCATTGCCGTACCACTTGTCTTTGTGGACCAGGTCCTACAGATTAACACATTTGACAAGTCCATTCGGCAGTGGTCAGCACGGAACATCCTGTAGGCACTGCAACACAAGGACTTGATGGGTCCTGTGGCATAGTTCCCTGTACAGACTGCCCAACTTGTTTGGCAAGAACTCACCAGAACTCACCAATAAACGCCAGAACCTTCCCTTGCTGATGGTGAGAAGGACCTTCCAAGTCAGATCCTTCCTGTACCATCCGAGTCTGTCAAAAGATGCATGTTGCTGCTGGGATGGCTGCTACAGGGAGGATACGGTGATAAGGTCATGTGATATAAGCAGAATTAGGCCATTCAGCCTATCATGTCTATTCCACCATTCACTCATGGCGGCTCTATCGCTTTCTCCGAACCACATTCTCCTGCGTTCTCCCCATAACCTCTGACACCGAATATAAATTTAACAGTTGCCCACCTCTCTGCAGAGTGTGGAATTACAAAAAGGCACTGGAGACAATTCATTGTCATGGTTCATCCCAACAGCTCCGTAACAGAGGACTATCTGATTTACGGGTTGTTCCCACGGACACGTTGATGGTCGCAGACAGACATCAAATGCTTCTGGAAGAAACATCAACATGATCAAAGATACTTATTCTTCCTCCCAAAACCTGTTGGTCTCCCAGAATAGCCTGATGTCCATCAGGGAATGTTGCCGATGGCCCATTCCAGACTATACAGGTATGTGCTGAATGAGGGATGCACTGAAGCTTGGTATAGCCAACACCACGGGTCTATGAGGGAGGACCATAGACTAGGGTCCTTCTACTTCTGGACATGAAGGCCAGTCCAGTGGAGATGCCTCTCAAACAAGGGAAGGTGTATCACCCTTGGTGGCAACATGAGTGGCAAGGGTGTTTTGTTTAAAAATAGATGTGAGACAATGAGAATGTATGGAGAGTTCTTGCAGTTTTTATTTTGTATATACTTTTATTATAAATAAAGTTTATTTGTGGAAAACATCTATTAATCATATACTTTATGTTAATTTTGAAATACATTTTTTTTAAAGAATCCTAATAATGTAAATATTAGATATCTTAAATAATTCTGCTCCCGTCATTATTTGAAGACATGCATTTTCCTCTTCATTCTCCTTAGTTCCTCACTATTTCTTCGTCCTGATGGACACGTGGCAACGTGTCGTCTCTCCAGAGTCCCAAGAACTGAATTGTGACCAGTAGCAGCGTAATATAAGTGTTCCAATGCAATTTTTGTGTATCTTCACTTTCTGCAGATGCGTTGTTTGTTGTATTTTGATTACGGTAACATGTTTCCTGCACTTCTTTCCTGCACTCCTGCACTGATCTATCTCCAGTTTGTACAGGAATTCATGCTCCTTTATTCTGTCTTGGTTCTCCTCACTCTCCACTTCATCACTCAGGAGGTGGGGGTGGTACATGTGATCATTAAAACACGCAGGTTGAAAAACTGCAGCACAGTTGGCGTCCTCTGAACAACAGCCAGACAAGATATTCAGAAGGTGCACGTGTAATTAAAGTAGAAACTACATTTGTACATCTATCAGATACTCATCTTCCAACCTTTTAATAGTATGTGTAGGTGCCTTCCTGGTCTACAATTGTCCTCAGACTCTTCCCAGCAGGCAGCGGAGACGCCGAGGATGGAGCCTCGAGAAACAGAGCCCGCGGCCGAGAGAGTTGAGGAGCCTGCAGCTGAGACCTGGGTCAGCGCCATGGAGGCGTCCGGAGATTACCTGGCAGCAATAGTGGAGAGGTCGGTAGATGGTGCCGACTGAGGATCGAGGATGGATCATGTGAGAGTGAAGACACCGTTGCCGGAGGAAGGACAAAGGAGGACTCGGCGTGGGAGGACCGCCGGGAGGGATGGGGTAAAGAACAATGGAGGACCCAGCGTGGAGGGACCTGGTGCGAGGTAGGGGGGATGGGGAGAACAACGGGGGACCTTTGTTTTGTATACTTTGTAGCTTTGTAAGCGCCCTTTATGTGGCGACTAGTTGCATATCTAGTTGCCATTCATTCAGATATGTTTCACTGGAGGTGGCAAGTGAATAGCAATTAATGAGATCAGGACACAGACAATCAGTGTAACAACATGAATTACCAGTGCAGAAACCATTTAGAAATGTATTTAGATTTCATGGAAACTTTGTCATCTATTTAAAGATAATTTTTAAAAATCATAGATGGCATGTCCCTGATGCATTATGATTAGTTAGTCCCAAGTTTGGACTTTAAAAATCTATATTACCATCAGCAAGAAAAGACGAAGGACACTAAAGCCAGTGGGCAAGCATTGACAGAGTGCTAATGATCATTAATCAGAATAAAGACACAGCAGCAATAAAATGAAAAGCAGGTTGAAATGGATAGAGGTTGGCTGGATGGCAGAAGGCAAAAAGTAGCAATAAAGAGGGATTTTCTGGTTGGCTGCGAGTGACCAGCGGAGTTCCGCAGGGGTCCTTGCTGTTGCCCCTACTCTTCGCATTGCAGATCAATGATTTGGATGAGGGGATTGAAGTATTTGTGGCCAAGTTTGCAGATTGTGTGAAGATAGGTGGAGGGGCAGGTAGTGTAGAGAAAGCATGGACCCAGTCAAAGAACTCGGGACAGGTTGGGAAAGTGGGCAGACAAATGGAAGATGGAATACAGCATAGCAAAGTGTGGAATCATGCATTTTGGTAGTAGGAATAAAGGCATAGACTATTTCCTAAATGGGGAGAGAATTCAGAAATCGGTGGTGCAAAGGGAATGGTAGTGCTGGTACAGAATTCACAAAAAGTTCATTTCCAAGACGAATCGGTAGTAAGGAAGGCAACGCAATACTAGCATTTATTATAAGAGGACTAGAATACAAAACAGGGATGTAATGCTGAGGCTCTATAAGGCGCCAGTCAGACCGCATTTGCAGAATTGTGAGCAATTTTGGGCCCCATATCTGAGGAAGGATACGCTGCTGCTGAAAATGGCCCAGAGATTTACGAGAATGATCCCTGAAATGACAGGGTTAACATATGATGAGCGTTTGACAGCACTAGGCCTCTACTCACTGGAGTTTAGAAGGATGAGGGGACACCTCATTAAAAACTACTGAACAGTGAAAGGCCTGGATCGAGTGGATGTGGAGAGAATGTTTCTGGTCATAGCCTCCGAATTAAAGAAAGTTCCTTCAGGAAGGAGATGAGGAATTTATTTCATCAGAGTGTGGTGAATCTGTGGAATTCATTGCCACAGAAGGCTGTGGGGGCCAAATCAATGTATATTTTTAAGGGCAAGACTGGTAGATTCTTGGTTAGTACATGTGTTAATGGTTATGGGGAGAAGGCAGGAGAATGAGATCATGTGGGCAAAATAGTTGAACCTTTATTGAATGGCAGTAAACTTGATGGGCCCTATGGCTTTATTCTGGTTCTATCACTCATGAATATCAAAGGAAATGAGTCCCTGAGATTCAATCTTGCATTTTACCACTGTATTCACATTTATCACTCACCCGAGGTCCATTTAAATTAAAGGTTTAAATGTCAGGTAAAAAGAGCAATTGAAGGTAAAACGTGGAATATTCCTCTTTGAACCTACCATCGGCTATTAAAGGAAGTCAAGAAAGCCACTCACTCTTATCAACACGTTACACGGATGAGGACTTGCTCGCCGCGGACTGACTATGGAGGACCCTCTCGAGAGATGCAGCTCGCCCACCGCAGACTCCAAATCTGTCCCGTGCCGGAGCGAGAAAGGACTGAGAACAAGGGAATGAGGGGACCCGGTGGAGGACCGCCTAGAACAGTAGGCAGACCAGGCATGGGGCCGTCGAGAACAAAGGAGGAACTAACGGGCAGGGAATGGGTGTTGCCGCAGTGGCAAGCAGTAGACGACTCTTATATATAGTGGGTTCTACAAAAGAGAGGACAAAGCTTGACCTACTATGAGGAAATTGTGAAAGGCAAGTGACTGAAGTGTCTGTGAGCGAGACCATTGAGCACTCTTTTATTTGCTTTGAGATAGTTGCAGATAAAACATGGTGGGCCCACAAGTTTAACATTTTGAATTGGGAAAAGATCAAATTTGATTGTATCAAACAGTAATTTGCTGAAGTTGACTGAAATAGGTTGTTTGTGGGCAAATGGACGTACAGAAAAGTGTGATGAGTTCACGGCATGCATATTCCTGCTTGAGTGAAGCACAAGTGGGGGTAAGGATGCCTGGATGATGGGAGAAATTGAGGATCTGTTCAGGAAATAAAGAGCATACTTAAGAAGGAATGTCAGGAGATCAAAATGGGGGCATGAGTTAGCTCTGGCAGATAATATTATGAAATATCCAAATAGATTTTATGTACATTAAGGGGTAGAAGGTGACTTGAAAGAAAATAGAGGATTGTCACAAACCAAAACAACCATCTCTGTGTTGGGCAACTTGGGACAGTTAATGGAGATATCTTGTGGACAATCCATATGTTACATCTTCTGGGCCTCATCCGATATAACCATGGACACTGTGGGAAGCCTGAGCACAAATTGCAGGAACCCTGGCTGATATATATGAATCATCATTAGACACAGGCGAGGTGCTGAGAGACTGCAGGGTGACTCATGTTGTGCCTTTCTTTACAAGCTTGCAACACAGCTGTATGAATATCGACTGCTCTAAATTCAAGTAACATTTGCTTTCCCTCCCTCTCCACCCTCCCCCTTCCCAGTTCTCTGACCAGTCCGAATGTCCCCTTGATTAGATGTTATCTTGTCACCTTCCCCGAGCTAACAATGACCTATTCTACATTTTCCTTGAACTGCATCCTCTTTGATGTCTTGTTTTCACTAGTTACCCTTTTATATCTCTGTGTCTCCCTCTCCCTGTCCCATTCTGAAGAATGGTCTGGACCCGAAACATCACCCATTCCTATCCAGAGATGTTGCCTGTCCCGCTGAGTTACTCCAGCATTTGTTTCTATATTCAGTGTAAACCAGCAGTTCCTTCCTACACATTGTATCTGCATTTGGATAGATAAGGTCTAATTAGGAATAGTCAGCAATGATTGTTTTTTCCTGAAAGGGAGATCTTACCTGATGAACCAATTGGAAATCTTTGAGGCAGTACATAGCAGGATATACAAAGGAGAGTCAGTGGATGTGGTTTATCTGGATATTCAGGAGGCCTTTGATAAGATGTCAAACGTGAGGCTGCCAAAACGATGAGAGCCCATGGTATCAGAGGAAAGATACTAACATGGATAGCAGGTTGGTTGGATGGCAGAAAGCAGAGAGTGGCGATAAAGGAGACTTTTTCTGGTTGGCTTCCAGTGAACAGCAGTGTTCCGCAGGAGTCGGTGCTGATGCGCCTACTCTTCGCAGTGTATATAAATGATTTGGATGAGCGAATTGAAGGCTTGTTGGCCAATTTTGTAGATGATGCGAAGATTACAATATTACAATACAATATTACAATATTTATTCAATGTCATTTGAACCTCAGTGAGGCTCAAACGAAACTATGTTTCTACAGCCATACAAACAAAACAATTCCTACAAGACACACAAACATCCATCACAGTGAATCTCCTCCTCACTGTGATGGAAGACAAAGTCTTTTCTCTTCCCTGTGCACAATTTTTCTCCCGATGTGAAGCCCCAGGCAGGCGATGGTAAGTCCCACGGCCATTCAGGCCGCGCCGGGCGATGTCCGGCCCCGCTCCAGGTCTAAATGTCACAAAGTTGGAGCCCCCGGCGGGTGTTGGAATGTCCCGCGGCCATTAAAGGCGCGCTGGGCGATGTACGGCCCCGCTCCGGGTCGTTCCAACCCCGGGACATGGGCTGGAGAAGTTGCATTGTGGGAGTTCCGAAAAGCGGTCTCCCACCCGGACCCGCGAGTTCCCGATATCACAGTCCGGAAATCGGAGGTGCAAAGGGGCGATGAGTGCTGTTGCAGGATTCCCAAATATTGAATTTGCAAGTTGAATCGGTAGTAAGGAAGGCGAATGCAATGCTAGCATATATTTCTAGATGGATACAATATAAAAACTGGGATGTAATGCTGAAGCTTTATAACCCACTGGTCAAACTGCATTTGGAGTATTCTGAGCAATTTTGGGCCCCATATCTGAGGAAGGATGTGCTGGCATTGGAGAGGGACCAGAGGAGGTTTTTGACAATGATCCCAGAAATGATTGGGTTAATATATAATGAGCATTTGAAGGCACTGTGCCTGTACTCGCTCGAGTTTGGATGGATGAAGGGGGACCTCTTTGAAACTAACGGAATATTGAAAGGCCTGGATAGAGTGAATGTGGAGGATGTTTCCACTAGGGGGAGTGTCTAGGACCAGAGGCCAAAGCCTTAGAATAAAAGGGTAAACATTAAGAAAGGAGATGAGATGGAATTTAATTTTGGCAGAGGCTGGTGAATCTCTAGAATTCATTGCCACAGACAGCAGTGGAGGCCAAGTTAATGGATATGTTTAAAGTGGCGGTTGACAGATTCTTGATTAGTAAGTGTGCCAGGAGTTATGGGGCAAAGGTAGGAGAATAGCTTTGAAAGGAAAAGTTAGATCAGTCATGATTGAATGGTGGAGTAGACCTGATGGGCTGAATGGGCTTATTCTGCTCCTGGAATTTATGAATTTATGATTTTGTACATGGGAGATCATCAATTACAAACCTGATTGAGTTTTTTTAATAAAGTGACTAAAAAGCTTGTCCAGGGCAAATCTGTAGTTGTGGTCTGTTTTTGTGCTGTATGACTCAACCAGTATCCAAAATGGTTTACATACTTTCAATCAAATGGCCACGGAAGATTCCTGACCTCTCTGTCAACTCCCTTTACCTTTCCTGGTGGCTTCCCAGCTACTTTTTGCCTGCAGCTTCGGAAAGACCGCTGCTAAAACTCCTATCTCTGATGCCCTTAACATTCCGGATTAACCCGAGTCCCCTAATTTGAGGAAGGACATTCTTGCTATTGAGGGAGTGCAGCGTAGGTTTACAAGGTTAATTCCCGGGATGGCGACTGTCATATGCTGAGAGAATGGCGCGGCTGGGCTTGTACACTCTGCAGTTTAGAAGGATAAGAGGCGATCTTATTGAACCATATAAGATTATTAAGGGATTGGACATGCTAGAGGCAGGAAACATGTTCCCGATGATGGGGGAGTCCAGAAGGCAGGAACGGGGTATTGATTGTGGATGATCAGCCATGATCACATTAAATGGCAGTGCTGGCTCGAAGGGCCGAATGGCTTACTCCTGCACCTATTGTCTATTGAGTGCATCCAGATCCAGTTCCTTCATGCAGCTGGACATACTTCACACAGGTGTAGTCACCAGGGACATGCGGTCAGGGGAGGTAGAGCCTCACCTACCATACTCCCAATGAAAATAGCTGTTAAGAAAAGTTAAGAAAAATAATAATAATAAATAAATATAAAGATTTTTCCACTGATCTGTTATAAATGTCATTTCTATGTGAATCTAATCATTTTTTATAGTAAAAATCGCAACATTTTCACAGCTCCGCTGCAAGTACAGGGAGAGATGAGAGGTGAGGCAGCGATGAGCGTGTGCCAGATACCATCTCTATGTGTGTCACCAAAGTAATGTGTTTAAATCCCTTCATTACATGTCCTTACCTTCCATAGTCCAGGTAACGTATTTCACATATAAAGATATTAAAATTGTGCTCGCTGGTCTCATCATAAAACTGCATTGAAAAAGCTCCAGGGGAGGCAGCGATCACATCTGCCTCACAATGGGGCGTGTCTTGAGCCCAGTGGAGGAAGAGCGTGCGTCAATTACGTAGGCTCAGCCCACGTAATAGACGCTACCTCACTCTCCCTCCACGTTAGCTAGCCTCAGCAGCGGCGGCACAGACCAAAGATCATGGAGCGGAGCAAGATACGCCACTTGGGAAGGTAGACTTTGTCAGTACATTAGAAAGTTATTAGATTTTAAAAAAATAGATCTTTACTTATCACAATAATAAAGTCATCAATTTTTGTACTTCTGTACAGTTTTGTTTAGTTCATGTAAGGCAGGAGTCTCCAAAATATGGCCCGCGGGACACATCAGGCCCACCACCTGATTTTTCAAGCTCAGATTCGAGTCGGGGAGCGCGGCGGCCCGGGGCTGCTCTTAGTGTTGTTACCGGTTAGATCCCTCGAATTGTCAGAGCTGAGACATCACTGGGCCGCCGTGAAGAAGGGTGCAATGGTGCGGTGGGGGGTTCGGCGGCGGTCAGAATGGGATGGCTGCGGGTTATAACGTGCCATCGTTCCTCTCTCCCTTCTCTCTCTCTCCCCATTCTCCCTCTCTCTCCTCTCTCTCCCCATTCTCTCTCTCTCCCTTCTATCTCTCTCTCCCTTCTCTCTCACCCCCCATTCTCTCTCTCATTTTCTCTCTCTCTCTCTACTTTGCTCTCTCCCCATTCTCTCTCTCCCTCCCTTCTCTCTTTCTCTCCCTTCTCTCTCTCTCTCTCCCTCCCTTCTCTTCTCTATCCCTCCCTCCCAGCCACGGCTCCACCCTCTCACTCCTCGGGGAGAGGCGGTGATCAATGCAGGGAGGGCCGAGCCACTGATACTAGCCAGTGCCTCCCCAGCCATTGACCTCACCGCACGTCACTGGTAGTCACCACATTTCCCTGTACTCCCACATTCCGCTTGAGGAGCAAACTACTGCCTTACCTGCCACCCCGATTGCAGATGAAAGTGAAAAACAACTTGCCTTATCTTAACTTCAGGCTCCTCGCCGAAACCGCTCGAATCCAAGCCTCTGTACTTCACCTTAATCACAACCATTTGCAAATGCATCCACTGTAAAATAGCCACTCTGCTTGTGCCTGCCTTCCTTTAGTACAGCACTCGCCGTTTTTACTCATGTAAAGTAAAGTCTTATCGAATCCCTGGGTCCCCACCTTTCAGCTACGAAATCTCTGTTAACAGTAACCTGCCCTTATTCATATGACAGATGACAATAAAACACCCTTGACTCATCTAACAGCTGCTTTTCAGATTTCTCAGAGTCCTCATCTTGTCAGCTCTGCAATCTCTGTTGAAACAATGGTTTAACGACATCAGGGTTTATTGACCCAATTATTTTTTTAGAATTGCGGATAAACTGATGAAAATAGGGTGGTTCTCCGAGGCAGTTGCATTGAGATCTGATAGAGGTGGTTAAAATCAAGAAGAATCTGGGCAGAGTCGATAGAAACTTTTTTCATTGGGAGTGCATGGCGCAACGGTAGAGATGCTGCCTTACAGCGAATGCAGCGCAGAAGACCAGGGTTCGATCCCGACTGCGGGTGCTGTCTGTACGGAGTTTGTACATTCTCCCTGTGACCTGCGTGAGTTTTCTCCGAGATCTTCGGTTTCCTCCCACACTCCAAAGACGTACATGTTTGTTGGTTAATTGGCTTGGTGTAAATGTAAACATTGTCCCTGGTGGGTGTAGGATAGTGTTAATGTGCGGGGATCGCTGGTCGGCGCGGACCCGGTGGGCCGAACGGCATGTTTCCGCGCTGTATCTCTAAACTGAACTAAGAAGGGTTAATTAATATGGAAGACAAAAGTAATGAGATTTGGAAATTAGTCAGTGATATTCTTTTGTTGGAACAACAAGTAGTTAGGGTTTAGAATGCACCATCCTGGGTTGTAATGGAGGCAGATTGAAAGATGTCAAAGGCGATGTGGGTAACTATCTGAAAGAAAATAATCTGCAGAGCTGTGAGAGAGACAAGTAACAAATTTAGCTGGATTTATCTTAAATAGAGCCAATATGAACTCAGTGGGGAACTTGGTCTCCTTCTGTGCTCCGTTACCGTGTTAATTTGAAAATGCACCTCACAATCCCACAAAAATAAACTGCAATGATACATCCAATTTAGTTTAACATTTATTTTATTGTCCATCACCCCCCTGCCTTGTTTCAAAGCTGAATCGCAAGGGCCTCATTGATCAGCAGCGACTGCCTATTTGGAACATGACCTACTGAGGCATTTTATAAGGCTCCATTTGCCCACTCACTTCCACAGTCCAGGCACATATCGTTATAGGTCTCTCTACTCATTTGCTTAGTGTAGATATTGTTGATTGAAACAAATAATTGGAGGTAGCTTTTTAATGTGGATTTGAAGCTTACAAAGGTAACAAAGTTTGGGAACATAGAACAATACAGCATAGAAACAGGACCTTGAACCCATAACATCTGTGTTGAACGTGATACTGACCAACTTTTATCTTACTGCATACGATCAATGAGCTTATCCAAAAGACTGAAATGTCACTATCCAGCACCACTGCTAGACAATTCTTGAAACATGTCACGTTTTAGTCAAGCGAAAAAAAATTGTCCTCATTCATTCACAATCCTTGAATCCATCCTGTACTTTAGGCATCGTAAAATCAGAAAGACTTGAAAAGAACAAAATAATTTGAGATAGCAGTTGACAGCCAACATCAACTGTTGTGCATTACCACGAATCAATCTGCTTTTCTTTAGGTAACATTGAATGAATGAGAGGCATCTTATTGAATTATTGTAGTAAACAATTAAAATGTAGCATCTATATTCACTTGTAGGTCTTTATCAATTTTCATCCTCAAACTGTTTGATGTTTTGAAAGTTATTCTCGCAGCCTTTCTTCAAACAGGTCCCAGAGGAGAAAGCAGCATGTTAGTGCGCTGAGCATCTATGTTCGCATTTTGTTGGCAGAAAAGCTCTCTAAAATATTAAACCATTGATTCATTGTAGCATTTCATCTGTCCTGTAAAATAAATGCACGGAACTACAGGTTAGCAGAATGCCTCTGTTGTTGAATGTAAGTTTTTGCTGCATTGCACACAATATTAATGTGACCATCATCTAAACGTCTGTAGTTTTATAACCACCATATAGTGATGTTGGGAGTTTGGACACAGCATTTTGAATTAGCCTATGGTATTTTAGGTTAGGAGGCGCAAAGCAATTCAGTGTGTGAATGAAAGGGGTTGAACAGTTGCTTGGTGAGGAGCAGCAAAGTGTTGATTGGTTCGCTGTTTGACCTGTTGTTTTCTATTTGAATTAACTGGAGAAACATAAGATTAAATCTAAGCTCCAAAGGCCTTGAAGAAATGAAGACTGCGTGAAGCATGATGAAAGTAAACATCTCATGTAACAGCTGGATCTGGGGCAAGCAGGCATGATGCAAGGAAATCAATTTGGAGATTTGCAGGAAATAAATTGCTCATTGGAGAAATGTTGCTTGTAAAATAGCTTGAAAATGTAAATACTGAACAGGATACAATGCTTGCACTGAAAATATTAACTTTTATATACATAAAGTTTTTAAAAATTGTCAAATATGATGCAAAATTAACTGCTTGGAGGACCACAGCAGGTCAAGCAGCATCTCTGGAGCCAAATGGACAGTTGACATTTTGGGTCCACATCCCGCATCAGGACATACAATGTCAACGGATAGTTGATATTAAATACTGTATGTTATCTCTTTATATTCGTTCCCTACAGTTGCATGAGCCCAACACTTTTTTTTGTCTGTGTGACACCATCAAATGTAAACTGATGGTGGTGGGGGGGGTTGGGTGCGGTCACGGGGACGCCCGGGGTCAGGCCCGGGCTGATGGTGCTGAGGTCCAGCGGTTCGTGGGTAACCAGTTGGGCTGCAGGCCTGCACGTCTTTGCGTGGGGCGCGGTCACGGGGGACGGTCGGGGTTGGACCGGTTCTCTGACTCTGGCTCTGCCCGTGGTTCGCGGAGACTAGTTGGGCGACAAACCTGCACGTAATGGCGGGGGGTGGCGGACCCAACCTGTCACAATGTCTTTGGATTTGCAATGTGGAGCAAAGATAGAACCACTACAGCAGTTACGTGGGAGGGAAGATAGAACCACTGCGGTAGTTCTACCCTATACTTTGTGAATTGTCCCTAGTGTGTAGAACATAACTAACGTACAGGTGATCGCTGATCGGAACTGTGTTTCCACGCTGTATCTCTAAACTGAACTAAACTAAACCAAGCTAAAAGGGATCAAAACGGTATTTAAATGTGTAATTTTCCAGTATTCAAAACGCTTTGATACAGTAGTAAAGACAGTAGAAGAAACAAAGCAACACCAATGTACAGTACCTGTATCTCGACAACTAAAATAAAATAAAACCAAGAATCGTTCCATCCCCCTAGTAGACACTTACCCAATGATATTACCAAGTGTCTATAAGAGAGCAATTATGCATTTTGCCGATAAAGGGATCCAGTCACACTTCAAGAGAAAGTGTGTGAATGTATTGGGTCGGCCAGCATACATCCTAAAAACAAATGAATGAGTTATTGGCTTTGGGTTTGCTGTGGTCTTGCCATAGACCGTCATATTTATCTCGATACTTGGGAGGGTTTAAAATAGAGAAGCACATTTTGGAAGAAGTGAATAAAGGTGGGGGTTCGGATCAGTAGCACCCAAAGATAGGACAGAAAGAGAGGTGGTTTATGGTGATGGGCTGAAGTGTGTTTATTCCAATGCAAGGAGTATTGTGAAGAAAGCAGACATACTTTGAGCCTGGATCGGTGCTTGGGACAATGATGATGGTGTGGCGCCATCTGGTGGTTGAGCCACTTATAGATTGAACCCTCGTCAGTAGAGGTGGAACGGTCAGGTGACTGAGTTTGGCGGGAGTTTGCGAGTGAAGATCGTCATCAGTCCACTGGTGTGTCCTACAGCAGCAGCAGAGACTGCGCAGCCCCATGTATGGCTGACGAGACCAAATATTACTACGTGGTCCGTGCGCTGGATCAGGACATTGTCGGTCGCCTTGTCCATTACCTTCACCAGCCACCAGCTGACTGCAACTACGATGGCCTCAAAGCGCTCCTTTTGCGCACTTCGGGCTCAGCCGCCGCGACTGGGCTGCGAGACTCATGCGTGGTCCCGGCGATCGCAAGCTGTCCGTGCCTTCCGTGGACAATGTCTACGCCCAGATTTTGGTGGAATTCCCCGACATTCTACACCCCCAGTTTCATTCGGCCATCCCCAAACATGGGGTGGTGCAGCATATTCCTAACACTGGGACGCCACTCCACTCACATGCACGCAGGCCTCCCCCCGACATGCTTCAAATTACCAAGGCCGAGTTCCGTCAGATGGAGGCCATGGGTATTGTGCGTCGCTACGACAGCCCACGGGCCTATCTGCTTCACATGGTCCCCAAAGTGTCTGGGGGCTGGAGGCCTTGTAGGGATTATCGCCATCTCAATCCTCACATCCAGGACTTCACGGCTCATCTGGACAGCGCCAAGTTATTTTCTAAAGTCGACCTGGTTCGGGGCTGTCACCAGATCCCGGTCCATCCGAACTACGTACCGTAGGCGGCTCTCATCACCCCTTTTGGGATGTTTGAGTTCCTCCGGATGCCGTTCAGCCTCAAGAATGGTGTTCAGGCTTTCCAGCGACCGATGGACATGGTGGGCCATGGTTTGGACTTACTAATTATTTAGAGATTTAGAGAGATTCCTTTATTTGTCATTCAGACCTTTCGGTCTGAACGAAATTTCGTTGCCTGCAGTCATACATATAATAATAAATGACAAAACACACAATAAACACAAATTAACATCCACCACAGTGAGTTCACCAGGCACCTCCTCACTGTGATGGAGGCAAAAGTCTTAAAGTCTCTGTCTCTTCCCGCTTTCTTCTCCCTCTGCGCTGAGGCGATCCAGGCTTCTGATGCTGTGGCCCCGCCGGGCGACGGTAAGCCAGTCCAGCGGCCGAATCCGTGCTCCGCGACGGGCCGGCTCAAACTCCGCGGCCCGGGGTGGTCGAAGCTGCCGAAGCTGCCGCCCTCCAGTCCAGCGGACGCAGCTGGAGTTGCGGGAGCCCCAGAAAAACAGGTCACCAACCTGTGACCTGCGCGCTCCCGACGATGTCGTCCACTGGGCCCGCGGCCGAGCCTCCGGATTCAGGTCGCCACCAGTGTCCTCGGTCGCCACCGCCGGAACGCCACCGCAGCCCCGAAGTTGGCCAGCCTCGCGCTGGTAAGTCCTGGCTCTGCCTCCGGAGCCTCGAGGTCGGTCGGTCGCTCGCAGTTGGAGTTGGAGGCCGGCAGCTCCGCCATTTTGGCCTCAGCGCAGACGGAGGCAGAGAAGGGGGATACGACAAGAAAGTCGCATTCCCCCAAAGGAAGAGACTTCGTGGATGATATCTTCGTCGCCAGTCACTCTGTGCTCATCTCCGGTTACCCTGTCAATGGCTCAGCGAGCATGGCCTGGCCATCAACGTGGCTAAGTGTCAGTTTGGTCTTAGTACCATAACTTTCCTCGGCCATCACGTTACCCCGCATGGTGCAGTTCCGCTCCAGGACAAGTTTGAGGCCATTCGCCAGTTTCCTCAACCATCCATGGTGAAACGTCTCCAGGGGTTTGTGGGCATGGTGAACTTTTACCATTGTTTCGTGCCAGCGGCTGCTCGGATCATGCGGCCGTTGTTCAAGTTCCTGGCCAGCAAGCAGCGGGACCTCGTGTGGGATGATGAGGCCACGAAAGAGGCGCTGGGGAAGGCGACGATGCTGATGCCCCGACCGCACTGACGGTTGACACCATTGACACCGCAGTGGGGGACGTGCTGGAGCAGTTGATTGATGGACGCTGGCAGCCCCTTGACTTTTTCAGTCATTACCTGCGACCTCCTGAGTGGCTGCACAGCAGGCAGATGCGGAGATTCTCGCTTACCGCACCGCCATTTCCGGCCGGGTGATGGAGGATGTGCGGTTTGGTGCCGCTGGTCCAACGGTTGTGTGTGATGTGTCTACTGGTCAGCTGAGACCGATCATCCCTGCACCTTGGTGTCGCCGGGTGTTCGACATGATTCATGGTTTGGCTCACCCTGCCATCCGGGCGAAGACAGCATTGATGGCGGCCAGGTTTATGTGGCATGGGTTGCACAAGCAGGTCGGCGACTGGGCCAGGGCATGTATTCCCTGTCAGACGTACAAGGTCTAGCGTCACGTCAAGGCGCCCTTGCAGAATTTTGCCTCACCTCACCGGCGGTTTACGTTGACATCGTGGGTCTGCTGCCCCCCATGCAGGGGTTTCATTCAGCTTCTCACCGTTGTGGATCATTTCACGTGGTGGACGGAGGCTGTCCCGCTCGATGATATCTCTGCTGCAATGTGTGCACGTGCCCTCGCTGCCCACTGGATTGCTCGTTTCGGTATGTCGATGGACATCTAGTCTGACAGGGGGTACACAGTTCACCTTCCGAGTTATGGTCTGCCATGTCCCGGCTGTTGGGAGCTCAGCTACATCACACCATGGATTACCACCCACAATCCAACGGTTTGGTCGAGCGGTTTCACCGACACCTGTAAGCTTCCTTGAAGGTGCGGCTCACGGGTCCGGATTGGTTGGATGAGTTGCTATGGCTTCTGTTGGGGATCCGCGCGGCTCCAATGGAGGACTTGGCTACTTCTTCTGCTGAGTTGGTGTATGGCACCCCGCTTACAGTTCCAAGGGAGTTCATTCCCGCGGCACATGGGCAGCAGGAGCCGCCCTCGTCCCTGCTGGTGCGTCTCCGGGAAAAGGTGGGCACGCTTTCCCCTGTTCCGACGTCCTGTCACGGACTTACTCCTACGCACGTCCCTTCTGCCCTCATGGACTGCCAGCATGTTTTCCTGCATCATGGTGCTCACCGGACACTGCTGCAATGACCGTATGAGGGTCCTTTCCGGGTGCTGCAGCACGGCACCTCGAATTTTGTGCTCGACATGGGGAGCCGGCGAGAGACTGTTTCAGTTGCTCGCTTTCAGCCGGCTCATTGGGACATTAGTCAGCCCGTGCGCCATTAGTCAGGGGCGTCCGCCATCCGGCCCGCTTCTGCTCACGCCTTTGCCGATTGTTTTCGTGAGCAAGGGTGCTGTGTGTACGAGGTCGGGCCACCACATTCGTCTGCCTACTCGTTCCTCCGGTTCTGGGGGGGTGGGTGAGTCATTTGGCGCCATCTGGTGGTTGAGCCACTTATGGATCGAACCCTCGTCAGTTGATGTGGAAAGTTCACGTGACTGTTTGGGTCACATGGGAGTTTGCGAGTGAAGATCATCATCAGTCCGCGGGTGTGTCCTACAGACCTTGCTAGAGCTGTGACGTGTGTGTTTAACAGTTGTAATTGTGAATAAAGACGCGTGAATTACTACAATGTGGCCATTGTGGAAATGTGGTTGCGAGAGGTATTCCAGTGGCAGCTCAATGTTCCAGGGTTTTGTTGTTTCAGATATGGTCGGGAGGGAGGCAAAAGAGGTGGAGGAGGTGCACGACTAATAAAGGAGACTGTCACAGCAGCACTCAGAGAGGACGCATTGGACGGTTCATCTGCTGAGGTAATATGAGTGAAGCTTAGAAATAAGATTGTACTGTAATCATGAGATTATATATAGACCACCCCAAACACACACACAATAACAAGCAGGAGATAGTGGAACAGATACATAGACAGATTTCCCACAGAGGACTTAGTAGTGACTTTGACTCCAAATTACTCATTGCAAAAGGCTTATTGTGAGGTGTATCCGTAAGGGTTTCTTGAACAATTATGTGGGTAGTCTGACCCTGGAAGGGAACATACTGGACCTTGTGTTGGGAAATGAGCTTGGCCCGGTGACTGGTGTTTCAGTGGGAGAGCATTTCAGGGCTAGTGATCACAACTCCATCGGTTTTGATATTGTTTTAAATGCGGAAAAGACTGAACCTTACTAAAGTACTAAACCAGGTTAAGGCAAACTACAAATTAATTAGGCAGGAGCTCAGGAGAGTACAGTGGGAGCACTGAGTCAGTGGTAATTCTACATCCGTCATGTGGGAATCGCCTAAAGACCAGTTGATTCAAGTTCAGAACTGTTCCCATGGGGATGTGGGATGAGGACGGCAAATTAATGGAACATTGGATAACCAAAGAGGTTATAAATTTGGTCAAATGGAAAAATGGAGTGCACGCAGGATTTGAGGATGGAATCAGAGGGCCTTTGAGGAATATAAAGAATTCAACTGGGCAATTCGAAGGGTCAAAAAGGGGCCACAACATGTCTTTGTTGAGTCACATTAAAGAAAATCCCAAAGGATTTCTTACATACACTCCCTGATTGATGTAAGGGTTACATTCCATAAATCCTAACGTAAATCAGATTTTACTCATGTTGGAATCACTTTAAAACTAGGTAGAAATATAGAACTGCACATGCAGGTTAATGCACAAAATGGCACAAAGTGCTGGAGTAACTCAGCGAGTCAGGCAACATCTCTGGAGATCATGGAGGTGACATTCTGTCTGTGCAATTCTGCTCCTTCTTGACCTCAGCGCAGCATTTGATACTGTCGACCACACCATCCTAATTGACCGTCTCCGGTATGGGGTTGGTATTGATGGCACTGCCCTGAGCTGGTTCATCTCCTACCTCAAAGGTAGGAGTTTCTCGACTAACATAGGCAACTCTTTCTCCTCCCCAGCTAATCTCTGCTGTGGTGTTCCACAAGGTTCCATCCTTGGCCCCATTCTCTTCTCCCTGTATATGCTCCCCTTAGGCCAAGTCATTGAAAGGCACGGCATTTCCTTCCATTGCTACGCAGAGGATACACAACTCTATCTCCCCCTGAAGCCCAAAAACCAATCAAATCTGTTTAACCTTACCCACTGCCTCGAAGATATAAAGTGTTGGATGGCCCAGAACTCCCTCCAACTAAACGAGAGTAAGTCTGAGGTCATCCTTCTCGGCCCCTTGGACTCAATCAAAATGACAGCAGGCAGCCTTGGAAGCCTTACCCCACTACTCAAACCTCACGTCAAAAACCTTGGCATGATATTTGACTCAGCACTGAAATTTGACAAACAAGTCAATGCCGTGGTAAAAGCTAGCTTCTTTCAGCTTCGGACGATAGCTAAAATAAAATAATTCCTCCAGTTTGATGACCTCGAAAAGATCATCCACACATTCATCTCCTCCCGCCTAGATTACCGCAACTCCCTTTACACTGGAGTCAGCCAATCTTCCCTGTCCCGCCTGCAACTGGTCCAAAACGCCGCAGCGAGACTCCTGACGGGCACCCGAAAAAGGGACCACATCACCCCGATCCTGGTCTCTCTCCACTGGCTCCCTGTGTGGTTCCGTATAAACTTCAAGATCCTCCTCCATGTCTACAAAGCCCTCAATGGGCTTGTCCCCCACCGCTCCACCTCCAGGCCCCTCAGATCGGCCGACTTGGGGTTGCTGAATATCCCACGGTCTAGGCATAAGCTCAGGGGTGACTGTGCCTTTGCGGTTGCAGCCCCTAGACTGTGGAACAGCATCCCCTTTCCCATCAGAACTGCCCCCTCCATCGACTCTTTTATGTCAAGACTAAAGACTTATCTGTACTCCCAAGCCTTTCCTGACGTCCTTTGAGTGAGGGCTACATGTATATATGTATGTACTTTGTTTTGTTTGTGTTATTCTTATAACAAATGTAAAGCACTTTGGCCAACGAGAGATGTTTTTTAAATGTGCTATATAAATAAATTGACTTGACTTGACTTGACATTACGGGTTGGACCCTTCTTAAGACTGATTTAATCTGCTCAGTTACTTTCTGTTACTTTCTGCTATTTCTTAAAACTCTGCTCCAGTGCTGCTGGTCAGCTGTCACTTTGTCAGCTCCCCCCTGCACTGTTGCCTCTTCCACCTTCTGCTCCAGAGTCTCTGACATCTTCATATGTCGGCAACTCTGGGGGTGAAGGAGGAGGCGGCGGTGGAAGCAGAACGGTGGAGTGGACTCAGTGAAGGTCGCCTGGAAGCAGTAGATGGTGAGAGGGGAGGGAGGCCGACAGTGGCTCCGCGTGTCTTGTTGGTGGAGGCGGCCCAAAGAAAGCTCCGTCGGCCATGGGGCTACAATATGAGCCGCATCAACAGCCATGTCAACTAGATGGTGCAGCAGCTGGTGAAGGATTGGCTGGTGCATCTTGTGAAAGATGACTGCAACTCGGCCAGGATTTGCTCCCTCATTCTCGCTCGCCTTCCAAGTGTCAATCCGATAGGGGCTGAAGCTGGAAGATCAGCGATCCCATGCAACATTTTTGTATCCATGAAGCTGACGGGAAACCCTTGCCATCCTCCCATTGCAATAGCACAGGTCATTCAGAAATCAGGACCACCTATTGTAATTTTTTTACATGAGGGTAAGTTAAATGTAACTTGCTTGCAACAGGTGTGTCACTATTAAAAACAGGAGGAAACCAGGGAGAAAGTAGGACTGCTCAAGGATCAAGAAGGGAATTTGTGCTTGGAGTCTGGAGATGTTGGAGAGGTACTAAATGAGAACTTTGTATTGGTTTTTATCAAGGAGAATGAAATGGAGGACAGTGAGATAATTGTGGAGAACACACAATGTGGCTGCATACTGGCGCAGCGCCAGAGGCCCGGATTAGATCCTGACCACGAGTCTGCCTGTACGAAGTATGTACGTTCTCCTTGTGACCACATGGGTGTTCTCTGGATGCTCCAGTTCCCTCCCACATTCTAAATGCGCTGCTATATCATCTTTAATAATCAACCAGCATCTTCCCCACTACCGATGTAAGGCTAACTGGTCTATAATTACCCATTTTCTCTCTTAAAAAGTGGAGTTACATTGGCTTCCCTCCAGTCCACAGGAACTGATCTAGAGTCGAGAGAACATTGGAAAATGATCACCAATGCATCCACGATTTCTTGGGCCACCTCCCTGAGTACTCTGGGATGCAGACCATCAGACACTGGGGATTTATCTCCCATCAGTCCCAACATTTTACCTAACACCATTTTCTGACTAATGTGGTTTCCCTTCAGTTCCTCCCTCCCAGTAAATCCTCGGTCCCCTAGTATTTCCAGGAGATTGTTTGTGTCTTCCTCAATGAAGACAGAACCAAAGTACTCGTTTAACTGTCCTGCCATTTCCTAGTTTCCCATTCTGCATTCACCTGTCTCTGACTGTAAGGGAGCTACATTTGTCTTCACTAATCTTTTCCTTTTTACATACCCAAAGAAACATTTACAGTCAATTTGTATATTCCCTGCAAACTTTCTTTCATGCTCTTTAACCCCCCTCTTAAATAACCCCTTGGTCCTCCTGTTGAGTTCTAAATTTCTCCCTGTCCTCTGGTTTGTAGCTTCTTCTGGCCAATTTATATGCTTCTTACTTGGATCTAACTCTATCCTTGACTTCCCTCATTACCTACGGTTGAGCCGCCTACCCAGTTTTATTTTTTCGCCAGACAGGGATGAACAATTTCTGGAGTTCATCCATGCAGTCTTTAAATTGTTGCCATTGCATCTCTGCTGTCAACCCTTTAAGTATAATTTGCCAGTCCATTCCTAGCCAATTCCCATCTAATATCTTTAAAGTTTCCTTTATGCAAGTTCAGGACCCTTGTCTCATAATTAACCGTGTCATTCTCCATCCTGATGTAGAATTCCACCGTATTATGGTCACTGCTGCCCAAGGGGCCTTGCACAACAAGATCGCCAACTAATCCTTCCTCATTACACAATACCCAGTCTAGGATGGCTTGCCCTCTGGTCGGTTCCTCTACATATTGGTTTAAAAACCCATCCCGTATACATTCCAGGAAATCCTCCTCCTCAGCACTGTTACCAATTTGGTTGGCCCAATCTATATTTAGATTAAAGTCACCCATGATATCCGCTGTACCTTTGCTACACGCATCCCTAATTTCCTGCTTGATGCTGTCCCCAACCTCTCTACTGCTGTTTGCTGGTCTCTATACAACTCCAACAAGAATTTTCTGCCCTTGGCTATTTTGCAGATCTACCCATATCGATTCTACAGCATCCAAGCTAATGTCTCTCCTTGCTATTGCATTAATCTCCTCTTTAACCAGCAATGCCACCCCACTTCCTCTTCGTTTCTGTCTATCCTTCCTGAATATGGACCACCCCTGCATGTTTAGCTCCCAGCCTTGGTCACCCTGGAGCCATGTCTCCGTAATTCCAACTATATCATATCCCTTAACTACTAACTGGGCATTCAATTCATCCACGTTTTTACAAATGCTCATCGCATTAAGACACAAAGTTTTCAGGTTAGTTTTTCTTATCTCCCTTCTAACTTTTGCTTCTGTCCTCATTTTATGGCCCACTGTCTGCTTGCATTGGGCCCCATCCCCCTGCCCTGTTAGTTTAAATGTGACCTTTCCAACACTCTCTTTCCCGTGAGCTGCACGGATACGCTTCCACGTTGCTGACTCCACCCCCCCATTTTTAGTTAAAACCCACCCGTTTCCACACTGCACCTCTCAACTAAACTAAACTAAACTTAGGGCGACACGGTGGTGCGGCAGTAGAGTTGCTGCCTTACAGCGCCAGAGACCCGGGTTTGGTTTTGGTGTGTCGAAGGGCCTGCATCCACACTGTATCTCGAACCAATACTAAACTAAACTAACACCAATCGGCTGGGGATGTTTGAGATTCAGAAGGTGTCACACTGCCTGCTAATTCCTCTGCTGACCACTTGAGGGCGGCATAATCTGTGTTCTCTTTTGTGTTTATCCTGTTTTAGGTATTGTCACCTGTGTGTCATTATTTGTGTTACTGTCTGAGTTCCCTTTTTAAGTTCTGATGTTTGTCTCTGTTGGTGCTTTGTCTTGAATTTTTGCTGGCTGTTTCTTGTTCTCTTGTTCACCTTTACTTGTGGTTTTGACCTTTGGTCTGATCTCTCGAATTTGATTCTTCTTGCTGCAAATTTTTGGATTTTGACCCTGTGGTCTGCTTACGACCACTATTCCAGTAAAATCCCTTCTGTGTTTTAACTTGTTCCTGGCTCCTGTGTGCCCTCTGTGCTTGGGTCTACTCTGCTTTCATACCTGTTCCGGCAAGACAGGGATGGGAACAATGACAGAAGAGTTTATTTTCAAATCTTACCCCCTCCCATCAAACTCTTTACAGCCTGATAGATAAAAAAATACATCTATTGATGCTCCTGAACACATCATCAGTGATGTAACATGGGCTCATTGGGTGTTTCGGGTCTTTCAACATCAGATACCCTCACCCAGGTGACCCAGCCGTGGTTGCTCAGACCACGACTTGTGTTCAGGTGGCATTCGCTCCACCTCATGGACCTCCTCTCCTGATCCAGAGCCATCTCGAGGCCTTCTCTGCTGCCTTTGTGGTGTTCTTGATGGCTCTTCTCCTCTCCATTCCATTGATGCCCAGTGCACTCAAGGCTTTGTAGAGCGATTGCCCTGCAAAACCTCTGCAGCCAACCTCAATGGGCATACACCTTGCCTTCCAGCCTTGCTTATGGCAGTCTATGACCAGCTCTTCGTACTTGGTCATCTTCCTCTCGTGGGCCTCCTCCAGACGGTCCTCCCACGGCACTGTCAGTTCGAACAAGACAATGTTTTTGTTCGCCTCTGAGACCAGGTGGATGTCTGGCCTCAGGGTGGTTGTGGCAATATGCTGTGCGAACTTCAGCTGTTTCACCAGGTCTACAGAAAGCTGCCAGTCCTGCACAGTCGCCAGGATGCCTGACAGATTCCTGACGACTGTGGTTCTTGCCAGCTGCACTCCGGCCTTCACGAACGTGATCATCTGGGTGTTGGGGCGTGCTCGTCTGCAGCTGCTGATTCCCACGCTGATGACTTCTGCAATGGGGTTAAGAACCTGGTCGTGACGCCAGGTGTACCAGCCCTGCCCAAGAGCCTTTGGGCAGCAGCTCAGGATGTGTTCCAACGTTCTGTTGACTGGGCATTGCGGGCAATCCGGAGATTCCGCTTTGCCCCAGATGAAGAGGTTCGATGGGTTGGGCAAGATATCGTACACTGCCTGGACCAAGAACTTGATGCACTGTGGTTCAGCCTGCCAGAGCTCAGTCCATGTGACTTTTTGGTCCATGGCCTGCTCCCACCTTGTCCAGGCTCCCGGCTGCCTCTAGCCAACCACTCTGCCAGACCTCTCCTCCTTCACTGCTGCCCTCACTTCGACCTGGACCAGCCTGCGGCTCTCCTACCCTTTGGCCTTGTCAAACTGGGGAGTTGGGAAGATTCCCACACCAGCTCTTCCCCGAGTCACTGCTCCCACCAGGACTCCATGGCGTATCCGAGACTCTCCTTCCAGCACGGCTTCGCCGGCTCTCCGCTTCCTCCCAGTTTTCACCTCCACCACTGCCTGAGCCACCTTGGGATCGCTGGAGTCCCTGTACAGCATCACCACTCTGGCCCGAGTCACCTTAAACTCCTCCCCCAGGGACTTCAGGGGCCGCTGGAGCTTGGTATTATTTCCATAAAGGGCGATGCTGCTAAGGCTCCTGGGCAGTTCCAGCCACCTCCTGAAAAAGCTGCTGACTTTCCTCTCCAATCTCTCTTTGATGGATATTGGGTCTTCTTAAACAAGCGGTGGCCAGAGTATCCTTGGCAAGATACCATGCTGGTAAATCCATGCCTTGAACTTGCCGGGAAGCCCCGGCCGGTCCACCGCTCTCAACCAGCTCTCCAACTCCTGACAGGTTGCATGGACTGATGCTGTATCCTTCAGGCTGCTGTTAAACACCTTGCCAAGACTCTTCACTGGCTTTTCAGAGGCCCAAGAGCCGTTGGAGAGATCGCAGAGGGAGGAGCTACACCCGAGCGGTAGGACTTAAAAAGGAGCGCGGGGTTTGTTCCTTACAGAGGCCCAAGAGCCGTTGGAGAGATCGCAGAGGGAGGAGCTACACCCGAGCGGTAGGACTTAAAAAGGAGCGCGGGGTTTGTTCCTTACAGAGGCCCAAGAGCCGTTGGAGAGATCGCAGAGGGAGGAGCTACACCCGAGCGGTAGGACTTAAAAAGGAGCGCGGGGTTTGTTCCTTACAGAGGCCCAAGAGCCGTTGGGGAGGTCGCAGAGGGAGGAGCTACACCCGAGTGGTAGGAGTTAAAAAGGAACCCAAATCTGTAACGTTCCAAGTTCCACTTCAAAAACAAGTGGGTTTGAGGAAGCCGCTGATTGGTGGATGCAGACAAGAGGGAGCAGCTGATTGGGAGTCAGATCCTTGCTGATTGTACTGTATTGTAGCAGTTTGTTTTATATTCTATCCAGGGTAAGGGGAGTATGAGGGCCAGGGCAGTTTACTGTTCTGGATGTCAGATGTGGGAAGTCATGGAGTCTGATAGCCCTCCAGACGTCCACATCTGCGCCAGGTGTATCGAGATGGGGCTCCTAATGGACCGTATTAGGAACCTGGAGCAGCAGATTGATGACCTACGTCTGGTCAGGGAGAGCGAGGAAGTCATTGAGAGGAGTTACAGGGATGTGGTCACTCCAACACCACAGGAGGCAGGCAAGTGGATCACGGTTGGGAGAGGCAAGGGGCACAGGCAGGGACTAGAGAGTACCCCGGTGGCTGTACACCTTGACAATAAGTACTCCTGTTTGAGCACTGTTGGGGTGGACAGCCTACCTGGGGGTAGCGACAGCGGCCGGGCCTCCGGTATAGAGACCGGTCCTGTTGCTCAGAAGGGTAAGGAAAAGAAGAGGAGGGCAATATTAATAGGGGACTCTATAGTTAGGGGGTCAGACAGGCGATTCTGTGGACGCAGTCGGGAGACCCGGATGGTAGTTTGCCTCCCTGGTGCCAGGGTCTGTGATGTGTCTCAACGTGTCCAAGACATCCTGAAAGGGCAGGGAGAGGAGCCCGAGGTCGTGATACATATAGGTACCAATGACATAGGTAAAAAAAGAGAAGAGGTCCTGAAAGGAGAATTTAGGGAGTTAGGAGGGGAGTTAAAGAGAAGGACAGCAAAGGTAACAATCTCGGGATTACTGCCTGTGCCACGCGACAGTGAGAGTAGGAATGGAGCGAGGTGGAGGATAAATGCGTGGCTGAAGGACTGGTGCAGAAGGCAGGGATTCAAATTTCTGGATCATTGGGACCTCTTTTGTGGAAGGTTCGACCTGTACAAAAAGGATGGGTTGCAATTGAACCTGAGGGGGACCGATATCCTGGCAGGGAGATCTGCAAAGGCTACTGGGGAGACTTTAAACTAGAACGGTTGGGGGGAGGGACTCAAATAGAGAATGCTATTAGACAGTGTGTGAGGCAGGAGGCAGAGAAGGAAAGCACTCAGACCCAACATGTAGGGGGGGAAGAAGAAAACAATAATAAACAGAGAATAAGAGGTGGTGGGGTTCTTAAATGGGTGAGCAGAGAAACAGAGGGGTGTAAAATGCGGGCGGAAGCAATAGGTAGCAAGGTGAAAAGTAAAAGTGGCAGGCAGACAAATACAGGGCAAAAATCAAAAAGAGCCACTTTTCAACATAATTGTATAAGGGGTAAGAGCGTTGTAAAAACAAGCCTGAAGGCTTTGTGTCTCAATGCAAGGAGCATTCGTAATAAGGTGGATGAGTTGAACGTGCAGATAGCAATTAATGATTATGATATAGTTGGGATCACGGAGACATGGCTCCAGGGTGACCAAGGCTGGGAGCTGAACATCCAGGGATATTCAATATTCAGGAGGGATAGAGAAAAAGGAAAAGGAGGTGGGGTAGCGTTGCTGGTTAGAGAGGAGATTAACGCAGTGGAAAGGAAGGACATTAGCTTGGAGGATGTGGAATCGGTATGGGTAGAGCTGCGAAACACTAAGGGGCAGAAAACGTTGGTGGGTGTTGTGTACAGGCCAGCTAGCAGTAGTAGTGAAGTTGGGGATGGCATCAAACAGGAAATTAGAAATGCGTGCAACAAAGGCAAAACAGTTATAATGGGTGACTTCAATCTACATATAGATTGGGTGAATCAAATTGGCAGGGGTGCTGAGGAAGAGGATTTCTTGGAATGTAAGAGGGATAGTTATCTAAACCAACATGTAGAGGAACCAACGAGAGAGCAGGCTATTCTAGACTGGGTATTGAGTAATGAGGAAGGGTTAGTTAGCAGACTTGTTGTGCGTGCCCCCTTGGGCAAGAGTGACCATAATATGGTTGAGTTCTTCATTAGGATGGAGAGTGACATTGTTAATTCAGAAACAAAGGTTCTGAACTTAAAGAAAGGTAATTTTGAGGGTATGAGACGTGAATTGCCCAAGATTGACTGGCAATTAGTTCTAAAAGGGTTGACGGTGGATATGCAATGGAAGGCATTTAAAGACTGCATGGATGAACTACAAAAATTGTTCATCCCAGTTTGGCAAAAGAATAAATCAGGGAAGGTAGTGCATCCGTGGATAACAAGGGAAATCAGGGATAGTATCAAAGCAAAAGATGATGCGTACAAATTAGCCAGAAAAAGCAGCATACCAGAGGACTGGGAGAAATTCAGAGACCAGCAGAGGAGGACAAAGGGCTCAATTAGGAAAGGGAAAATAGATTATGAAAGGAAACTGGCAGGGAACATAAAAACTGACTGCAAAAGTTTTTATAGGTATGTGAAGAGAAAGAGATTAGTTAAAACAAATGTAGGTCCCTTGCAGTCAGAAACAGGTGAATTGATCATGGGGAACAAGGATATGGCGGACCAATTGAATAACTACTTTGGTTCCGTCTTCACTAAGGAAGACATAAATAATCTGCCGGAAATAGCAGGGGGCCGCGGGTCAAAGGAGATGGAGGAACTGAGTGAAATCCAGGTTAGTCGGGAAGTGGTGTTGGGTAAATTGAATGGATTAAAGGCCGATAAATCACCAGGGCCAGATAGGCTGCATCCCAGAGTACTTAACGAAGTAGCTCCAGAAATAGTGGATGCATTAGTGCTAATTTTTCAAAACTCTTTAGATTCTGGAGTAGTTCCTGAGGATTGGAGGGTAGCAAACGTAACCCCACTTTTTAAGAAGGGAGGGAGAGAGAAAACGGGGAATTACAGACCAGTTAGTCTAACATCGGTAGTGGGGAAACTGCTAGAGTCAGTTATTAAAGATGGGATAGCAGCACATTTGGAAAGTGGTGAAATCATTGGACAAAGTCAGCATGGATTTACGAAAGGTAAATCGTGTCTGACGAATCTTATAGAATTTTTCGAGGATGTAACTAGTAGAGTGGATAGGGGAGAACCAGTGGATGTGTTGTATCTGGACTTTCAGAAGGCTTTCGACAAGGTACCACATAAGAGATTAGGATACAAACTTAAATCACACGGTATTGGGGGTTCAGTATTGATGTGGATAGAGAACTGGCTGGCAAACAGGAAGCAAAGAGTAGGATTAAACGGGTCCTTTTCACAATGGCAGGCAGTGACTAGTGGGGTACCGCAAGGCTCTGTGCTGGGACCCCAGCTATTTACAATTTATATTAATGATCTGGACGAGGGAATTGAAAGCAACATCTCCAAGTTTGCGGATGACACTAAGCTGGGGGGCAGTGTTAGCTGTGAGGAGGATGCTAGGAGACTGCAAGTTGACTTGGATAGACTGGGTGAGTGGGCAAATGTTTGGCAGATGCAGTATTATGTGGATAAATGTGAGGTTATCCACTTTGGTGGCAAGAACAGGAAGGCAGACTATTATCTAAATGGTGGCCGATTAGGAAATGGGGGAGATGCAGCGAGACCTGGGTGTCATGGTACACCAGTCATTGAAAGTAGGCATGCAGGTGCAGCAGGCAGTGAAGAAAGCGAATGGTATGTTGGCCTTCATAGCAAGAGGATTTGAGTATAGGAGCAGGGAGGTTCTACTGCAGTTGTACAGGGTCTTGGTGAGACCACACCTGGAGTATTGCGTACAGTTTCGGTCTCCAAATCTGAGGAAGGACATTATAGCCATAGAGGGAGTGCAGAGAAGGTTGACCAGACTGATTCCTGGGATGTCAGGACTTTCATATGAAGAAAGACTGGATAGACTTGGCTTATACTCGCTAGAATTTAGGAGATTGAGAGGGGATCTTATAGAAACGTACAAAATTCTGATGGGGTTGGACAGGCTAGATGCAGGAAGATTGTTCCCGATGTTGGGGAAGTCCAGGACAAGGGGTCACAGCTTAAGGATAAGGGGGAAATCCTTTAAGACCGAGATGAGGAAAAACTTTTTCACACAGAGAGTGGTGAATCTCTGGAACTCTCTGCCACAGAGGGTAGTTGAGGCCAGTTCATTGGCTATATTTAAGAGGGAGTTAGATGTGGCCCTTGTGGCTAAGGGGATCAGGGGGTATGGAGAGAAGGCCGGTACGGGATACTGAGTTGGATGATCAGCCATGATCATATTGAATGGCGGTGCAGGCTCGAAGGGCCGAATGGCCTACTCCTGCACCTATTTTCTATGTTTCTATCTATGTTTTCGGAGACAATTAGGATTGGTGTCCCTTCGTGCTGAAGCGGAACCTGTCCATGACTTTGCCCTACTTCAGCACCAGTCACCTTGATTTTCCTGGCTTAAACCTCATCCTTGCCCATCCAGTCAGTTTCTCCAACCCCTGCAGGATCCACCTGCCTCCTGGCAATGACTCAGTGGTGACAGTCAGGTCGTCCATGAAGGCTCTGATTCGTGGTTGGCGCACTCCTGACTTGGTCCGAGGGCCCCGGCACTCTGGCTCAGCAGACTTGACGATCATGTTTATCACCAAGGCAAAAAGGACCACAGAGATGGTACAGCCTGTGGTGATCCCAACCTCCAGTCTGTGCCACTCTGATGTTACTGACCCTGATGAGACTGTCATGCTGGACTGGTTGTAATAGTCCTGGATGAGATCTGCCACTTGGCCCGGCACATGGTGCTTGGCCATGACTGTCGGATCAGCTTGTGTGGGAAGGAGCCATAGGCGTTGGCCAGGTCAAGCCAGAGCACTGTCAGGTCCCCCTTGTTCTCCCTGGCTTCTCTGATGAGCTGGGTCACCATTCCCGTGTGCTCTTGACACCCCGGCACTCTAGATAACCCTCCCTTTTGCACTGATGTAGCCATTGCTGGAAAGGAAGTTGGTCAGCCGCCTCGCCACTATGCTGAAGAAGTTCATAGGATCTATGCTAAAAATTATCGTAGGATGAGGGAAGATTTGGTTAACAGGCCCAAATTAATCAAAGTGCAAACAAAATGTGTGGGAGGGAACTGCAGATGCTGGTATACACCGAAGATAGACACAAAATGCTGGAGTAACTTGGCGGCTTGGGCAGCATTTCTGAAGAAAAAGAACAGGTGAGGTTTCATTATTTCGAGAGGGCTTGTATACAAAAACAGGGATATAATGTGGAGGCTCTATACAGCGCTGGTCAGGCCTATTTGGAATTTTGTGAGCAATTTTGGGCACCATATCTGAGGAAGGATGTGCTGGTTCTGTAGAGGGTCCAGAGGAGGTTTACAAGAATGATCCCAGGGATTCCAGGATCCCAGGAAAGGGTGGGTTAACATACGATGGGTGATTAATGTCACTGTGCCTATATTTGCTGGAGTTTAGAAGAATGATGGGAGGGAGTGTTCCTCATTGAAACTTATAGCATAGTGAAAGATTTGGATAGAGTGGATATAGAGAGGACATGTCCACTTGTGGGAGAGTCTAGGACTGGAGGTCATAGCCTCAGAATTAAAGGACATTATTTTATGAAGGAGATGAGGAGGAATTTCTTTAGTCAGAGGTTGCAGAATCTGTGGAATTCATTGCTACAGAATGCTGCGGAGGCAAAGTCAGTGGATATATTTAAGGCAGAGATAGATACATTCTTGATTAGTACGGATGTCAGAAATTATGGGGAGAAGGCAGGAGAACGGGGTTAGGAGGAAGAGGTACATCAGCCATGATTGTATGGCGGAGTAGACGAGCTGAATGGCCTCATTCTACTCATATCACATGATCTTATGAAGACTGGGCCAAACATGGAGACAGCAGAGATTAACCACCTCTGTTCTGCTCTGGCCAACCAAGGAGCTATGGTCTGGAGGAACCAACAGCTGCTTCACGACATTCTCCATAACCTGCAGTCTTTGACTGAGGCTTTCCAACAGAGCCAGTGACAGGCAAGTTCAAAACCAGCCGCCACTTCTTTGAAGAAGTAAATAGCAGGACAGACAAAGGAGTTCCGCAGGGGTGGGTGTTGGGGCCGCTTCTCTTCACTTTGTATATTAATGATTTGGATGAGGGGTTTGAAGGCTTTGTGGCCAAGTTTGCAGATGATATGAAAATTGGTGGAAGGGCAGGTACTGTAGAGAAAGCAGGGACTCTGCAGAAGGATTTGGACAGGTTGGGAAAATGGGCAGAGAGGTGGCAGATGGAATATTGTGTAGCAAAGTGTGGAGTCATGCATTTTGGTAGTAGGAATAATGGCGTGGACTATTTTCTAAATGGGGAGAGAATCCAGAAATCGGAAGTGCAAAGGGACTTGGGAGCTGGTGCAGGATTCCCAAAAAGTTAATCTAGAAATTGAATTGGGAGTAAAGAAAGCAAACTCAATGCTTGCATTTATTTTAACAGGGCTTGTATATAAAAACAGGGATGCACTGCTAAGGCTCTATAAGGTGCTGGTAAAGCCACATTTGGAATATTGTGAGCAATGTTGGGCATCATATCTGAGGAAGGATGCGCTGGCTGTGGTGAGGGTCCAGAGAAGGTTTACAAGAATGATCCCAGGAATGTGTAGCTTAGCCTATGATGGGCGTTTGTCAGCACTGGGCCTGTACTCGCTGGAGTTTAGAAGAATGAGGGGGGACCTCATTGATACGTACAGAATAGAGTGGATGTGGAGAGGATGTTTCCACTAGTGGGAGAGTCTAGGGCAAGAGGTCATAGCCTTAAAATCAAACGACCTTTTATGAAGGAGATGAGGATAAATCTATTTAGTCGGAGGTTGATGAATCTGTCAAATTCTTTGCCACAGAAGGCTGTGGAGGCCAAGTTAGTGGATATTTTTAAGGCAGAGATAGATGGATTTTTGATTAGTACAGGTGTCAGAGGTTGTGGGGAGATGGCAGATGAATGGGGTACGGAGGGAGAGATAGATCAGCCATGATTGAATGGCGGAGTAGACCTGATGGGTCAAATGGCCTAATTCTACTCATATCACTTCTGACCTGATGACTTTGACAACAACACTTGATTCTACTCTTTCTGTTACTCAACCCAGCAGTGAGCCCCAGCTACCTTTACCATTATGACAGTCACTCAGATAAATGCTGAACCTTGCTCATCAATTGCTCTCTGGCCCGCGAGCTTCAGCCATCCATGGAAGGCATTTAAAGACTGCATGGATGAACTACAACAATTGTTCATCCCAGTTTGGCAAAAGAATAAATCAGGGAACGTAGCGCATCCGTGGATAACAAGGGAAATCAGGGATAGTATCAAAACAAAAGCATACAAATTAGCTAGAAAAAGCAGACTACCAGAGGACTGGGAGAAATTCAGAGTCCAGCAGAGGAGGACAAAGGGCTTAATTAGGAAAGGGAAAATAGATTATGAAAAAAAACTGGCAGGGAACATAAAAACTGACTGCAAAAGTTTTTATAGATATGTGAAGAGAAAAAGATTAGTTAAAACAAATGTAGGTCCCTTGCAGTCAGAAACTGGTGAATTGATCATGGGGAACAAGGATATGGCAGAACAATTGAATAACTACTTTGGTTCTGTCTTCACTAAGGAAGACATAAATAATCTGCCGGAAATAGCAGGGGACCGGGGGTCAAATGAGTTGGAGGAACTGAGTGAAATCCCGGTTAGCCAGGAAGTGGTGTTAGGTAAATTGAATGGATTAAAGGCCGATAAATCCCCAGGGCCAGACAGGCTGCATCCCAGAGTACTTAAGGAAGTAGCCCCAGAAATAGTGGATGCATTAGTGATCACTTTTCAGAACTCTTTAGATTCTGGAGTAGTTCCTAAGGATTGGAAGATAGCTAATGTAACCCCACTTTTTAAAAAGTGAGGGATACAGAAAACGGGGAATTACAGACCAGTTAGTCTAACATCGGTAGTGGGGAAAATTCTAGTGTCAGTTATTAAAGATGGGATAGCAGCACATTTGGAAAGTGGTGAAATCATTGGACAAAGTCAGCATGGATTTATGAAAGGTAAATCATGTCTGACGAATCTTATAGAATTTTTCGAGGATGTAACTAGTAGAGTGGATAAGGGAGAACCAGTGGATGCGTTGTATCTGGACTTGCAGAAGGCTTTCGACAAGGTCCCACATAAGAGATTAGTATGCAAACTTAAAGCACATGGTTTTGGGGGTTCAGTATTGATGTGGATAGAGAACTGGCTGGCAGACAGGAAGCAAAGAGTAGGAGTAAATGGGTCCTTTTCAGAATGGCAGGCAGTGACTAGTGGGGTACCGCAAGGCTCAATGCTGGAACCCCAGCTATTTACAATATATATTAATGAACTGGATGAGGGAATTGAATGCAACATCTCCAAGTTTGCGGATGACACGAAGCTGGGGGACAGTGTTAGCTGTGAGGAGGGTGCTAGGAGGCTGCAAGGTGACTTGGATAGGTTGGGTGAGTGGGCAAATGCATGGCAGATGCAGTATAATGTGGATAAATGTGAGGTTATCCACTTTGGTGGCAAAAACAGGAAAGTAGACTATTATCTGAATGGTGGCCGATTAGGAAAAGGGGAGATGCAACGAGATCTGGGTGTCATGGTACACCAGTCATTGAAAGTAGGCATGCAGGTGCAGCAGACAGTGAAGAAAGCGAATGGTATGTTAGCATTCATAGCAAAAGGATTTGAGCACAAGAGCAGGGAGGTTCTACTGCAGTTGTACAGGGTCTTGGTGAGGCCACACCTGGAGTATTGCATACAGATTTGGTCACCAAATCTGAGGAAAGACATTCTTGCCATAGAGGGAATACAGAGAAGGTTCACCAGACTGATTCCTGTGATGGCAGGACTTTCATATGAAGAAAGACTGGATAGACTCGGCTGGGACTCGCTAGAATTTAGAAGATTGAGGGGGGAACTTATAGAAACTTACAAGATTCTTAAGCGGTTGGACAGGCTAGATGCAGGAAGATTGTTCCCGATGTTGGGGAAGTCCAGAACAAGGGGTCACGGTTTAAGGATAAGGGGGAAGTCTTTTAGGACCGAGATGAGAAAATCATTTTTCACACAGAGAGTGGTGAATCTGTGGAATTCTCTGCCACAGAAGGTAGTTGAGGCCAGTTCATTGGCTATATTTAAGAGGGAGTTAGATGTGGCCCATGTGGCTAAAGGGATCAGGGGGTATGGAGAGAAGGCAGGTACAGGATACTGAGTTGGATGATCAGCCATGATCATATTGAATGGCGGTGCAGGCCGAAGGGCCGAAAGGCCTACTCCTGCACCTATTTTCTATGTTTCTATGTTTCTATGTTCAGTACCGATCGTTCCAAGGTTGCCTACATTGTGTCACTGCTCACTCGCCTGGGCAACAGCTGTTTGGGAGCAGCATACAGTTTCCTTAGAGCTCAAACATTCTACAGTTCACTGATGAGATGAGACGAGTGTTCAGTCACCCAGTCAGCAATCGAGAGGCAGCGAACCGATTGCTTCAACTCCGCCAGGTTTCCCACAGTGTGGTGGAGTATTCCATAAAATTCACACACTTGTTGCTGAGAGCGATTGGAATGCGTTATTCTCCACTTTCCAACGTGGACACGGTCATCAAGACACTTCCCAAAGGGCTTGGATTTTCTAATGTTTCTGGCCATCTATGGAGTTAATTGCATGCGTGAGTGAGTTATAGAGAGAGAGAAAAAAGTTATGAATTTCCACTTCGTTTCTGTCTGAATACATGTGCACGGTGCAGCAGCTGGTGAAGGACTGGCTGGTGCATCTTGTGAAAGATGACTGCAACTCGGCCAGGATTTGCTCCCTCATTCTCGCTCGCCTTCCCTGTGTCAATCCGACAGGGGCTGAAGCTGGAAGATCAGCGATCCCGTGCAACGTTTTTATATCCATGAAGCTGGTGGGAAACCCTTGCCATCCTCCCATTGCAATAGCACAGGTCATTCAGAAACCAGGACCACCTATTGTAATTTTGTTACATGAGGGTAAATTAAATGTAACTTGCTTGCAACAGGAGTGTCAGTATTAAAAACAGGAGGAAACCAGGGAGAAGGTAGGACTGCTCAAGGATCAAGAAGGGCATTTGTGCTTGGAGTCTGGAGATGTTCGAGAGGTACTAAATTAGTACTTTGTATTTGTTTTCGTCAAGGAGAATGAAATGGAGGACAGTGAAATAATTGTGGAGAACGCACTTTGTGGCTGCATACTGGCGCAGCGCCAGAGGCCCGGATTAGATCCTGACCACGAGTCTGCCTGTACGAAGTATGTATGTTCTCCTTGTGACCACATGGGTGTTCTCTGGATGCTCCAGTTCCCTCCCACATTTTAAATGCGCTGCTATATCATCTTTAATAATCAACCAGCATCTTCCCCACTACCGATGTAAGGCTAACTGGTCTATAATTACCCATTTTCTCTCTTAAAAAGTGGAGTTTCATTGGCTTTCCTCCAGTCCACAGGAACTGATCTAGAGTCGAGAGAACATTGGAAAATGATCACCTATGCATCCACGATTTCTAGGGCCACCTCCCTGAGTACTCTTGGATGCAGACCATCAGGCACTGTGTATTTATCTCCCATCAGTCCCAACATTTTACCTAACACCATTTTCTGACTAATGTGGTTTCCCTTCAGTTCCTCCCTCCCAGTAGATCCTCGGTCCCCTAGTATTTCCAGGAGATTGTTTGTGTCTTCCTCAATGAAGACAGAACCAAAGTACTCGTTTAACTTTCCTGCCATTTCCTAGTTTCCCATTCTACATTCACCTGTCTCTGACTGTAAGGGAGCTACATTTGTCTTCACTAATCTTTTCCTTTTTACATACCCATAGAAACATTTACAGTCAATTTTTATATTCCCTGCAAACTTTCTTTCATGCTCTTTAACCCCCCTCTTAAATAACCCCTTGGTCCTCCTGTTGAGTTCTAAATTTCTCCCTGTCCTCTGGTTTGTCGCTTCTTCTGGCCAATTTATATGCTTCTTCCTTGGATCTAACTCTATCCTTGACTTCCCTCATTACCTACGGTTGAGCCGCCTACCCAGTTTTATTTTTTCGCCGGACAGGGATGAACAATTTCTGGAGTTCATCCATGCGGTCTTTAAATTTTTGCCATTGCATCTCTGCTGTCAACCCTTTAAGTATAATTTGCCAGTCCATTCCTAGACAATTCCCATCTAATATCTTCAAAGTTTCCTTTATTCAAGTTCAGGACCCTTGTCTCATAATTAACCGTGTCATTCTCCATCCTGATGCAGAATTCCACCGTATTATGGTCACTGCTGCCCAAGGGGCCTTGCACAACAAGATCGCCAACTAATCCTTCCTCATTACACAATACCCAGTCTAGGTTGGCCTGCCCTCTGGTCGGTTCCTCTACATATTGGTTTGAAAACCCATCCCGTATACATTCCAGGAAATTCTCCTCCTCAGCACTGTTACCAATTTGGTTGGCCCAATCTATATTTAGATTAAAGTCACCCATGATATCCCTTTTACCTTTGCTACACACATCCCTAATTTCCTGCTTGATGCTGTCCCCAACCTCTCTACTGCTGTTTCCTGGTCTGCATACAACTCCTACAAGAATTTTCTGCCCTTGGCTTTTTCGCAGATCTACCCATATCGATTCTACAGCATCCAAGCTAATGTCTCTCCTTGCTATTGCATTAATCTCCTCTTTAACCAGCTATGCCACCTCATCTCCTCTTGGTTTCTGTCTATCCTTCCTGAATATCGACCACCCCTGCATGTTTAGTTCCCAGCCTTGGTCACCCTGGAGCCATGTCTCCGTAATTCCAACTATATTATATCCCTTAACTACTAACTGGGCATTCAATTCATCCACCTTTTTTCACATGCTCCTCGCATTAAGACACAACGTTTTCAGGTTAGTTTTTCTTATCTCCCTTCTAACTTTTGCTTCTGTCCTCATTTTATGGCCCACTGTCTGCTTGCATTGGGTCCCATCCCCCTGCCCTGTTAGTTTAAATGTGACCTTTCCAACACTCTCTTTCCCGTTAGCTGCACGGATACGCTTCCACGTTGTTGACTCCACCCCCCCCCCCCTCCCCCACACTTTTTAGTTTAAACCCACCCGTTTCCACACTGCACCTCTCAACTAAACTAAACTAAACTTAGGGCGACACGGTGGTGCAGCAGTAGAGTTGCTGCCTTACAGCGCCAGAGACCCGGGTTTGGTTTCGGTGTGTCGAAGGGCCTGCATCCACACTGTATCTCGAACCAATACTAAACTAAACTAACACCAATCGGCTGGGGATGTTTGAGATTCAGAAGGTGTCACACTGCCTGCTAATTCCTCTGCTGACCACTTGAGGGCGGCATAATCTGTGTTCTCTTTTGTGTTTATCCTGTTTTAGGTATTTTCACCTGTGTGTCATTATTTGTGTTACTGTCTGAGTTCCCTTTTTAAGTTCTGATGTTTGTCTCTGTTGGTGCTTTGTCTTGAAATTTTGCTGGCTGTTTCTTGTTCTCTTGTTCACCTTTACTTGTGGTTTTGACCTTTGGTCTGATCTCTCGAATTTGATTCCTCTTGCTGCAAATGTTTGGATTTTGACCCTGTGGTCTGCTTACGACCACTATTCCAGTAAAATCCCTTCTGTGTTTTAATTTGTTCCTGGCTCCTGTGTGCCCTCTGTGCTTGGGTCTACTCTGCTTTCATACCTGTTCCGGCAAGACAGGGATGGGAACAATGACAGAAGAGTTTATTTTCAAATCTTACCCCCTCCCATCAAACTCTTTACAGCCTGATAGATAAAAAATACATCTATTGATGCTCCTGAACACATCATCAGTTATGTAACACGGGGTCATTGGGTGTTTCGGGTCTTTCAACATCAGACACCCTCACCCAGGTGACCCAGCCGTGGTTGCTCAGACCACGACTTGTGTTCAGGTAGCATTCGCTCCTCCTCATGGACCTCCTCTCCTGATCCAGAGCCATCTCGAGGCCTTCTCCGCTGCCTCTGTGGTGTTCTTGATGGCTCTTCTCCTCTCCATTCCGTTGATGCCCAGTGCACTCAAGGCTTTGTAGAGCGATTGCCCTGCAAAACCTCTGCAGCCAACCTCAATGGGCATACACCTTGCCTTCCAGCCTTGTTTATGGCAGTCTATGACCAGCTCTTCGTACAAGACAATGTTTTTGTTCGCCTCTGAGACCAGGTGGATGTCTGGCCTCAGGGTGGTCGTGGCAATGTGCTGTGCGAACTTCAGCTGTTTCACCAGGTCTACAGAAAGCTGCCAGTCCTGCACAGTCGCCAGGATGCCTGACAGATTCCTGACGGCTGTGGTTCTTGGCAGCTGCACTCCGGCCTTCACGAACGTGATCATCTGGGTGGTGGGGCGTGCTCGTCTGCAGCTGCTGATTCCCACGCTGATGACCTCTGCAATGGGTTTAAGAACCTGGTCGTGTCGCCAGGTGTACCAGCCCTGCCCAAGAGCCTTTGGGCAGCAGCTCAGGATGTTCCAATGTTCTGTTGACTGGGCATTGCGGGCAATCCGGAGATTCCGCTTTGCCCCAGATGAAGAGGTTCGATGGGTTGGGCAAGACATCGTACACTGCCTGGACCAAGAACTTGATGCACTGTGGTTCAGCCTGCCAGAGCTCAGTCCATGTGACTTTTCGGTCCATGGCCTGCTCCCACCTTGTCCAGGCTCCCTGCTGCCTCTAGCCAACCACTCTGCTAGACCTCTCCTCCTTCACCTCTGCCCTCACTTCCTCCTGGACCAGCCTGCGGCTCTCCTACCCCTTGGCCTTGTCAAACTGGGGAGTTGGGAAGATTCCCACACCAGCTCTTCCCCGAGTCACTGCTCCCACCAGGACTCTGTAGCGTATCCGAGACTCTCCTTCCAGCACGGCTTCGCCGGCTCTCCGCTTCCTCCCAGTTTTCACATCCACCCGTGCCTGAGCCACCTTGGGATCGCTGGAGTCCCTGTACAGCATCACCACTCTGGCCCGAGTCACCTTAAACTCCTCCTCCAGGGACTTCAGGGGCAGCTGGAGCTTGGTGTTATTTCCGTAAAGGGCGATGCTGCTAAGGCTCCTGGGCAGTCCCAGCCACCTCCTGAAAAAGCTGCTGACTTTCCTCTACAATCTCTCTACGATGGATATTGGGACTTCGTAAACAAGCAGTGGCCAGAGTATCCTTGGCAAGATACCATGCTGGTAAATCCATGCCTTGAACTTGCCTGGAAGCCCCGACCGGTCCACCGCTCTCAACCAGCTCTCCAGCTCCTAACAGGTTGCCTGAACTGATGCTGTATCCTTCAGGCTGCTGTTAAACACCTTGCCAAGACTCTTCACTGGCTTTTCAGAGACAATTAGGATTGGTTCGATGCTGAAGCGGAACCTGTCCATGACTTTGCACTTCTTCAGCACCAGTCACCTTGTTTTTCCTGGCTTAAACCTCATCCTTGCCCATCCAATCAGTTTCTCCAACCCCTGCAGGATCCACCTGCCTCCTGGCAATGACTCAGTGGTGACAGTCAGGTCGTCCATGAAGGCTCTGATTGGTGGTTGGCGCATTCCTGACTTGATCCGAGGGCCCAGGCATTCTGGCTCAGTAGACTTGATTTTACTTCGGAGTCACGTGAGTGACTACGTGAAGAAGAGCCCGTCCAACCGCACACGCGTCATATCGTCAGACGCATAGCGCAGTGACCGATGTGTTTGGAGTGAGCACAGCTCCTCCAAACCGGTAAGTTAAAAGTGTTTACTTACGTTTTTCAGGTTGCTTTCTTCAGAGAACTTGTAGTTGGGAAAACACAAGTCAGAATGAAGAAAGGATGTTAGAGACGTACCGCAGGTAAACTCCAGAAAGACCGCGGGTCTGCGAGTAGCGGGCGCCCTTTTGATTTTAAATACGGGTAAATATATATACCGTTGTAGCGCCATTAGGGCGCAAGAGAAAAAGGCCGGGTGGCCAGTAGACTCTGAACATTTTGTTCTATTCAGGACCGCATTGGGAGGCCAGCGCAGGGAATGCCAGGGGAAGGTCCGGGCTTAGCGTTGGCCTATAGGAGAGCCCGCGCATGAAGTGCCTGGGGAAGGTCCGGCTTAGTGTTGGCCTACAGGAGCCAGCGCAGGGAGTGCCTGGGGAGGTCCGGGCTTAGCTTTGGTCTATAGGAGAGCCAGCGCATGGAGTGCTTTAGAAGGTCCGGCTCAGCGTTGGCCTAAGGGAGAGCCAGCGCAGGGAGTACTTGGGATGGTCCGGCTCAACGCTGGCCTACAGGGGAGCCAGTGTGAGCAATGTCTGGATAAAGGAATTTTTATGCGTTGGTCTACAGGAGAGCCAGCGCCAACTATGTCTGGAGAAGGACAGTTTAAGCGTTGGCCTAGAGGTGAACCAGGGCCAGCAGCACCTGAACGAGGGCTGCCTATGCATGGGCCTACAGGAGAGCCTGCACAGCGAGCACCTGGGAAAGGGTTTACTTTGCGTAGGCCTATGGGAGAGCCAGCGCTAGAAATACCTGAAGCAGGATGCCAATTCGCCCCCACCATGAGGAGGATTATTTCATGCAAAGATTCAGTAAATGAAATATGAGGACCAGAGCCCAATAACAGAGCCTAAAGGACCAGATTTGGCACAATATATAACATTTGTGGTTCCAAAACTATCAGGGGTGCCATTGGTAGATAAATTAGCAATGTCAATAAATTACTTGCTCTCCCAGCAGCTCCAGGTTCTGACCATGTATGAGCTGTCAATAAATATGAAACCCGCAGTATTGAGCATTGTAAGCAGTCTCAGTGGGGGAGGGGGGGGGGGAATAAATAAATAAATAAATGGCAGAGGGTGTTGAAATTGCTGGTCAGGCATTACGGCTTTTTGGCCAGAGGTTGGATGGAGAGCATGTGTCTGTATCACAACAAGGTTGACTTAGCACTCATGTGTAGTGCGCACTTTGAAATAAACTGTATTTATAAAAGTGCTATAAGACCTAACATATACCCTAAGTTTGGGTTCTGTACACCATCTAATATGTAATTGCCTTATAATCTGTTTTGGAAAGAATCTAGCCAAAAAAGGAATGAACCTGTCGGTGATTGGCAGATCAAATCGAAGGAAGTTTTCCCTACCAATGTGTGGTGACTGGGGACTGTGAAGGATCAAATCGGTCTTTCGCATATTTGCGTTGTTGGCGCACTCCTCCTGAGGTATGTGGAGGTTCAATATTCCCACTAAGATCAGGGGATAACAATTGCCATAGGCAAACCCTGAGGTAGGGGGTCTGGTTCTGTAAGAGACATTAATGTTTACACTTACAAGTTGGGAAAGATTACAATTCTTGCTAAAAGAATGGCAATTTGATGTATTTATACTGTATAGTATTGTGGGGTTTAGAATTGAATTCTACCCATATTTGGTTTTCAACCGGACACATATTTCTCAAAATAAGAGAATATGCAGACTCAGGCAGAACATGAAATATTGTGAAAAAGGGATAATTAAGAAGTCAGTTCACCATCACCACCAATTTATGCCAAGTGTGTTATGAGAGCAAATAAGGATGGTGGGTGTAGAATTATTCTAGATCTGACAAGTTTTAACCCTTTTTTGTACTATAAAAAACAGTTTTTTGGAACATTTGCCAATACTATGCAGCCAATTTCAAGAAAATGCTATATGGCTAGCATAGATCTTAAAATGCATTTTACTGTGTGACTGTATATGGTAAATAATCATAGATATTTAAAATTTAGCTGGATGAGTCAACTATGGCAATTTAAAGCATTGTATTAAGGTTTAGCCTCAGCTCTGAGACTATTTGCCAGGTTGTTGGAACCAATCTCAGCATTACTAAGAAATGAGGGCCATTTGGTAATGGCCTATTTTGATATATTCTGATTGTAGGAAACACTCGGGCTACAACAGAACCATGAGTGCCAAGAATGAAGCTCACTTTGGAGATTTATTAACCATCCAGTTAAATCGAAACGATTACCAAACACAGTTATTGATTATTTGGGTTTCATTATTAAATGAGAACACATGGTAGTGATTCCGCCCAAGGATAAAGGCTGCGTTTAATTGGAAGTTGTATTAAGCTCATTACAGAGCACCAACCCTCAATCAGGCAGGTAGCAAGCCTGCTTTGCAAACTATTGCTTATTTTCAGCTGTACAATTTAGATCGCTGTTTTATCAGCATTTACAGCAAGCATAGATACAGGCATGGAGAATACATTTTGCCAGGCCCATGTATTTTGTTAGGCCCATGTATTTAGGGCATTTTGCCAGGCCCAGGGAACATAAAAACTGACTGCAAAAGTTTTTATAGATATGTGAAGAGAAAGAGATAAGTTAAAACAAATGTAGGTCCCTTGCAGTCAGAAACAGGTGAATTGATCATGGGGAACAAGGACATGGCAGGTAAATTGAATGGATTAAAGGCCGATAAATCCCCAGGGCCAGATAGGCTGCATCCCAGAGTACTTAAGGAAGTAGCCCCAGAAATAGTGGATGCATTAGTGATAATTTTTCAAAACTCCTTTGATTCTGGAGTAGTTCCTGAGGATTGGAGGGTAGCTAATGTAACCCCACTTTTTCAAAAGGGAGGGAGAGAGAAAATGGGGAATTACAGACCAGTTAGTCTAACATCGGTAGCGGGGAAACTGCTAGAGTCAGTTATTAAAGATGGGATAGCAGCACATTTGGAAAGTGGTGAAATCATTGGACAAAGTCAGCATGGATTTACGAAAGGTAAATCATGTCTGACGAATCTTATAGAATTTTTCGAGGATGTAACTAGTAGAGTGGATAAGGGAGAACCAGTGGATGTGTTATATCTGGACTTTCAGAAGGCTTTCGACAAGGTCCCACAAGAGATTAGGATACAAACTTAAAGCACACGGTATTGGGGGTTCAGTATTGATGTGGATAGAGAACTGGCTGGCCAACAGGAAGCAAAGAGTAGGAGTAAACGGGTCCTTTTCAGAATGGCAGGCAGTGACTAGTGGGGTACCGCAAGGCTCAGTGCTGGGACCCCAGCTATTTACAATATCTATTAATTATTTGGACGAGGGAATTGAATGCAACATCTCCAAGTTTGCGGATGACATGAAGCTGGGGGGCAGTGTTAGCTGTGAGGAGGATGATAGGAGGCTGCAAGGTGACTTCGATAGGCTGGGTGAGTGGGCAAATGCATGGCAGATGCAGTATAATGTGGATAAATGTGAGGTTATCCACTTTGGTGCCAAAAACAGGAAAGTAGACTATTATCTTAATGGTGGCCAATTAGGCAAAAGGGAGATGCAACGAGACCTGGGTGTCATGGTACACCAGTCATTGAAAGTAGGCAGACAAAAGGGTATCGGCCCGAAACGTTGCCTATTTCCTTCGCTCCATAGATGCTGCTGCACCCGCTGAGTTTCTCCAGCATTTTTGTGTACCTTCGATTTTCCAGCATCTACAGTTCCTTCTTTAACACATTGAAAGTAGGCATGCAGGTGCAGTAGGCAGTGAAGAAAGCGAATGGTATGTTAGCATTCATAGCAAAAGGATTTGAGTATAGGAGCAGGGAGGTTATACTGCAGTTGTACAGGGTCTTGGTGAGACCACACCTGGAGTATTGCGTACAGTTTTGGTCTCCAAATCTGAGGAAATACTTTCTTGCCATAGAGGGAGTACAGAGAAGGTTCACCAGACTGATTCCTGGGATGTCAGGACTTTCATATGAAGAAAGACTGGATAGACTCGGCTTGTACTCTCTAGAATTTAGAAGATTCAGGGGGGATCTTATAGAAACTTACAAAATTCTTAAGGGGTTGGACAGGCTAGATGCAGGAAGATTGTTCCCGATGTTGGTGAAGTCCAGGACAAGGGGTCACAGTTTAAGGATAAAGGGGAAATCCTTTAGGACCGAGATGAGAAAAACATTTTTCACACAGAGAGTGGTGAATCTCTGGAACTCTCTGCCACAGAAGGTAGTTGAGGCCAGTTCATTGGCTATATTTAAGAGGGAGTTAGATGTGGCCCTTGTGGCTAAAGGGATTAGGGGGTATGGAGAGAAGGCAGGTACAGGATACTGAGTTGGATGATCAGCCATGATCATATTGAATGGCGGTGCAGGCGGGAAGTGCCGAATGGCCTGCTCCTGCACCTATTTTCTATGTTTCTATGTTTCTATTTGCCAGTTGCAGTTATTACTGGAATACTATGATGGATCATGATTGTCTCAAAAGCTTCCAGAGATCCTGGTTGAAACACCTTCCATTATGCTACAGACTAATTTTAGTGCTCTAGGTTGGGGGCATACATAAGTATTTCCAGCTGTGGAGGTAGATGGAATGTGGGGAAAGTACCTTTGATCCAATAACAAGGGATCATTTAATGAGAGTTTTAGGAACAATTTATGGCCTAAAGCTTATTGCTCTAATATGCAAAGTTTGCATGTTTAGGTATAGATTGACACTACGGAATAGAAACGTATGTTAATCATTTGAGTGGTATGAAGTCAGAATCTTGTGATAGACTGGCTAATGTGATCTGGACCTGGTGTTTTTACAAGAATATTTGGTTTGGCAATCTACCTACCTGGTAGATTCAAAATAATTGCAGACTCATGGTCATGTAAATTCAATGATAATACAGAATGGATGTTGGATCGTGACAAATTTAGTAATATTGTTGCATGGTTGGTGACTTGTTTGCATCCAGACTTAACCACCAATTACCTAAATATGTGTCATGGGAACCTGATCCTGGGGCAGTAGGATGTTTCTCGCTGCATTGGGGTAGAATGTTTTTATATACATTTTCTCCATTTTTGCCTCATTTAGTCAGTATATACAGAAGATCAAACAGGACTCCGCTTCGGGAGTATTGGTGGTACCAGATTGGACCTACAAAACCATGGTACCCTCTGGTGATAAAAATGATCACAAAGCCTCTTATGATTTTCCCAAAACAGAATTAACCTGTTTGTGCACCCTATAACTGATGATTCACATCCTTTACATAATCGTATTGGTTTGTTGATTTGCAGATTCTAAGGAGTTCCATATATTGGAAGAGGACTATCAGATCGTATTGTGGATATTATTGCAACCTGGAGGGATAGTACCCAGAAGCAGTACATTTCTTACATAAGGAAATGGGATATGTTTTGCTTAAGGCAGAATATTACATATCACACTACAGACATCTCAGACGTGTTAGAGTTTCTGTCAACTCTTTATTTTTTATTGGCAGTTAAGCTATAGTGCTATCAATACTGCAAGGAGTGCTTTTTCTGCATAGCTATGGAGGGAATCAGAATAAATTCTTGTAGGGTTACACCCTTTGGTCTGTAGATTTAGGAAGGGAATTTTCAATTCTAAGCTTCCTAGGCACAGCTTTACAAAAATCTGGAATATAAGAGATATGTTATGCTTTTTCGTTAATGGACTCCTATTGCAGTGCTGTCCTTGGCCTAAATTACCATGAAGGTAGTCATGCTCAGGGCACTGGTTTCAGCACAGAGAGTGAAAACATTGCAGAAACTACGAATAGACATGATGGAAATAGCAACAGATACTATTATGTTCTATGTCTATGATTTGCTTAAATAGAGTAGACCTGGAATCACAGGATGTAAGTTGGGGTTTTCAGCATATCCTACGGATCCACGTCTATGTGTAGTATCACATTTACAATGTTAGATTGAAGCCACCAGAACCTTAAGAGGTGCAGTATCAGCATTTTATTAGCCATAAATAATTGCATAAGAAAGTGTCGGTTCAGACTATTTCAAAATGGCTGAAGCAGGTGTTGCTTGATGCAGGTATTGATACTGACAAATTTAAATCTCAATCCATCAACATTGGCGGCCAAGGATTTGGATGTTCCAATAGAACATATCCTCGCGGCCGCAGGACAAAGTGAAAGAATGTTTCACAAGTATTACCATAAGGAGATTATAGTACCTGTGGTTATTTGGTGGTGCTATTTTGGATTTAGTATTAAGTTTCCTCTTGTGATAAAGGGGTTACTATTGTGGTGATAAATTAACCATTAACTGGTTGCATCCATGTTGTGGTTATGCATTGTTAGAAACATAGAAACATAGAAAATAGGTGCAGGAGTAGGCCATTCGGCCCTTCGAGCCTGCACCGCCATTTGATATGATCATGGCTGATCATCCAACTCAGTATCCCATCCCTGCCTTCTCTCCATACCCCATGATCCCTTTAGCCACAAGGGCCACATCTAACTCCCTCTTAAATATAGCCAATGAACTTGCCTCAACTACCCTCTGTGGCAGAGAATTCCACAGATTCACCACTCTTTGTGTAAAAAATGATTTCCTCATCTCGGTCCTAAAAGTCTTCCCTCTTATCCTTAAACTGTGACCCCTAGTTCTGGACTTCCCCAACATCCGGAATAATCTTCCTGCATCTAGCCTGTCCAACCCCTTAAGAATGTTGTACGTTTTTATAAGATCCCCCCCTTAGTCTTCTGAATTCCAACGTGTACAAGCCGAGTCTATCCAGTCTTTCCTCATATGAAAGTCCTGCCATCCCAGGAATCAGTCTGGTGAACCTTCTCTGTACTCCCTCTATGGCAAGAATGTCTTTCCTCAGATTAGGAGACTAAAACTGTACGCAATACTCCAGGTGTGGTCTCACCAAGACCCTGTACAACTGCAGTAGAACCTCCCTGCTCTTATTCTCAAATCCTTTTGCTATGAATGCTAACATACCATTTGCTTTCTTCACTGCCTGCTGCATGTACATTTTTACTTTCAATGACTGGTGTACCATGACACCCAGGTCTCGTTGCATCTCCCCTTTTCCTAATCGGCCACCATTCAGATAATAGTTTTCTTTCCTGTTTTTGCACCAAAGTGGATAACCTCACATTTATCCACATTATACTGCATCTGCCATGCCTTTGCCCACTCACCCAACCTATCCACCTTGCAGCCTCCTAGCATCCTCCTCACAGCTAACACTGCCCCCCAGCTTCGTGTCATCCGCAAACTTGGAGATGTTGCATTCAATTCCCTCATTCAGATCATTAATATATATTGTAAATAGCTGGGGTCCCAGCACTGAGCCTTGCGGTACCCCACTAGTCACTGCCTGCCATTCTGAAAAGGACCCGTTTACTCCTACTCTTTGCTTCCTGTCTGCCAGCCAGTTCTCTATCCACATCCATACTGAACCCCCAATACCATGTGCTTTAAGTTTGTATGCTAATCTCTTATGTGGGACCTTGTCGAAAGCCTTCTGAAAGTCATTTATTGTTGATTGCTTTACTTATTTAGTCAATCAATGCAGTGAGACGCCTGGATTTGAATCTACGGCGTGAAAACACAGAGCTTTGAAATCTTCACGTAGTCACTCACGTGACTCTGAAGTAAAATAGTAAGATTAAACGAGAACTTACCAGTTTGAAATTTGATCTGTATTTTAAGAGGAGTTACATTGAGGGACTACGTGCCCTTCAATCCCACTCTCATAAAGATCGAGCTGGTAGTTCTAGTCTTTACGTATCTTACTATCATACTTCAGTAATTGTTGTCTGTGATTTCACTCCGCTGCTTTGAAGATTGACGCATGTGAGGCTGGACGGGCTCTTCTTCACGTAGTCCCTCAACGTAACTCCTCATAAAATAAAGATCAAACTTCAAACTGGTAAGTTCTCATTTAATCTTACTATGATCATGTTCATCGCCAAGGCATAAAGGATCACAGAGATGGTACAGCCTGTGTTACATAGATACATAGATACATAGAAAATAGGTGCAGGAGTAGGCCATTCGGCCCTTCGAGCCTGCACCGCCATTCAATATGATCATGGCTGATCATCCAACTCAGTATCCCGTACCTGCCTTCTCTCCATACCCCCTGATCCCCTTAGCCACAAGGGCCGCATCTAACTCCCTCTTAAATATAGCCAATGAACTGGCCTCAACTACCCTCTGTGGCAGAGAGTTCCAGAGATTCACCACTTTCTGTGTGAAAAAGTTTTTCCTCATCTCGGTCTTAAAGGATTTCCCCCTTATCCTTAAGCTGTGACCCCTTGTCCTGGACTTCCCCAAACATCGGGAACAATCTTCCTGCATCTAGCCTGTCCAACCCCATAAGAATTTTGTACGTTTCTATAAGATCCCCTCTCAATCTCCTAAATTCTAGCGAGTATAAGCCAAGTCTATCCAGTCTTTCTTCATATGAAAGTCCTGACATCCCAGGAATCAGTCTGGTGAACCTTCTCTGCACTCCCTCTATGGCTATAATGTCCTTCCTCAGATTTGGAGATCAAAACTGTACGCAATACTCCAGGTGTGGTCTCACCAAGACCCTGTGCAACTGCAGTAGAACCTCCCTGCTCCTATACTCAAATCCTCTTACTATGAAGACCAACATACCATTCGCTTTCTTCACTGCCTGCTGCACCTGCATGCCTACTTTCAATGACTGGTGTACCATGACACCCAGGTCTCGTTGCATCTCCCGTTTTCCTAATCGGCCACCATTCAGATAATAGTTTTCTTTCCTGTTTTTGCACCAAAGTGGATAACCTCACATTTATCCACATTATACTGCATCTGCCATGCCTTTGCCCACTCACCCAACCTATCCAAGTCACCTTGCAGCCTCCTAGCATCCTCCTCATAGCTAACACTGCCCCCCAGCTTCGTGTCATCCGCAAACTTGGAGATGTTGCATTCAATTCCTCATTCAGATCATTAATATATATTGTAAATAGCTGGGGTCCCAGCACTGAGCCTTGCGGTACCCCACTAGTCACTGCCTGCCATTCTGAAAAGGACCCGTTTACTCCTACTCTATGCTTCCTGTCTGCCAGCCAGTTCTCTATCCACATCCATACTGAACCCCCCAATACCATGTGCTTTAAGTTTGTATGCTAATCTCTTATGTGGGCACTTGTCGAAAGCCTTCTGAAAGTCATTTATTGTTGATTGCTTTACTTATTTAGTCAATCAATGCAGTGAGACGCCTGGATTTGAATCTACAGCGTGAAAACACAGAGCTTTGAAATCTTCACGTAGTCACTCACGTGACTCCGAAGTAAAATAGTAAGATTAAACGAGAACTTACCAGTTTGAAGCTTGATCTTTATTTTAAGAGGAGTTACATTGAGGGACTACGTGCCCTCCAATCCCACCCTCATAAAGATCGAGCTGGTAGTTCTAGTCTTTACGTATCTTACTATCATACTTCAGTAATTGTTGTCTGTGATTTCACTCCGCTGCTTTGAAGATTGACGCGTGTGCGGCAGGACGGGCTCTCCTCCACGTAGTCCCTCAACGTAACTCCTCATAAAATAAAGATCAAACTTCAAACTGGTAAGTTCTCGTTTAATCTTACTATGATCATGTTCATCGCCAAGGCATAAAGGATCACAGAGATGGTACAGCCTGTGTTACATAGATACATAGATACATAGAAAATAGGTGCAGGAGTAGGCCATTCGGCCCTTCGAGCCTGCACCGCCATTCAATATGATCATGGCTGATCATCCAACTCAGTATCCCGTACCTGCCTTCTCTCCATACCCCCTGATCCCCTTAGCCACAAGGGCCGCATCTAACTCCCTCTTAAATATAGCCAATGAACTGGCCTCAACTACCCTCTGTGGCAGAGAGTTCCAGAGATTCACAACTCTCTGTGTGAAAAAGTTTTTCCTCATCTCGGTCTTAAAGGATTTCCCCCTTATCCTTAAGCTGTGACCCCTTGTCCTGGACTTCCCCAACATCGGGAACAATCTTCCTGCATCTAGCCTGTCCAACCCCATAAGAATTTTGTACGTTTCTATCAGATCCCCTCTCAATCTCCTAAATTCTAGCGAGTATAAGCCAAGTCTATCCAGTCTTTCTTCATATGAAAGTCCTGACATCCCAGGAATCAGTCTGGTGAACCTTCTCTGCACTCCCTCTATGGCTATAATGTCCTTCCTCAGATTTGGAGACCAAAACTGTACGCAATACTCCAGGTGTGGTCTCACCAAGACCCTGTACAACTGCAGTAGAACCTCTCTGCTCCTATACTCAAATCCTCTTACTATGAAGACCAACATACCATTCGATTTCTTCACTGCCTGCTGCACCTGCATGCCTACTTTCAATGACTGGTGTACCATGACACCCAGGTCTCGTTGCATCTCCCCTTTTCCTAATCGGCCACCATTCAGATAATAGTTTTCTTTCCTGTTTTTGCACCAAAGTGGATAACCTCACATTTATCCACATTATACTGCATCTGCCATGCCTTTGCCCACTCACCCAACCTATCCAAGTCACCTTGCAGCCTCCTAGCATCCTCCTCACAGCTAACACTGCCCCCCAGCTTCGTGTCATCCGCAAACTTGGAGATGTTGCATTCAATTCCTTCATTCAGATCATTAATATATATTGTAAATAGCTGGGGTCCCAGCACTGAGCCTTGCGGTACCCCACTAGTCACTGCCTGCCATTCTGAAAAGGACCCGTTTACTCCTACTCTTTGCTTCCTGTCTGCCAGCCAGTTCTCTATCCACATCCATACTGAACCCCCAATACCATGTGCTTTAAGTTTGTATGCTAATCTCTTATGTGGAACCTTGTCGAAAGCCTTCTGAAAGTCATTTATTGTTGATTGCTTTACTTATTTAGTCAATCAATGCAGTGAGACGCCTGGATTTGAATCTACGGCGTGAAAACACAGAGCTTTGAAATCTTCACGTAGTCACTCACGTGACTCCGAAGTAAAATAGTAAGATTAAACGAGAACTTACCAGTTTGAAGTTTGATCTGTATTTTATGAGGAGTTACGATGAGGGATTACGTGAAGACCCCGTCCAGCACGCATGCGCGACATTCTTCAAAGCAGCGGTGTGGAATCACAGGAAACACAATAATTGAAATAAACATAGTAAAGAAAAGGAGAACTAAGATACCTGTTGATCTATATATTTGAGGGTGGGAGCGGAGGGCACGTAATCCCTCATCGTAACTCCTCATAAAATACAGATCAAACTTCAAACTGGTAAGTTCTCGTTTAATCTTACTATTTTACTTCGGAGTCACGTGAGTGACTACGTGAAGATTTTAAAGCTCTGTGATTTCAAACCGTGTAACAGTTCATACTTCACTCGCTGCCGAAGTCATTCAAGGGAGGAAGTATGTTATCGTAATCAACCATAATCTGTTTATAAACAATAATGGTATCTATTAAACAATAACAAAAGACAAAATGCTCCCCTGGGCTTAAATTATATATTTTTGCAGATTTTAAAACTCTTTCTGCAAATAACACAGGTTCTGCTAGCGGCTTGTGGTAGAACGTTTGGAACGTTTTCTCCATGTTCATTCTTTTAGCCGCCGATGTGGATGCTGCCCTGGTGGAGTGAGATGTATATACATCAGTATCTACTCCAGCAGCTCCCAGTACCTGCTTGAGCCATCTCGCGATGGTTTGGCTCGACACCCAACCATGAGGTTTCTTGTGGCTGACCCATAAGGCTTTTTTATTTATTTATTTATTATTATTTTATTTTTTTTCCTTTCTCCCTCGAGAATCTCTTGTTGTGTTGTTGTAAGTGAATAAGTGAGTCATGACACACAACCGTAGGTCAGGTGGGTATGCCCGGAAATCCATAACTAGGACTCAAGTTCCTTGCTTGCTCTGCTTTAGCAGCTCCTGAATGGTGAATGAGACCCGGTCTGGTGTTATAACCATGTTGTCCAGTCGCAGTAAGTGGAGGGACTGGACTCTTTGTGCTGAGACTAGTAGCATCAGCATGACCGTTTTCAGGGTTAGCTTTTCCAGGGTGAGAGACCTGGCTGGGGACCATCCCCTTAGGTATGTCAGGACCACACTGACATCCCAGATTTGTGTATACCTAGGTCTAAGAGGGTTGGAGTTGACGATACTCCTCATGAGTTTGATCACCAGCGGGTGAGACCCTATGGCCTGTTGTCCTGGCACCTGTTTTAAATAGGCTGACAGCGCATGTCTGGCAGTATTGATGGCGCTGTGGCTCAATCCTTCATTATGGTGAAGGCCCCCCAGGAACTCCAGTACATTGGTTATGGTTGCAGATGAGTACGTTGTCCCAGTAGTCGAGCAGTATCTTTCCCACTTCCTGATGCTCGATAGGTATTGTTTCCTGGTGGACATACGGTGTCATCATGTTGATGGTCCTGTCAGATAATCCCAGTCCCAGCAGTGGTCTTTTGATAATCTGCAACCCAGTAGGTTAATTTTGGCATGGCATGGATGACTTATGCCTGATACGTCAATAGGTCTGGGCTACTGGGAAAGGTCATAGGAGTATCGATGACCATGTCGAGGACCACTGGGAACCATGGCTGTGTAGGCCAGTTGGTACTATCAAAATACCTGAAGCAGAGTCCATCTGTATTTTGCGTAGTACCCTACAGATTAAGGCAGAAGGGGAAAAAAGCATAGAAGAAATCGGTCCCCCAGTTCAGCGCGAATGCATCTATCGCTGCTGCCTCAGGGTGTGGTTCCCAAGGGACATACATTGGTACGTGGTGATTTAGTCTGGATGCAAAGAGATCGATATCTGGTGTGCCATATTGGTTTGTAATTTTAGCAAAAGCTCTAGGATTTAACACCCATTCGGTGTTTATCATTGAATTTGCATGACCTGGCACTGTATTTAGCTTACCTGGTAGGTAAGTTGCTGATAGCCAAATATGTCTATCGACCCACCATTACCAGATTGTGTTGACCCAATTGTCACATGATATCGATTTTATTCCGGTCATATGGTTAATATAGGCCACCACCGTGATATTATCAATTTGTAAATGAACATGCAAGTTGTGCATATTCCTAGAATATGCTTTAAAACCATAAAACGCACCCAACATTTCCAAATAATTTATGCCCAGTGTTTGTAGTAAAGACGAGTCTAGGTTAGTCCATCTACCACCTGTGCTGGATATGGTATTAGTTGCTCCCCAGCCTTGAGCACTGTCATCTGTTTGTATAGTTAACGTTGGGTTATTGATGATGATAGGGCTGGAACTATGCCAAATGTGTTATATCCACCATTGTAACTCTGATATTGCTTCAATGGGTAGTTTCATGGATATGTCAAAGTGACCTGCATGTCGTTTCAACGCCTGTACTTTTGCCCTTTGTAGGTGCTGATAGTGCAGGAGTCCAAATTGTGTAGCTGAAAATGCTGCTACCATTTTGCCAATTACTCTTGCCACTTGTCGGATGGTTGGTCGATTGCTTACCATTAAATTGTTGCACATCTGTGCCAATTCTGCTGCTTTACCTTTTGGCAACGTTACAGACATGTGGATTGAGTTAATTGTGAATCCCAGATAGTCCATAGTTGTGGATGGCGTCAACTTAGATTTATCTGGATGTATGACAAACCCAGGGTTTCAAACAATTGTTTGGTAGCTAATACAGCTGATTTAGCCAACTCCATGGTTTTGCCAACTATTTGGATATCATCAAGATACGCCATGACAATATGTCTTTGTTTTGTTAATGTTGCCAAGGCTGGTTTTAATATCTTGGTAAATAGTCTAAGGCTGATGTCAACCCATTAGGCAACACTTTATACTGCCATAGTTGCCCCATCCAGGTAAATTTTCAGGTATCTGCGATGACCCTTGTGAATGGGTACTGAATAGTAGGCATCTTTTAAATCAATGCTTGCCATAAAGTATCCTTTGGAAATCAGTTGTTTAGCAGTTACAAATGTTTCCATTTTGAAATGTACATACTTAACAAAGGTATTTAGTGAGGTTAAGTCAATGATGATGCGACATCCACCATCTTTTTTGCTTTTGGTAAATATATTTGAGACAAATTCCAAAGGATCATGTTTGGATTTCTCAATGACACCCTTTGTAAGTAACCTCCCCAGTTCTGCTTGAGCCTCTAGTTCTCTTTGACTGAGAGGGTAAAGACCCTTTGGGGTACGTGCTGAACTGGTGGCATGTTTTCTTGAATGAACTCTATTTTGTATCCCCGAATACTGTTAAGTATATAACTATCATTCGTGAGACACCTCCTGTTAGTACAGACCTCCTGTTAGTACAGTTCCCCATTTACATGCTGGTAGGAACCAGACCCACCTACCTCCATAGTTATGGTAGTGTTCCTTTCTTCCGTTTGTTCATCCGTCGTTATACTGCTGGATGTACTGCTGATGTACTGCTGATTGGGGGTGGCGCATTTTCCATGGGGTCCGCTCTGGGCTCTGGCCTAAAAAGGCTTTCGGGGATAGTATGCGGACCCCGAGCTTTCACCAGTTACCTAAATTTGACCTTGACTGGTGGACGCGGTGGGGTACTGCCGTCTGGTTTTTTGTGTGGGTCTGCTCGTTCCGGGGCCTGCCCACATAAGGCCAAATGCTTTGGACTCTTCCTCCAGGTCTTTCACTTGTCCTTCCAAATAACAGGATCTGCGGCTCTGAGGCCGGTGTTTTACACAGTCCTGCAAACCTGGGATTGAGGGCAGGTCTTATTCTCTCCTTGCGGAGGTTATTTATCTCATATTGGGTGTAGCACAGCAGAGCCAGAGTGTCTTGCTGGTTTGTGGTCATATCCACCCCATCCACGGAACGAGCATAGGCTGTTATCCCTGTCGTCAGGAGCTTGAGGATTTTAGCTCCTGGTTCCAGATACTCTGTCCCCCCCCCCCAGATTTGGCTGTTAACAGCCGGTACATTGAGCGAACTGCAGTTTTCCAGCTCTAGTGCCTCATTAAGTACCTGTCTTGTAGGGGTTTGAGGGACAGGTGGTTGATGCTGGCCGCCAGTTTTGGCTCCAATGGCCGCCCTGCTCGTGGTGAAACCACGTAGCGAATCTCCACACCCAGCAGCTCTTCCTGATCCTGTACCCCAAGCGTACTCCCGACATCTTCAGCCAATGACCCCTGTTCCTGACCAGCCCAGCCCTGGTCGCCAACGCTGCCCTGCTTTGAGGGGAAAGCGATGGCCAGTGCATTGTAGAGCACTGCTGTGGGAGTGCCTGATCACCCTGGCGAGACTGCTCTAGCTCCTGAAGCAAGTCTCGCTGGAGCAGTTGCTCCATGAGCCTTTCCATTTGGCTCAGGCGGCTAGCTCTGCCGCTCTAAGGCGGACCCTCCTCATAACCGGCCGGTTTTTTGTTTTTGTTGTTTTTTTTTAACTTTTCCTCCAGCCCGCTGCCGCTCATCAGGCTACGCTAGCGGGACTGGGCTCGGCTCGGTCTCGATGAGGGTGGACCGCCGCATATGCGGTCCAGGTGCCGCCTCTCGCCCCCCACTGATGGAACACTCCCGTTCTGTTGGAGTCGAACGGGGGGCGGTTATCTTCCTTTGCCGTGCTGCTCCTGTTCCCAGTTCCTCTGGAATACAGAGCAGAGCACAGCTTGCGGATTACGACCTCAGTGTAAGACTTACCTGATGGTCCGCTGTTTAGTTTTCACCGACGTGTAGCGGGAGCGCCTGTACTCCCGGTCGTCGCTGTTGCACTGCGTGAACGCTAATGTCGCGCATGCGTGCTGGACGGGGTCTTCACGTAGTCACTCACGTGACTCCGAAGTAAAATAGTAAGATTAAACGAGAACTTACCAGTTTGAAGTTTGATCTGTATTTTATGAGGAGTTACATTGAGGGACTACGTGCCCTCCAATCCCACTCTCATAAAGATCGAGCTGGTAGTTCTAGTCTTTACTTATCTTACTATCATACTTCAGTAATTGTAGTCTGTGATTTCACTCCGCTGCTTTGAAGATTGACGCGTGTGCGGCTGGATGGGCTCTTCTTCACGTAGTCCCTCAACGTAACTCCTCATAAAATAAAGATCAAACTTCAAACTGGTAAGTTCTCGTTTAATCTTACTATGATCATGTTCATCGCCAAGGCATAAAGGATCACTGAGATGGTACAGCCTGTGTTACATAGATACATAGATACATAGAAAATAGGTGCAGGAGTAGGCCATTCGGCCCTTCGAGCCTGCACCGCCATTCAATATGATCATGGCTGATCATCCAACTCAGTATCCCGTACCTGCCTTCTCTCCATACCCCCTGATCCCCTTAGCCACAAGGGCCGCATCTAACTCCCTCTTAAATATAGCCAATGAACTGGCCTCAACTACCCTCTGTGGCAGAGAGTTCCAGAGATTCACCACTCTCTGTGTGAAAAAGTTTTTCCTCATCTCGGTCTTAAAGGATTTCCCCCTTATCCTTAAGCTGTGACCCCTTGTCCTGGACTTCCCCAACATCGGGAACAATCTTCCTGCATCTAGCCTGTCCAACCCCATAAGAATTTTGTACGTTTCTATAAGATCCCCTCTCAATCTCCTAAATTCTAGCGAGTATAAGCCAAGTCTATCCAGTCTTTCTTCATATGAAAGTCCTGACATCCCAGGAATCAGTCTGGTGAACCTTCTCTGCACTCCCTCTATGGCTATAATGTCCTTCCTCAGATTTGGAGACCAAAACTGTACGCAATACTCCAGGTGTGGTCTCACCAAGACCCTGTACAACTGCAGTAGAACCTCCCTGCTCCTATACTCAAATCCTCTTATTATGAAGACCAACATACCATTCACTTTCTTCACTGCCTGTTGCACCTGCATGCCTACTTTCAATGACTGGTGTACCATGACACCCAGGTCTCTCTGCATCTCCCCATTTCCTAATCGGCCACCAGTTAGATAATAGTCTGCCTTCCCGTTTTTGCGACCAAAGTGGATAACCTCACATTTATCCACATTATACTGCATCTGCCAAACATTTGCCCACTCACCCAGCCTATCCAAGTCACCTTGCAGTCTCCTAGCATCCTCCTCACAGCTAACACTGCCCCCCAGCTTAGTGTCATCCGCAAACTTGGAGATGTTGCTTTCAATTCCCTCGTCCAGATCATTAATATAAATTGTAAATAGCTGGGGTCCCAGCACTGAGCCTTGCGGTACCCCACTAGTCACTGCCTGCCATTCTGAAAAGGACCCGTTTACTCCTACTCTTTGCTTCCTGTTTGCCAGCCAGTTCTCTATCCACATCAATACTGAACCCCCAATACCGTGTGATTTAAGTTTGTATCCTAATCTCTTATGTGGTACCTTGTCGAAAGCCTTCTGAAAGTCCAGATACAACACATCCACTGGTTCTCCCCTATCCACTCTACTAGTTACACCCTCGAAAAATTCTATAAGATTCGTCAGACACGATTTACATTTCGTAAATCCATGCTGACTTTGTCCAATGATTTCACCACTTTCCAAATGTGCTGATATCCCATCTTTAATTACTGACTCTAGCAGTTTCCCCACCACCGATGTTAGACTAACTGGTATGTAATTCCCCGTTTTCTCTCTCCCTCCCTTCTTAAAAAGTGGGGTTACGTTTGCTACCCTCCAATCCTCAGGAACTACTCCAGAATCTAAAGAGTTTTGAAAAATTATCACTAATGCATCTACTATTTCTGGAGCTACTTCCTTAAGTACTCTGGGATGCAGCCTATCTGGCCCTGGTGATTTATCGGCCTTTAATCCATTCAATGTCTTCCTTAGTGAAGACGGAACCAAAGTAGTTATTCAATTGGTCCGCCATAACCTTGTTCCCCATGATCAATTCACCTGTTTCTGACTGCAAGGGACCTACATTTGTTTTAACTAATCTCTTTCTCTTCACATATCTATAAAAACTTTTGCAGTCAGTTTTTATGTTTCCTGCCAGTTTCCTTTCATAATCTATTTTCCCTTTCCTAATTAAGCCCTTTGTCCCCCTCTGCTGGTCTCTGAATTTCTCCCAGTCCTCTGGTATGCTGCTTTTTCTGGCTAATTTGTACGCATCATCTTTTGCTTTGATACTATCCCTGATTTCCCTTGTTATCCACGGATGCACTACCTTCCCTGATTTATTCTTTTGCCAAACTGGGATGAACAATTTTTGTAGTTCATCCATGCAGTCTTTAAATGCCTTCCATTGCATATCCACCGTCAACCCTTTTAGAACTAATTGCCAGTTAATCTTGGCCAATTCACGTCTCATACCCTCAAAGTTACCTTTCTTTAAGTTCAGAACCGTTGTTTCTGAATTAACAATGTCACTCTCCATCCTAATGAAGAACTCAACCATATTATGGTCACTCTTGCCCAAGGGGGCACGCACAACAAGACTGCTAACTAACCCTTCCTCATTACTCAATACCCAGTCTAGAATAGCCTGCTCTCTCGTTGGTTCCTCTACATGTTGGTTTAGATAACTATCCCACATACATTCCAAGAAATCCTCTTCCTCAGCACCCCTGCCAATTTGATTCACCCAATCTATATGTAGATTGAAGTCACCCATTATAACTGTTTTGCCTTTGTTGCACGCATTTCTAATTTCCTGTTTGATGCCATCCCCAACTTCAGTACTACTGCTAGGTGGCCTGTACACAACACCCACCAGCGTTTTCTTCCCCTTAGTGTTTCGCAGCTCTACCCATACCGATTCCACATCCTCCAAGCTAATGTCCTTCCTTTCCACTGCGTTAATCTCCTCTCTAACCAGCAACGCTACCCCACCTCCTTTTCCTTTCTCTCTATCCATCCTGAATATTGAATATCCCTGGATGTTCAGCTCCCAGCCTTGGTCACCCTGGAGCCATGTCTCCGTGATCCCAACTATATCTTAATCATTAATTGCTATCTGCACGTTCAACTCATCCACCTTATTGCGAATGCTCCTTGCATTGAGACACAAAGCCTTCAGGCTTGTTTTTACAACGCTCTTACCCCTTATACAATTATGTTGAAAAGTGCCTCTTTTTGATTTTTGCCCTGGATTTGTCTGCCTGCCACTTTTACTTTTCACCTTGCTACCTATTGCTTCCGCCCGCATTTTACACCCCTCTTTTTCTCTGCTCAAGTTTAAAGTCTCCCCAGTAGCCTTTGCAGATCTCCCTGCCAGGATATCGGTCCCCCTCAGGTTCAAGTGCAACCCATCCTTTTTGTAGAGGTCGAACCTTCCACAAAGGAGGTCCCAATGATCCAGAAATTTGAATCCCTGCCTTCTGCACCAGTCCTTCAGCCACGCATTTATCCTCCACCTCGCTCCATTCCTACTCTCACTGTCGCGTGGCACAGGCAGTAATCCCGAGATTGTTACCTTTGCTGTCCTTCTCTTTAACTCCCCTCCTCTCCCTAAATTCTCCTTTCAGGACCTCTTTTCTTTTTTTACCTATGTCATGGGTACCTATATGTACCACGACCTCGGGCTCCTCTCCCTGCCCTTTCAGGATATCTTGGACGTGTTGATCTCAACTTCCAGTCTGTGCCACTCTGATGTTACTGACCCTGATGAGACTCTCATGCTGAACTGGTTGTAATAGTCCAGGATGAGATCTGCCACTTAGCCCGGCACATGGTGCTTGGCCATGACTGTCGGATCAGCTTGTGTGGGAAGGAGCCATAGGCATTGGCCAGGTCAAGCCAGAGCACTGTCAGGTCCCGCTTGTTCTCCCTGGCTTCTCTGATGAGCTGGGTCACCATTCCCGTGTGCTCTAGACACCCCGGCACTCGAGATAAGGCTCCCTTTTGCACTGAGCTGTCGATGTAGCCATTGCTGGAAAGGAAGTTGGTCAGCCGCCTCGCCACTATGCTGAAGAAGTTCGTAGGATCTATGCTAAAAATTATCGTAGGATGAGGGAAGATTTGGTTAACAGGCCCAAATTAATCAAAGTGCAAACAAAATGTGTGGGAGGGAACTGCAGTTGCTGGTATACACCGAAGATAGACACAAAATGCTGGAGTAACTTGGCGGCTTGGGCAGCATTTCTGAAGAAAAAGAACAGGTGAGGTTTCATTATTTCGAGAGGGCTTGTATACAAAAACAGGGATATAATGTGGAGGCTATACAGCGCTGGTCAGGCCCTATTTGGAATATTGTGAGCAATTATGGGCACAATATCTGAGGAAGGATGTGCTGGTTCTGTAGAGGGTCCAGAGGAGGTTTACAAGAATGAACCCAGGGATCCCAGGAAAGGGTGGGTTAACATATGATGAGTCATTAATGGCACTGGGCCTATATTTGCTGGAGTTTAGAAGAATGATGGGAGGGGGGGACCTCATTGAAATTTATAGCATGGTGAAAAATTTGGATAGAGTGGATATAGAGAGGACATGTCCACTGTGGGAGAGTCTAGGACTAGAGGTCATAGCCTCAGAATTAAAGGAGATTCTTTTATGAAAGAGATGAAGAGGAATTTCTTTAGTCAGAGGGTGCAGAATCTGTGGAATTCTTCACTACAGAATGCTGTGGAGGCAAACTCAGTGGATATATTTAAGGCGGAGATAGATACATTCTTGATTAGTACAGATGTCAGAAATTATGGGGAGAAGGCAGGAGAATGGGGTTAGGAGGAAGAGGTACATCAGCCATGATTGTATGGCGGACTAGACGAGCTGAATGGCCTAATTCTACTCATATCACATGATCTTATGAAGATTGAGCCAAACATGGAGACAGCAGAGATTAACCACCTCTGTTCTGCTCTGGCCAACCAAGGAGCTATGGTCTGGAGGAACCAACAGCTGCTTCACGACATTCTCCACAACCTGCAGTCTTTGACTGAGGCTTTCCAACAGATGTCTGACGAGTCTTATAGAATTTTTCGAGGATGTAACTAGTAGAGTGGATAGGGGTGAACCAGTGGATGTGTTGTATCTGGACATTCAGAAGGCTTTCGACAAGGTACCACATAAGAGATTAGGATACAAACTTAAATCACACGGTATTGGGGGTTCAGTATTGATGTGGATAGAGAACTGGCTGGCAAACAGGAAGGAAAGAGTAGGAGTAAACGGGTCCTTTTCACAATGGCAGGCAGTGACTAGTGGGGTACCGCAAGGCTCAGTGCTGGGACCCCAGCTATTTACAATATATATTAATGAACAGGATGAGGGAATTGAAAGCAACATCTCCAAGCAACACTAAGCTGGGGGGCAGTGTTAGCTGTGAGGAGGATGCTAGGAGACTGCAAGGTGACTTGGATAGGCTGGGTGAGTGGGCAAATGTTTGGCAGATGCAGTATAATGTGGATAAATGTGAGGTTATCCACTTTGGTGCCAAAAACAGGAAGGCAGACTATTATCTAAATGGTGGCCGATTAGGAAATGGGGAGATGCAGCGAGACCTGGGTGTCATGGTACACCAGTCATTGAAAGTAGGCATGCAGGTGCAGCAGGCAGTGAAGAAAGCGAATGGTATGTTGGCTTTCATAGCAAGAGGATTTGAGTATAGGAGCAAGGAGGTTCTACTGCAGTTGTACAGGGTCTTGGTGGGACCACACCTGGAGTATTGCGTGCAGTTTTGGTCTCCAAATCTGAGGAAGGACATTATAGCCATAGAGGGAGTGCAGAGAAGGTTCACCAGACTGACTCCTGGGATGTCAGGACTTTCATATGAAGAAAGACTGGATACACTTGGCTTATACTCGCTAGAATTTAGGAGATTGAGAGGGGATCTTATAGAAACGTACAAAATTCTTATGGGGTTGGACAGGCTAGATGCAGGAAGATTGTTCCCGATGTTGGGGAAGTCCAGGACAAGGGGTCACAGCTTAAGGATAAGGGGGAAATCCTTTAAGACCGAGATGAGGAAAAACATTTTCACACAGAGAGTGGTGAATCTCTGGAACTCTCTGCCACAGAGGGTAGTTGACGCCAGTTCATTGGCTATATTTAAGAGGGAGTTAGATGTGGCCCTTGTGGCTAAAGGGATCAGGTGGTATGGAGAGAAGGCAGGTACGGGATACTGAGTTGGATGATCAGCCATGATCATATTAAATGGCGGTGCAGGCTCGAAGGGCCGAATGGCCTACTCCTGCACCTATTTTCTATGTATCTATGTATCTAGATTCAGTGACAGGCAAGTTCAACACCAGCCGCCACTTCTTTGAAGAAGTAAATAGCAGGACAGACAAAGGAGTTCCGCAGGGGTGGGTCTTGGGGCCGCTTCTCTTCACTTTGTATATTAATGAGTTGGATGAGGGCATTGAAGGCTTTGTGGCCAAGTTTGCAGATGATACGGAAATTGGTGGAAGGGCAGGTACTGTAGAGAAAGCAGGGACTCTGCAGAAGGATTTGGACAGGTTGGGAAAATGGGCAGAGAGGTGGCAGATGGAATATAGTGTAGCAAAGTGTGGAGTCATGCATTTTGCTAGTAGGAATAATGGCGTGGACTATTTTCTAAATGGGGAGAGAATCCAGAAATCGGAAGTGCAAAGGAACTTGGGAGCTGGTGCAGGATTCCCAAAAAGTAAATCTGGAAATTGAATCGGTAGTAAAGAAAGCAAACTCAATGCTGGCATTTATTGTAAGAGGGCTTGTATATAAAAACAGGGATGCATGCTAGGGCTATATAAGGTGCTGGTAAAGCCACATTTGGAATATTGTGAGCAGTATTGGACACCATATCTGAGGAAGGATGCGCTGGCTGTGGAGAGGGTCCAGAGAAGGTTTACAAGAATGATCCCAGGAATGAGGTTAACTTATTATGATGGGCGTTTGTCAGCACTGGGCCTGTATTCGCTGGAGTTTAGAAGAATGAGGGGGACCTCATTGATACGTACAGAATAGAGTGGATGTGGAGAGGATGTTTCCACTAGTGGGAGAGTCTAGGGCAAGAGGTCATAGCCTTAAAATCAAAGGACCTTTTATGAAGGAGATGAGGGTAAATCTATTTAGTCGGAGGTTGGTGAATCTGTCAAATTCTTTGCCACAGAAGGCTGTGGAGGCCAAGTCAGTGGATATTTTCAAGGCAGAGATAGATGGATTTTTGATTAGTACAGGTGTCGGAGGTTGTGGGGAGAAGGCAGGAGAATGGGGTTCGGAGGGAGAGATAGATCAGCCACGATTGAATGGCGGAATACACTTGATGGGTCAAATGGCCTCATTCTACTCATATCACTTCTGACCTAATGACTTCGACAACAACACTTGATTCCACTGTTTCTGTTACTCAACCCAGCAGCGAGCCCCAGCTACCTTTACCGTTATGACAGTCACCCAGATAAATGCTGAACCTTGCTCATCAAGTGCTCTCTGGCCCGCGAGCTTCAGCCATCCATGTTCAATACCGATCGTTCCAAGGTTACCTACATTGTGTCACTGCTCACTCGCCTGGGCAACAGCTGTTTGGGAACAGCAGACAGTTTCCTTACTGCTCAAACATTCTACAGTTCACTGATGAGATGAGACGAGTGTTCAGTCACCCAGTCAGCAGTCGAGAGGCAGCGAACCGAGTGCTTCAACTCCGCCAGGTTTCCCACAGTGTGGCGGAGTATTCCATCGAATTCCACACACTTGCTGCTGAGAGCGATTGGAATGCGTTATTCTCACTTTCCACTGTGGATTTCCGGTCTCATCAAGACACTTCCCAAAGCTCTTGGATTTTCTCATGTCTCTGGCGATCCGTGGCGTTAATTGCCTGCGTGAGTGAGTTATAGAGAGAGAGAAAAAAGTTATGAATTTCCACCTAGTTTCTGTCTGAATACATTTGTATTCCCCTTTAAGAAACCCATGTAGCTTGGGAAAACTGGAATCTTTCCCAGAAACATAGGAAACATTGGAAGAAAAATGCTGTCTTTATTGTGGGCATTCAGGCCATTTTGAATTACCTTGTCCCAAGCTTAAGGAAAAAACTAGAATACTGATGAATCTGATTAATTCTCCCAACCTCAGTACAAACTGTGCCTTGTTGAAGGCAAGTATCTCCTGGGGGGGGGGGTCTCAGCCAGACTCTCGTGACTTGCAGTGATTCTGGGTCTGCTGGAAATATTTCCGACATTTCTCATGCAAAGAAATTGAGGATTCCTTAAACTCCTCTTGATAAACCCATAATAGTCACGGCTTTAGATGGCAGACCTCTGGGGTCAGAGAAAATCAAACCATTCCACGGAAGCACTTAATTAGTGCTAAACATTTTGAAATGATCCAACTCATGGATTCTCCTAAACTTCCCCTCATTCTTGGCCACCCCAGGCTTATCCAATATAACCTTCAAATTGACTGGTCCTCAATTCCTCTGCCTGTGTTCTTTTGGATTGGACCCTGCGACATTTTTTCTCGACCCCGATTCAAGGAGAAGCCCTTCTGAGATTTAACTTTCACCAACCAGTGCACTCTCCGTGCTTGGGTCTGCTCTGTTCTTGATATGGTTACGGTAGGAAGTGTTGAAGAGCATTAAGGTGGATAAATCACCTCGAGCTGATGGGATTTATCCCATTTTATTGAGAGAAGCAAGTGTGGAGATCATGAAATCCTTGACAAAGATCTTGCCGGTGAAACTCGTCAGTGTTAGGGAAGCTATTGGAGAGAATACCACGGGATAGGATTTACTGCCATTTGAAGGAGAATTAGTTAATCGGGGACAGTCAGCACATGGCTTTGTACATGGCAGGTTGTGTCTTACTAACCTGATTGAGTTTGTGAGGAGATGATGATCACTGAGGGCAGGGCAGTGGATGTTGTCTACGTGGATTTTAGTAATGCATTTGATGATCCAAGATAGGTTGATAAAGATGCATGGGATCAATAGTGACTTGCTTGTATCGATGCTTACTGATTGAATACAGAATATTGTGGAGGAAGGACAATATTCAGAATGGAGGTCTGTGATCAGTGCAGTTCTGCAGGGTTCTGTGCTGGGACCTCTTCTGTTGGTGATATATATATATATATATATAGATGACGTGGATGTAAATGTAGATGGGCTGTTGGTAAATTTTCAGATGACACCAAGAAGGCTAGAGGAAGGCTTTATTGTGAGGAAGGCTTTCAACGTCTGTCTTGAAGATTGTAAAATTATGGAAGGCATAAGCAGGGTAGACAGTCAGAGCCTTTCCCCCCAAGATGGAACATTTAAATATAAAAGGGCATAGCTTTAAAGTTGGAGGTACTAAGTTTAAAGATGTGCACAATATCTTTTTTGCACAGAGGGTGTTGAATGCCTGGAACATGCTGCCACAGTTGGTGGTTGAGGCAGATATGGTGGTGGCATTTATGACGCTTTTCGATAGACATATGAATATGCAGGAAACGGAGAGATATGGATTATGAGTAGGGAGATAAGAGATGGTCTTGAATGATGTTTGCCGTGGACATTGTGGGCCAAAGTGCCTGAATTGTGCTGTACTGTTGTATAAATATGAACACTACTGAGTATAACACTCACAAATTTTAAAACGTTGAGCATGACTGAAGAGTCTTTGCACAGTTTTTGTTTTATATATCTTTCATGTTGAATAAAGATTATGTTTGGAAATAAACAAAATCTATGTTAAATGTCAAAGTTCTGACTCCAGAGAATCAAAGTGTTGTGGCGGTCCCTGGTGGTTAGTCACTCGTGGTGCGAACCTTCGGCTCTGGGGGTTGGGTCATGTGACTAGTTATGGTGGGCAGATCGGGTCACGGGTCCCGGCTGGGGTATAAATACTGTTGGTAACGCCCTTGCCCCATGTTGTGGTTCTGAGAGCTGTTTTGTGTGAACTTAATAAAATCACTTTGTTTGGCAACATGTGTCTCGCTATAACAGAGGAATAGTCAGGTAGATGAGGTATGGAATTCAATGCTGAGAAACAGGAAGTGATGCACATTAATAGAAAGCACGAGAAGGGGCAATCAAAAGAGTACAATTCTAAAAGAAGAACAAGCATAGATGGACCCACAGCTAAGTATATGTAGAAATGACAGGGCAAGTGTGAAAGGTTGTTCAAAAATAACCACAGTACTTGGCATTTCTAAATAAAAACATGGAGTACAAGTACAAGGAAGTCACAATGAATCTTTTCTGGGTCATACTGATGAAACCAAGCTTTTCAACCCACTCGTCCATGCAGATCCATGCCCATCTTAACAAGTCAAATTTACCCTCTCCCTTGCACACACTTCTATATCAGGAAAGTTAAAACCCCTTTTAAGACAACCCTATTATTCCTGCACCTTCTCCCAATCTCCATGCATATTTGTTCCGCTAATTTCCACAATTTCTAGTAGGCCTATATACACTCCCAACAAGGTGATCATCCCCGTTTCTCAGATCAACCCATGTAGCCTAACTGGATGATCCCGCAGTCATCTCAGACGACTGCTGTAATGTTCTCTTTAATCAAAAACTAAACTTTCTCTCCTTTCTTTTCTCCACCTCTAAGTCAACTGTAGCTCCTGTATCCTGAAACATTAAGTTGCCATTCCTGTCCATTTCTTAGCCATGATTCCGTAATGGCTATGATATCCTTGACTCGTGTATCTCCAATTTCATTGTCAGAGTCTTGCATTGAAATAAATGCATTTTAATCCAACGGTCTTTACTTGTGCCCTGCCATGCTCCTGCCTGCCTTGTATAATGAACATTCTGAAGCTAACCTGTCTCAAATTCCACACCACAGCTTGGATCCCACCTACCTCCCAATTGAGATTAAACCATTCCAAGTAATAACAGCAAAACTGCCCATCAGGATATTGGTCCCTTTTCACTTCTGGTGGAACCCGTTCCTGCAGGACAGGTTACTTCTGCACCAGATGAGATCCCAATGATCCAAAAATTGGAATCCCAGCACTATCTCGTCAGCCACACACTCATCTATCCTAAACTCCAATTCCTGCCCTCAGTAATACGTGGCACCTACAGGTCATCTAGCATCTACAGGTCACTACCCTCAAGGCCCTGCTTTGGAATCTTTTGCCTAACCCTCACATTCACTCCTGTAATATAAATAGAAGATGAATGTAATGTAAAAGCAGAGGAAGGGAAATAGGTCGGGCGGGGGGTGGGGGAGAGTAGTGGGAGAAATGAGTGTGTTTCCAGCTGGGGCACAGGGTAGAGAGATAGGAATATTTATTCCACTACCCCACTCCATTCCCCGGCCCTTCCCCCAATATCCTTTCCTCAGGCTTCACATTTCACTTCTATGTTATTTTATGGCTTTTTTGTCTTTTCATGTCTGGCCTTTGTCCACCCATCTGCCAATCACAACCTCCCTCACCTGTGTCCCCCTCTCAGTTGCCAGCATTTTTCCCACCACCACCTCTTTTCCAGCTTTCTCTCCCTACTACAAATAGTCTGAAGAAAGGTTCCAACTCGAAACGTCTCCCATTCACTTATTCCAGAGATACTGCCCGACCCGTTGAGTTCTTGAAGCACTTCTGATTTTTAACTAATTGGAGACAGTTGGTTTGTAAGTTTCAAGACTGCACCAACACTGGAGGTGTTGCAGAGAGTGTGGAATCACTCCTAAATATTCCACTGACCAACAAATCAACCAACAGTTTAAACTTTTCTCCCACCCGCCGCCACACCGACACAGTGTGTCTGTAGTGTATAACATGGATTGGGGGCACTGCTGCAACCTTCTAGAATCTTCCAGATCGCTGGTCTCTGCCACCTGTAGGGAAGAAAAAAGGAGATGGATGAAAAAGGAGCCATTTCCAAGGTGTTCTCCCAGTTAAATGTAATCTCACTTTGAAATAAACATGGCTGGTCCTTTATTGCATCAGGTTAAACAGCAGTGTTGTAATGTTACACTTACTGCAGTCTAAAAAACCTTAATTCATTGTTTGCCATTTGTTAGCACATTTTAGAAAATTGTCCAGATTTTGTTGCAGGCAGCCAAAGGCTGCTTCATTTGCAGAGTAATGAAGAATGTGATAAAAACAAAAAATCTTCATGTGCTGGAAATCAGACACAAAAACAGAAAATACTGGTAAAACTCAGCATCAGTGGAAAGAGAAACAGTCAGCATTTGAGGTCGATGCCCATTCAACAGAATCAGTAATGAGAGAGATGCAAGGGACTTTTCATTGGATGAGGAGGCGAGGGAAGGATGTATAAAGCAACGGGAATGAATGCGATGTGATTAATTGAAATGGCTTCATGGCTGCAGTTACCAGCACATTAAGACACTTTGTCTGGGTAATGAATAGTCAATGTTGTGGTCAGAACAAACAGGCTAGAACTGATGAATTAGAAAAGAAAATTGACTTGACATGACCAACAAAAATGAAAATGGAATATTCTGGACAACCGATGCAGGATAGGCAGATTATGTGGAAAGAGACACAGTTAACTTTCCAGATGAGGGACATGCATCAGTCACCACACAGAGAGAAATATGAAGCATTCCACGTTATACATCACACCATTTACCTGGCACTGAACCAGAAGTTGCAAATGAACCATTTTGAATATGTGCCTGGAATAGAACTTGGATGTCAAATTTTCTGACAGAAATCACAGTGTGCTACGGAAACATGTTTGTCAGCACACCAATATTTCACAGAAGATACATGAAAGATAAGCGCAGCAAACACCACTCTCCCAGGTGTTTCCTGCCAGCTCAACAGCAAAAAATGTTTTGCAGAGACAAGCTGTGAATATACTGCAGAATGCGGCCAGTACTTTTTACATGCAATGTTTAAAATATCAGTGACACCGTCTCATAAGACCTTTCCTAATTGTGTGTTGGGAGCACAAGACACTGCTTATTGATATTGAACATGGTCATTTCTGCAAGAGGGTGTGTTATTAGAATACATATATTAAGATTCATAGCCAACTGCATCAAGTCCTCGTGAAAGCCAATCGTTGCCTTTGTTTTGAAGGAGTTCTAAATGTCAATGGTCGGATAAAATCCATTAAGGTGGTAAATTAGGGTTTACCACTTTTAGGATCCCCAAAAAGTTAATCTGCAAGTCTAATCAGTAGTAAGCAAGGCAAATGCAATGGTAGCATTTATTTTGAAAGGGCTAGAATATAAAAACAGTGATGTAATGCTGTGGCTATACAAGGCACAGGTCTGACCGCATTTGGAGTATTGTGAGCAGTTTGGGGCCCCATATCTGAGGGAGGATGTGCTGGCTTTGGAGAGCATCCAGTGGAGGTTTACAAGAATGATCCCAGGAATGATTGGGTTAACATATGATGAGAGTTTGACAGCACTGGGCCTGTACTTGCTGGAGTTTAGAAGGATGAGGGAGGACCTCATTGAAACTTACCGAATAATTAAAATGCCTGGCTAGAGTGGATGTGGAGAGTATATTTCCGCTAGTGGGATAGTTGAGGATCAGAGGCTATAGCCTCAGAATTAAACAATAGACAAAAGGTGCTGGTGTAGGCCATTCGGTCTTCGAGCCAGCACCACCATTCATTGTGATCATGGCTGATCATTCACATTCAGTACCTCTTTCTCGCCTTCTCCCCATATCCCCTGACTCCGTTATCTTTAAGAGTTCTTTCTAACTTTCTCTGGAAAGCATCCAGAGAATTGGCCTCCACAGGCAGAGAATTCCACAGATTCAAATCTTTCTGGGTAAAAACATTTTTCCTCATCACGGTTCTAAATGGCCTACCCCTTATTCGTATCCTGTGGCCCCTGCTTCTGGACTCCCCCAACATCGGGAACATTTTTCCTGCCTCTATCGTGTCAAATCCCTTAATAATCTTAAATGTTTCAATAAGATCCCCTCTCATCCTTCCAAATTCCAGAGTATACAAGCCCAGCTGCTCCATTCTATCAACATATGACAGTCCCACCATCCCTGGAATTAACCTTGTGAAACTACGCTGCACTCCCTCAATAGCAAGAATCTCCTTCCTCGAATTTGTGGACCAAAACTGCACACAATACTCCAGGTGTGGTCTCACTTGGACCCTGTACAACTGCAGAAGGATCTCTTCGCTCCTATACTCTCTTGTTATGAAGGCCAACATGCCATGAGCTTTCTTCACTACCTGCTGTACCTGCATGTTTGCTTTCAATGAGTGATGAACAAGGACTCCCAGGTCTCTTTGTACTTCCCTTTTTCCCAACTTGACATCATTCAAATAATAATCTGCCTTCCTGTTTTTGTCCCCAAAGTGGATAAAGGACTTATCTTGAGAAAGGAGGAGGAATTTCTTTAGTCAGTGGATGGTGAATCTGTGGAATTAATTGCCATAGAAGGTTGTGGGGGACGTCGATGGATATTTTAAAGTCGGAAATGGACAGATTCTCGATTAGTACGGGTGTCACGGTTTACGGGTAGGGGCAGGAGAATGGGCTTGACATGTAAAGATAGATCAGCCATGATTGAATGGCGGAGTAGACTTGATGTGCCGAATGGCCGAATTATGCTCCTATAACTTATGAAGTTATGGAAATTCTGATCTATGCAAGGGATCAGATCCATGGAATTCTATTAAATAATTGAAACATTGGCAAAATATGGTAAGGATAAAAATACAGCAAACATCACTAATTATACAGAAACTTCATCCCTTTGTCAGACCTGTCCTGAACCAGAAGTCCATAGGGCATTATTTTCAACAAATGTAATATCATTTATATATAAATGACCGAAAATGTAAATGTCGATGGGTTTGTGTGTAAATTGGTGGACGACACCAAAATTTGACATTTCATATAGTGAGGAATTCTGTAAGAAGATCCTGTGGAATCCAGATCAGCTGCAGAAATGGGTTGAGAAATGGCAAGTGGATTTTAACCTGAGCAAGTAGGAGATTGAATGCAATGAGAGATTATACAGTTAATGGCAAGATCCTTAGCAGCATTGATATACAGAGGGATCTGGGAGTCCAAGTTCATAGTTCACAGAAGGTGGCAGCACGAGTAGATAAAGAAGGTGGTAAAGAAGGAGTATGGTATGCTTGCCTTCACTGCTAGTGGCATTGAATACAAGAGTCAGGAAGTCATGATGCACTAGCTTAGGGCATTGGTTTGGCCACATTTGGAGTATTGTGTGCAGGTATGGTTGCCCCATTACAGGAAATATGTGGAGGTTTTGGAGATGATGAACAGCAGTTTTACCAGAATGGTGTCTAAATTAGTTTAGTTTAGTTTATTGTTGTCACATGTGCTGAGGAACAGTGAAAAACCTTTTGTTGTATGCTATCCAGTCAATGAAAAGACTATACATAATTACAATCAAGCCGTCCACAGTGTACAAATACAGGATAAAGGGGATAGCATTTATTGCAAGATAAAGACTGATAGAATCCATTAAATATAGTTCTCTAAAGGTCTCCAATGGGATGAGAGGTCAGGACCACTCTAGCTGGTGTGAGGAACAGTTAAATTGCCAGTTGTCAGGGTTTCAGCTGCAGAGAGAGGATGGATAGATTTGGATTGTTCTCTCTGGAACATCGGAGGTTGAGGGGAGACTTAAAAGAAGTATATAAAATTAGCAGAGGTTTTGATAGGGTAAATTCAGAAATGTTTGTCCAGGGGTGGAAATGTCCAACACTAGAGGGCAGGGCATTTTTTTTTCTTTACACAGAGAGTGGTGGGGTCTGGAACACATTGGAACATCAGGGGCGGTGGTGGAGGTGGATAAGATAGTGTTTAAGAGGCTTTTAGATTGTAAAATGGAAGTGCAGGGAAAAGAGGAATGTGGATCATATACAGGCAGATGAGATCAGTTTAACGAGGCATCGTGTTCGGTGCAAACAATGCGAGTTGAAGGGCTCGTTCATGTGCTGTGCTGTTCTATATTCTATGTTCCTCAAATTTTCCAACATGCCTGGATTTATCTAGCTCTTTGTGACATTTAGAGCCCAGGAAAAATTAAAGATCTGCAACTCATCTTTTAATTTGGGTCATTATATGATTTTGATTCCACATTGAATTCAAAACGATTTTTCAGAGAATAGCTGATTGCATTAATCCTAAATGTTGCCTGATCTGCCTTTCTCTCCACATTCCTTAACTTTGATTCTCTCATCCCTTCTCCTTTACCTGTTCCTTTACCTCACCACTTATCTCGAGCCTTTCACTTCGATCACACTTATTGGTGCAGACAGAAAGTGACTGGGCAAAAGCAACATTGTTCCAAGTCTACAAACATTGCCTGGCCTGCTGAGTGTTTCCAGCATTTCAATTCTGTGGGAATTGAACTATTCCAGAAGTGTTCCATCAGTGCTAGGCTGCGCATGTCTAATCACTCTGACCTTACACATCTTGCTCTTCAGTGATAAGGCTGTGTTTCTATGGGTAAGAGCAGTACAGTTAACCATGTAAACAACTTTACGTGACCCACTCCACATCTTTCCCTGTCACAAATGATATAAAAAGGCTGCATGATTTCTGTCTGTAGAAAAGTCTCTTGTTTGACTGTACTCCTGGTCTGACAAGTTATTGAGAATAAAGAAGTTAACTGTTATTCACATCTCATGTAAATTATTCCAACAGTACTTCACATTGTTCTCATTTATACTGAAATAATTTTCAATTAATTTCTACCATCTCTCCTTTTCATTTATTTTAAACCAATTATTTATTGACAACCTGGTACATGTTATCCATTCCTAATTTCCTTTGAGAGTTGGATGGTCAGCCATCTTCCAGTGAAGTTATCCCGACACTGTTGCTGGATGGGAACTTCAGGTCTTTCACTCAAGGCAAGGGAGAAAAATTAACTAATCAAGAATCTATCTATCCTTGCCTTAAAACTATCCATTGACTGCCTGCACAGCCTTTTGTGGCAAAGAATTCCACAGATTCACCACCCCCTGACTTTTTCTCATCTGAAGAAATGTTTCTCATCTCCTTCCTAAAGGAACATCCTTTAATTCTGAGGCTATGACCTCTAGTCCTAGATCTCAGATTAGTGGAAACATCCTCTCCACATCCACTCTATCCAAGCCTTTCACTGTTTGGTACGTTTATATGATCGCACTGTGGCTTCGGGTCTGTCATGGTAGCTCAGTCTTCCTTGTACCTGCAACAGCAGAACACAGCTAGGAGGGAGGTAGCCCACTTTGTCTCCCTTCCTCTCTCTCTTTCTTCCTTCCTTCTTCCACTTTCTCTCCTGCTTCTTCTCTTCTCCTTCTCCCTGTCACTCACTCCGGCTCAAGTTCCTGGGTTTTATAGCGAGTGGCTGACGTGGTTCAAGTGGATAATCAAGAGCAATAATGCTGGGAATTGGCCTCTCCTGACCTATCAGCCAGTTAAAAGAATCAGAGCAACTCCCCAAAGGGAGAAGGTGCTGTCACAGACACCTCCCCCTCACTTTCAATGATCCCGGGACTTGAGATAGTTCTTCCTTTGTTAGTTTCTCACCATTTTCAGTTCACACTTTCAGCAACAATTATCCAGTTAGTTAAATAAATAAATATCTCTAAAACATAAAACCTTACCTGGAGACCTCTGAAGATGCGCAGTTCTACAGTGGACGCATCGTGGCAATACGCTTGCTCAGCAGCAGAGACTGCAGCATCATTCAGTCTCAAGGTGATTTAAAACATCTAGAAACTCATAGGTATTACTTTGTACTTTATTTGTCTAAAGTACCGAGGTACGGTGAAATTCATTTTTGTATACAGTACAGTGCAAGTATCATGAAACACACGCACTTAGATACATCTTTGCACTTAGATGTATCTCAGATACAGTACGTTAATAGCATGAGTACGCTGAGACAGTATACAGAGTCGCCAGTTTTTGAACCCTTTTCAAGTCCCAGTTTGCAAGCTGCAGGCCACGTCCGGTCCATGTGCTCGGCATCTTGGGGCAGCGTCTGATCCAGCGAGCCCCAGGCTGCTGCATGGCCCTGGTGGCCCACTCCACTGTCGAGGCACTGCACTGCCTCCCACCACCAATCTGCTTACAGGTCCTCCTTCCACTCTGGGCAGGGAGCTGGGTCATCCTGGCGGGGTCTACAGCGCGGGTCCTTGGCTCACGGCGGGCATGCCGATCCAAGTCTGGATTTAAACATGCAGGTCGACTGGAAAAAACAGGTTGCTGCTGGTCCCAAGAGAGTGAATTTGTAGAGTGCCTCAGAAATGAGTTTTTAGAGCAGCTTGTAGTTGAGCCTACCAGGGAAAAGGCAATTCTGGATTTGGTATTGTGTAATGAACTGGATTTGATTAGGCAGCTTAAGTTGCTGGAACCACTATGAGCTAGTGACCAAATTTAACCTTCAATTTGAGAGGGAGAAGAAGAAATTGGATGTCTCGGTAATACTATTGAGCAATGGTGACTACAGAAGCATGTGGCAGGAGCTGGCTAAAGTTGATTGGAAAGGGACCCGAGCTGGAATGACGATGGAACAAGGTTAACTATTGTGATCCAGCATTCAGTAACTTTCCACTGAGAAACAGGCTTGTTTAAGTATGTGGAAGATGAGGCAGTCTCGGTGTAGCCTTGAGTTCATAAGCACCTCTTTGTATTAAGCGAACCTTTGTCTCTATGGACCACCTGCACCAGGCCTGTTTAGCTATTCACTGGATTAAAGTTCGATTCCCACAGAGTGAAGTGCTGCCCATGTTGAAAGACAAAATGGAAGAGCAGCTCAGTTCTTCCCACAATTCCCACAATCCCGCCTTTTGTCCCAACAGGACTTAGTATGGCTGTATGGTAACGCAAATTTCACTGTACTTTAATTGGTACATGTCAAGAGATTCAAGATTCAAGATCCAAGAGAGTTTATTGTCATGTGTCCCTGATAGGACAATGAAATTCTTGCTTTACATGTGACAATAAACTGAACTTGACCTTGAAACCTTGAATAAAAATGTTAGTCCGTATTATCAGTATCATCATACTGGAGGATATTTATGAGTTGCATGATAGCGTGATCAAGATCATATTGAAGCATAATGTGTTGTGGTTCAGCACTGAGACGGGAGTGCGGTTTTGATGAGCAGAGAGCTCGAATGAGGCAGAGTGATAGCTGGAACAGTACATATATGGTGACAACAGCGGCTGAAATATTAATAGCATATTTTAAAATGGTCTTAAAGAGCCCTCCAGCCCAGTTACCTAGGTCAGGGAGCCATCCCCACCAGTCAAAATGTTTAATTTCTGAAATCTTGTGCAAGGTGTGGATATGGTCTTGAATAATCCTTTCATCAGTTTCAATTTGTTTGTCTTGGTTAGAGAAGAAACAACAGGATTCGTTGAGCGTTGCACACCCTCCCCCCTGGGCCAATAGGAGAAAGTCCAGAGCCATCCAATTTTGAATAACATCTTGGACAGAGACTGGACTTCGGAGTGAAGAGCCAAAATCGCATCTACCGTCCTGTTCTCTATTTGTTCCATGATTGCTTTCTCCAGCTCGTTTACTCCCAGGCCAGGTATCAGGGTGCGGAGGAATCTATGGAACCCTGTATTGCAGACAACAAGTGGATTTTCAACTTCTCTCCAGCATCTAACCTTCCCTGAGGATGGCTGACTATGATTCCTGTTTAAGTGAGTCTGGAGGGTTTTAATTCCCCAAACATTAGGGGCTAGGTATCCTATGGGAGAGGTCCCAATCCAATTCGGAAATAGGGATTTGTCGCCACATATCCAGAATACCACATGCTGAACAATGGAAGGGTACCATTCAGTTTGGTTGCTGCAAATTAATTTCCAGAGATTGGAAAGGGACCCGAGCTGGAATGACAATGGAACAGCAATGGCAGGAATTTCAGGGAATAATTCAGAAGATGTAGGATCTTTTCATTTCAAAGAGGAAGAAAGATTCTAAGAGGAAAATGAGATGGCCGTGGTGACAAGGGAAGTCAGAAACAGTAAAAAATACTAAAAGAAAAGGGAAAAAACATTGAAAAGATTAGTAGAAAGTTAGAGGATTAGGAAGCTTTTAAAAAACAACAGAAGGTAACTAAAAAGGCAATATGGGGCGAAAAGATTAAATATGAATGCAAGCTAGCCAGTAATATAAAATAGGATAGCAGAAGTATCTTCAGATACATAACGTGTAAGAAAGAGACAAGAGTGGACATTGGACCGCTGGAAAATTATGCTGGAGAAGTGATAATGGGGAATAAAGAAATGGTAGATGAATTGAATACGTTTTTTGCATCATTCTTCACAGTGGAAGGCACCAGCAATGTGCCTGAATTACAAGAGAGTTAGGAGGTAAAAGTTAGCGTCGTGGCTATTACCAAGGAGAAGGTGCTTGGGAAGCTGAAAGGTCTAAAGGTGGATAAGTCACCTGGACCGGATGGACTGCACCCCAGGGTTCTGATAGAGGTGTCTTTAGAGATTTGAGGCATTGGTAGTGATATTTCAAGAATCACTAAAATCAGGAATGCTTCCAGTCAATTGGAAAATTGCAAATATTACTCCGCTATTCAATTCTGGAGCCAAAAAACACTTGGCCGGTTATCCTGACTTCAGTGGTTGGTAAGATTAGCGAGTCCAAAGGATGAGGATTCTGAGTACAGTACTTAAAAACACATGATAAAATAAGCCAAAGTTAGCATGGTTTTGTGAAAAGGAGATCTAGCCTGATGAGCCTGTTGGAATTCTTTGAGGGATTAAATAGTAGGATAGACAAAGGAAAGTCAGTGGATGTTGTTTACTTGGATTTTGAGAAGGCCTTTGATAAAGTGCCATGCGTGAAGCTGCGAAAGGTGATGAGAGCCCATGGTATCAGGGATTGGGGGAAGATACTAGCATGGATAGCAGGTTGGCTGGAGGACAGAAGGCAAAGAATGGCAATATAGGTGGCTTTTTCTGGTTGGCTGCCAGTGACTAGCGGTGTTGCGCCTACTAGGTGGAGAGTAGGCCTAATTCTGCTCTTATAACTTATGAACATCAGCAAAAAATAGTGACGATAAAAAGTACAGTGAACATTAAAAATTATACAGAAACTTCATCCCCCGACCTGGACATAGGGCAGTGCTCTCTCTCTCTCTCTCCCCCCTCTCCCCCTCTCTCCCCCTCTCTCCCTCTCCCCCTCCCTCTCCCCCCCCTCTCCCCCCTCTCTCCCTCTCTCTCCCTCTCTCCCTCTCTCCCTCTCTCCCTCTCTCCCTCTCTCCCTCTCTCCCTCTCTCCCTCTCTCTCCGCATCTCTCTCTCTCCCTCTCTCTCCGCATCTCTCCCTCTCTCTCACTATATATCTCTCTCTCTGCGTATTGTCAGCCATGGTTTGTACTGGAATGAGGGGAGCCCTGGGTCTATAGACATGGGTTCATCCTCAAGTTCTGGTTGTCCGGGGTGCTTATGCCATTCCTTCCTGCCTGTTGGCTGAGCCATTCGGGGCTTCACCTCCCTCTAATGTTGAGAGCGGTTTTTACTCATGCAGGGACCCCAAGCAATGGCTTGAACAGCTTGGGCTCATTTAAAATGTGTAAAAAAAAAGCTTAGATATGCTTGCACATGCACCACAAGGCAAGGTGCCTTCACTTTTGTTAAATTTCAAAATAGACTTTATTCAAGTAATAAATATATACAATACGTGAACCGTGCGAAACATTCATCCGACATTTTCGGAGGCTATACAAATTGTTCAATGCAGTTAATACATTTTTTTCCAATTCCACAGATCCGTCCCCCACCCATGTCACTCATGTGGCCCCCAGGCGTGGGATACCTTCCCTTATTTTGAGGGGCGTCTCCACCATACCGTGCCCCCCATGGCCAGCAGCGGAAGGACCCTAGACTGTGGCCCTCCCCCACCGAGCCTTGGCGTTGGCTGCACCAAGCTTCAGTGCGTCCCTCAGCACGTACTCCTGCAGTCTGCAGCGGGCCAGTCGGCAACATTCCCTGACGGACATCTTGCTCTGCTGGGTGGTGAACAACGCTCGGGCAGACCAAAGAGCGTCTTTCACCGAGTTGATGACCCTCCAGCAGCTCTCGATGTCAGTCTCTGAATGTGTCCCTGGGAACAGTCCGTAAATCACAGAGTCCTCTGTGACGGAGCTGTTTGGGATAAAGCGTTCCAGGGACCCTTGCATACTTCTCCAGACTCTTTTTGCAAATCCACACTCTGCAAAGAGGTGGGCAACCGCCTCCTCTCCATAGCAGCCGTCCCGAGGGCAGCGTGCGCTGGTAGTGAGGTTCCGACGGTGCAGGAAGGATCTGACTGGGAGGGCTCCCCTCACCGCCTGCCAAGCCAGGTCTTGGTGCTTGTTGGTGAGTTCTGGTGATGAGGCATTTTGCCAGACAAGCTGGGCAGTCTGCTCTGGGAACCACGTCACCGGATCCATCGAGTCCTTTCCCTGCAGTGCCTGCAGGACATTCCGTGCTGACCACTGCCCAATGGACATGTGGTCAAAGGTGTTGGTCCGGAAGAACCTTTCCACAGACGACAGATGGGGCGGCAATGTCCAGCTGACTGGCACATTGCGTGGCATCTGCGCCAGGCCCATCCTTCGCAACACCGGGGACAGGTAGAACCTCAGCAGGTAGTGACACTTGGTGCCCATGTGCCTTGGCTCTACACTCCGCCTGATGCAGCCACACACAAAGGTGGCCATCAGGGTGAGGGCGACGTTGGGCACGCTTTTACCCCCGTTGTCTGCTGACTTGTACATTGTGCCCGTCGCACCCGGTCTATCCTCGACCCCCAGATTAACTGGAAGACGGCCCGGGTGATCCCTGTGGCGTAGGAGGGAGGGACAGGCCACACTTGCGCCAAGTACAGCAGCCCCGAGAGCACCTCACACCTGATGACCAAATTTTTTCCGGTTATGGAGAGGGAGCGTTGCTTCCACAGCTCCAGCTTCCTCCCCACCTTGACTATCCGCTCCAGCCAATTCTTGTTACACGCCTCAGCCCCCCCGAACCAGATCCCCAGCACCTTCAAGAAGTCAGGTTTGATGGTGAAGGGGACAGAAGTTCGGTCGGGCCAGTTGCCAAAGAGCATGGCCTCGCTCTTCCTACGGTTCACCCTGGCTCCCGTGGCTGACTCAAACTGGTCACAGATACTGATCAATCTGCGGACCGACCCTGGATCCGAGCAGAAGACAGCGACATCGTCCATGTACAGGGAGGTTTTGACTTGAATGCCCCCACTGCCTGGTAATGTCACTCCTCTTATGCTCGCATCCTTCCTGATGGACTCGGCAAAAGGTTCAATACAGCAGACAAACAAGACAGGAGAGAGAGGGCACCCCTGCCTGACTCCAGACCTTACAGGGAAACTGTCTGATTCCCACCCATTGATTTGGACTGCACTACGGATATTGGTGTAGAGCAGTTTGATCCAATTTCGGATTCCCTCCCCAAAACCCATTTTGGAGAGCACGTCCCTCATGTACGTGTGCGATACCCTGTCGAAGGCCTTCTCCTGGTCCAAGCTGACTAGGCAGGCATCCACCCGTCTGTCCTGCACATAGGCGATGGTGTCTCTCAGCAGCACTAGGCTGTTTGAGGTTTTCCTGCCAGGTACAGCACAGGTTTGGTCCGGGTGGATCACCTGTCCCAGAGCAGACTTGACCCGGTTGGCGATGGCCTTACAAGTTGACAGGATCTTATAATCTACATTCAGCAGTGTTATGGGTCTCCAATTCTTTATGTCCTTCATCTCCCCCTTCTGCTTGTAGATTAGGGTGATGCTGCCCTTCCTCATGGAGTCTGCCATGCTGCCGGCTAGAAGCATGTTGTTGTACACTTCCAGCAGGTCCGGGCCCACCCAGTCCCACAGAGCCAAATACAACTCGGCCGGTAAGCCATCGCTTCCGGGAATTTTACTCGAGTCAAAGGAACGGATGGAGCCAGTCAGCTCCTCTAGGGTCAGTGGTTGGTCCAGACTCTCCCGCTTGCTGTCATCCAAGACCTCCGTGATGGAGGACAGGAAGTTCTGGGAGGCGGTGCTGTCTGTGGCCTTCCTGTCATACAAATCCGTGTAAAAGGATTTGCAGATCCTCAGCATGTCCGGCTGCATTAGTAAATTAATAAACCCAGATCAGACAGGGTTTATCCCTAAGAGATACTCTTCTAATAATATGAGACGTCTACTCAACATAATGCACTCACACAAATCTGAAGATCAAGAATTATCAATTATTTCGCTGGATGCTGAAAAAGCATTTGATCAAGTAGAATGGAATTATATGGATAAAGTATTACAAAAATTTCAACTGGGAGAGAATTTTATTTTATGGATTAAGTTACTATATAACAAACCTACAGCTAGAATACTTACTAATAACATATTATCCTCGAAATTTCAACTATCAAGGGGAAATAGACAAGGATGCTCATTATCACCACAGCTGTTTGCTCTCATTATTGAACCGCTAGCAGAAAAAATTAGAATACACCCTGATATTCATGGATATAATACTAAAGACTCATATAATAAAATATCTTTATACGCGGATGATATATTATTGTATATTACAAAACCTCAAATCACTATACCAAATATATTAAATTTAATTGAAGACTTCGGATCTTTTTCTGGATATAGAATAAATTGGAATAAAAGTGAAATTATGTCAATAAAACCGAAAGATTCAACACATCTTTTAAAATTCCCTTTTAAAATAGCTACAGAAAAATTTAAATATTTGGGAATCGAAATTACCAGAGCATATCAAGGTATGCTCAGGGCAAATTTTGACCCCCTACTTAATAAACTGAATACATTAATTAAATTCTGGAAAACGCTTCCGATGTCTTTAATAGGCCGAATAAACGCAATAAAAATGATCTTTTTACCACAAATTTTATACCTATTTCAATCAATTCCTATATACTTACCTAAGAAGTTTTTTAAAAAACTCGACTCAGATATCACTAATTTTATATGGGACTATAAATCACATAGAATACAAAAAACCCATCTGAATAAATCTAAAGTATTGGGGGGTCTAGCACTACCCAATTTTATGTATTATTATTGGTCAGTAAATATTAAAAACATGATTCAACTGATGGAAAACTCCGCCCAGCAAGTAGACTGGATTGTAATGGAGAAAGAGGATTGCTCCTCTAGAAACATTGGAGCGATCCTCCTCTCTCCAATGAAATTGAATAACATAAACTATAATAAGAACCCAATTATTCATAGTACAATCCGTATTTGGAAACAAATAAAACAAAATTTAAAATTAAGAAACTTATCACTTTTATTACCTATAGTCAATAACCCTTCGTTTAGTCCTTCTATTATAGATAAAGCTTATACACAATGGGATAGACTAGGAATTAAAACGCTTGGTGACTTGTATGAAACTGGAAAATTACTTTCATTTCAACAATTACAAATAAAATATAAACTCGGAAATAATCAATATTTTAAATACTTTCAAATAAGCGACTATTTGAAAAAATATATAAAAGATCATCATAATAACCCAGCAGATGTACTGGACGAGGCAATGCAGACAAAAGCGGAATCAGCAAACTTAATATCATATTTGTACAATATTATCTTAAATGTACAAATACCATCTACGGAGGGTATCAGAAGAGACTGGGAACAAGAGTTAGCTATTAAAATTTCAAAGGAAAGTTGGAATGAATACTTATTAAAAGTACATAAATGCTCGATTAATGTAAGACACACTTTAATACAATTTAAAATTTTACATAGATTATATTATTCGAAAACTAAAATTCATAAAATTTTCCCAAACGTATCATCTATTTGTGATAAATGTCAATCCCAAGAAGCAACTATAGCGCACTCATTTGTCTTCTGTATAAAAATTCAAAAATTTTGGAATGAAATTTTTGAAATCTTTACAAAGTTATTTAAAACAAGACTGATACCCAAAGCAGAATGGATTATCTTCGGAATAACGGAAGATGATCCAGAACTAAATGTGTTTCAAAAGAAATTAATGGATTATGGGTTAATAACTGGAAAAAAGCTAATTCTAAAATTTTGGAAGAAGGCTCCAATACCAACTATAAATATGTGGATTTCAAATATGTTTGAAACACTACACCTTGAAGAGATAAGACTCCTCCTAGCAGGTAAACCAGATCACTTCCACCTGACGTGGTCTGCATTTATAGAATTATTACAAACATAGGGTGCAAAAGTACTTTAAAAAAATAAAAAATTGAGGTCGGGTAAGGGGGGATGATAGTTGAAGAGTTGGTATGTCCTATTTACGTGATGCTCAAAAAAAAACATTTGTTTTTCTTTTTTTTTCTCTCTCTCTTTTCTTTTCTTAGGGCCTATTTCTTAACTCTTTTTTTTTTTTTGTTTTTAATTTCGCTTTCATAGGGTCCTCGTCCTTTTTTTTTTTGTTGTTACATTTTCTACACTTTTCTACACTTGCACTTTTTCCTTCACTTTCTTCTCTCTTTCAATCTTTTCTTTCTTTAGCGTAAAAAAAAAAAATAAAGGGAGTACATTAATTGTAAGAAGATATAAATGACGAGTATTAATGTATGTGGCTGTGATGTAATGTACTTCTAATAAATAAAAATTAAAAAAAAAGAAAAAATTAAAAAAAAAAAAAAGAAAAAAAAAAAAAGCATGTCCGGCTGCGAGGATGTTACTGAGCCGTCCTCTTCCCTAAGGCTGTTCATCACAGAGCTCCCCCTGTGAACCTTATGGAAGAAGTAACGTGAGCACGTCTCATCCTGCTCCACATGGCGGACCCTGGATCGGAAGATGATCTTGGAGGATTCAGAAGTAAAGAGCCGAGCTTGCCGGTCCTTCACCTCTCTAAGTTCCTCCCTCACATCCACCCCTCTCGACTGCAGAAGGAGCAGTTGCTGCAAATCTGTCTGGAGTTGGCACAATTCCCTCTGACTCTGTCTTGCTCTCTGAACCCCTTTAACTATGAAGAACCTCTTAATGTTCTCCTTGGTTGCTTCCCACCAGAGTGTCGGGGAGTCAAAGAGGGGCCTCACCGTTCTCCAACATGCATAGTCCCTCTTTAGCTCCTCAACGTTCTCTGGGGTCAAAAGCTTCATATTTAACTTCCACGACCCCCTGCCTGCTTTCTGGTCCTCCTGTAGGTGACAGGAAGACTGAAGGAGGCAGTGGTCAGAGAAGAACACCGGCGTGAGGTCTGTGTGTCTCACTGTGACGGCCTTCGTCGTGAAGACAAAGTCTATCCGCGATCGGGCTAAACCGTCCGATCTCGACCAGGTGAACTGCTGCTGGGACCCGCCTGCAGGGTTGCTGAAGGCATCGTGCAGCTTTGCATCTTTTACCGTCTCCATCAGGAACTTGGACATGCTGTCCAGTCTGTTGTCGACACTGCCGGATCGTCCAGCCGCATCAAAGATGCAGTTGAAGTCACCGGCCAGAACGAGCTGCCGGGACGTGGCCAGCAGCACTGGGAGCTGCTGGAGAACGGCCAGCCACTCGCTCTGCACGGGTGAGGCATACACATTAATCAGCCGGAGCGGAGAACCATGGTACATAACATCCACCACGAGGAGACGCCCCCCAACCTCCTCTCTGACCTCAGTGATGGCGAAGTTCCCTCCCCGCAGCAAGATCCCCAGGCCGGAAGCGCGACAGTCATTGCCCCCCAACCACACCGACAGTCCGTGGGGCCACCATCGCGACCACCTCCGATAGCAGCGGAGGTGAGGCAGCCCGCTCTCCTGCAGAAAAGTCACATCTGCCTTGACCTTGGCCAGGTACTGCAAGGTATTAACACATCGCGCAGTGCTCTTTATACTGCGCACGTTTAAAGATGCCAGTTTTAGCTCCATTGTCTTTAGAGTCACTGACCATTCTCGTGTCCCCTCATGCCCACCGCTTCGGTGAATTGCCTCAGCTTTCCTGGGCTCAGGAACCCGGTACCGGCATCCTCAATGAGGTGGGTTTCCCGTGGCGTAACCCAAGGTGTCGTTGGGGGGGTCCCTACACATTCCACCCCCTTCTGGGCGCGCTGCTTCCTCCGTCTCCTGTAGCTGGGGTACGGTGGCTGGTTCACTGCTCCCGGTCGCCCGGAGCTGTGGCCCATCGGCCTCTGCGCTGCTCCTGGTCGCCCGGAGCTGGGGCCCATTGGCCGCTGCAATGCTCCCGGTCGCCCGGAGCTGGGGCCCATTGGCCGCTGCAATGCTCCCGGTCTCCGGGGGCTGGAGCCCCTCGGCCGCTGCACTGCTTCCGATGTCCTGGGGCTGGAGCCCCTCAGCCGCTGCTCTGCTCTCGGTCTCCTGGGGCTGGGGGATGATTGGCATGGCCTTCCTCTTTTCCTCCCCCGTTTTCTTCCTCTGCCTCCATCGTTGGGACTTCTCGGTCACCTCATCCTCCGACGAGGAGAGGTTGCTGCCTTCTGTCAGGGAGAGAGATCTTTTTTGTGATTTATTTTTGGACTAACCGGCCCTTTCCAACCTCGGCTCCTTCGGCTGAACCCTCTGGTGCTTCTTGTACGTCACCGTCGTCCATTTCTCCTGCTGTTCCCCCTCCTCCATCGACTCTCCCTCCTGGGCAGGGTGCTGGGGGTCTCCTTCAGGCACTTGGTGGCTCGAGGTGGTCGGGCTGTCCTCGTCCTTGTTCCCTCTTTCTGCTGCAATCTTGGCAGTGGTGAGGGGTGTCTCACCCACCCTGGGGGTGCTGGCAGCAGCCCCTCTTGTCGCAGTGCATTGGTGCAGGCTCTTTTAGGGCAAGCCCTGTAAAGGTGGCCTGCCTCCCCACACAGGTTGCAGGTCTTGCTGGCCTGACAGTCCTTTGTCTCATGGCCCTCCATCCTGCAGTTCTTGCAGACAACTGCAGTGCATTGGGCCATCACATGCCCAGGCTTGTTGCATTTCCTGCACAGCCTGGGCTGCACCACGTAGGTCATGTATCCTCGGTTTCCTCCAATTGTGAAAACCGAGGGAGGGTGGAGGAGTGCTCCGTCCTTGTCCACCTTCAGCTTTACCTTGACTTGCCGCTTGCTCGTCCAGATCCCATGCAGGTCCTTCACGTCCACGCAGCTCCCTGTTCCCTCGACATAACGGGCAAGGAAGGTAAGGACATCCACTACGGGCATATGTGGGTTAAACATGTGCACCGTGATCATCCTTTCCTTCTGGGTGGGGAGAGTGAAGAGCGGCTGCACTTTCAGCAGCGACAGCGGAGCTTCATTCCCCTTCTCCCGGAAGTCGTCCATCAACTTTTGCCATCCCGTCGGATACTTGAAGGTAACGTCAAAGTATCCGTTAGCCGGGAAGTCCTGGAGGCAGTAGATGTCCTTCACCTCAAATTTGCAGGCCCCCAGCAAGACCTTCTTCATGAACAGGTCCCGTGAGAAAGGAACCCCCTTGCTGAGGGCCTTAACGCTGATTGTCAGGGTATTGCGGATACCCTGTACTCCCGCTCCAGTTGCTGCAGTCATTGTGGCTGAATGAGGTGTTAGGTTGGTTGCCCAACCAGCATAGATCCACCTCTAAGCCCGCAGCCGACCGACTCCTCTTCACCGATTCCGCTCCGCGATCCACGGCCCTTGTCCCCAAGGGACCGCCAGAACTGTTCTAATAAGAACAGATAGTCTCTTTTACTCAAATACTCGTCCTGGGAGAACCTCCTTTTTGATCAAGGTCTCTTCCCTGCCAGGTAAGTATCTGGCACAAAGCAGCAGTGATTCTGTTACCCAAGCATAGTTATGGGTCTACTCTTGGGTTGCTGCTGTAGTTCTCAGGCAACTCACTGTTATTCAATGCTGGTCTCAAATAAATGCCAGATCAGTCCCTCAGGACTCAGGACTCAGGCCCACATTCTCCACCAATGTGGCATTGGTCATGATACCACATCAGCAATAAACACACTGGAACACACAGTAAGGTGAACTCACAAAAATGGGCTTTATTTCACAAAACAAGATCATCCCTCTACCACCTCCCTCTCCCCCAGGGTTTATAAGGACAAGGATCAGATGAATTGGTCCAATAACCATTAATCAGATCCAACTGTTGCTCGTTTGCCAGTGGCTGGGAATCGGAGCGGACCTTAAAGTGGACATGTTGTCACAATGTATAAATGACCTGATGTAAATGTAGATGGGTTGTTGAGTAAGTTTGTTGACTATACTAATATTGGTGGAGTTGCCGATGGTGAGGAATGCTGCCAGAAGACAGAGCGGGATAAAATGTAAGAAGAGAGTATGCAGTTAATGGCAAGACCCGTAAAAGCATTGGTGTGCAGAGGGATCTTGGAGTCCAATTTCATAGTTTACAGAAGGTGGCAGCAGAAGTAGATAAGGTGGTAAAGGAGATAAATTGTGTGCTTGCCTGCATTGCGAGGGGGATTGAATACAAGAGTCTGGGAGTCACGATACAGCTACATAGGACTTTGGTTAGGCCACATTTGAAGTATTGTCTACAGTTCTGGTCGCCCCACTACCAGAAAGATAGTTCATAAGATGTGGAGGTTTTCGAGAGGGTGCAGAGGAGATTTACCAGAATGCTACCTGATTAGTTTAGTTTAGTTTATTATTGTCACATACACTCAGGAACAGTGAAAAGCTTTTTGTTGCTTGCCATCCAGTCAATGAAAAAACTATACATGATTACAATCATGCTGTCCACAGTGTAGAGGTACAAGATAAAGGGGACAACATTCAGTGCAAGAAAAAGTCTGATAACGTTTATTAAAGATAGTTCAAAAGTCTCCAATGTGGTAGATGGGAGGTCAGGACTGCACTCTCTCTGGTGAAAAGGCATTTCAGTTGCCAGTTGTCAGGGTTTCCACGACTTGAATTTTCTTCTCTGGAATGTCGGAGGTTGCGGGGAGACTTGATAGAAGTAAACAAAATTATGAGAGGCACGGATAGGGTAGATGGTCAGAACCTTTTATCCAAGGGTGGAAAAGTCCAACACTAGAGGTCATAGCTACAAGGTGGGGTGTCTTAGGGTATCTCCGAGTCATACAGAAAAGAAACAGGCCCTTTGACCCAGCTAGCCCATGACAACCAAGGTGCCCCATCTACACTAGTTCCACCTGGCCATGTTTGGCCCATATCCCTCTAAACCGTTCCTTTCCATGTACCTGTGCATATGTCTTTTAAATGTTATTGTTTCTGCCTCAATTACAGTCCACCAGCAGCTCATCTCTTGTACCCATCACCCTGTGTTTGGAAAAAAGTTCCCCTTCAGATTCCTATTAAATATTTCCCCTCTCACCTTAAACCTAATTCTCTGGTTCTTGATTCCCCTACATGGGTAATAGACTATCCATCCTATCCATACCTCTCATGATCATATACAACTCTATAAGATCACCTCTCATCCATGCACTCTCCACAGAATACAGTCCTAGCCTGCCCATCCAGTCCTTATAGCTCAGTCCCTCAGTTCCTGACAACATCCTTGTGCAGGTAAATCTCTACATTCTTTCTAGTTTAACAACATCTTCTACAGCTGGGTGACCAACTCTGATCACAATACTCCAACTGTGGACTCACCAGCACCTTGTACAGCTGTAACATCCAAACTTCTATCCTCAAAATCCTGATTGATGAAGGCCAAAGTGCTAAAATCCTTTTTGACCACCTTGTCAACCTGTGCTACCAATTTCAATGAACTATTCACCTGCATTCCGAGATCTCTGCTCTGCAAAACTCCCCAGTTCTGACATTTATAGTGAAGATCCCGCCCTGATTAACGTTCCCGAAATGCTGTACCTCACATTTATCTGCAGTAAACTCTATTAACCATTCTGCTGCCCCCTTGCCAACGGATCAAGATCCTGCTGCACTTGTTGACAACTATTTTCATTGTCTACAACACCAGCCACTTTAATGTAATCTGCAAATTTACTTACCATGCCTTGTAAGTTCACATCCAAATTGATGTAAACCTCAAACAGCAATGGATCCAGCACCAATCCTTGAAGCATGCCACTAATCAGAGTCCCCAAGTCCAAAAAACAATGTTCCGCCTTCGCATGTTTCCATCCATGAAGCCAATTTTCCATCCAGGCCATTAGCTATCTTTGGATCCCATGCGATCAAACTTCCAGAACAGCCTACCATGCGGAACCTCGTCAAATGCCTTGCTGAAATCTATGTAGAAAATGTCTACAGCTCTGCCATCAACATTTTTGGTTACATAGAGTCATAGAGTCATACAGTGTGGACACAGGCCCTTCAGCCCAACTTGCCCACACCAGCCAACAATGTCCCAGCTACACTAGTCTCACTTGCCTGTGCTTGGTCTATATCCCTCCAAACCTGTCCTATCCATGTTCCTGTCTAAATCTTTTCCCTTTCACCTTGAACCTATGCAATCTGGTCCTCAATTCCCATACTCTGGGCAAGAGACAGTGCATCTACCTGATCTATTCCTCTCATGATTTTGTACACCTCTATAAGATCGCCCTATTCAACCTCTCTCTATAGCTTGCACCCTCCAGTCATGGCAACATCCTCATAAATCTTTTCTGAACACTTTCAAGCTTGACAATATATTTCCTATAACATGGTGACCAGAACTGAACACAATGTTCTAAATGCGGTCTCACCAACATCTAATACAACTGTAACATGACCTCCCAACCTCTATACTCAATCTGACTGATGAAGGCCAAAGTGCTAAAAGCCTTTTTGACCACCCTACCCACCTGCGACTCGACCTTCAAGGAACCATGAACCTGTACCCCATGATCCCTCTGCTCCACAACACTACCCAGAGGCCTAGCATTTACTGTGTAGGTCCTGCCCTTGTTCAACGACCGAAAATGCAACACCTCACACTTCTCAGTATTGAATTCCATCAACCATTCCTCCGCCCACCAGGCCAATTGATCCAGACCTGTACAAGAAGGATGAGTTGCACCTGAACTGGAAGGGAACAAATATCCAGGCAAGCAGGTAGGCTCTACTATATGGGTGGGTTTAAACTATATAGGGTGATCCACAGAGGTCACATGCACTCCCTGTCTATTTCCTTTTCTCATGCTCACCCACCAAAAACAATCACAAGACTCACACACAACTTAGTGCAGAATTTACGTTATCCTCTTAATCAACTTCCCCCCTCCCCCAATGCAGCACTTGCCCCTCCCCCACACGCAGCATTTGCCCCTCCCCCCACACAGCACCAGACCCACCCCACCCCCACAGCATCTGACACGTGGCCCTTCCCATTAATGCACAATCTTTTATCTAGGGTAGGGAAATCAATAACCAGATGACAAAGGTTTAAGGAGACGAGAAATTTTATTAGAAATCCGAGGGACATCTTTTTTACTCAGAGAATGGTGGGTTTTCTGGTACGAGCTGCCAGAGGAGGTACAGCAGCTGTGGCAAGTACTATAACAGCATTTAAAAGACACATGGTGAGATACATGAAAGGAAAGGTTTAGAGCCATATGGGTCAAATGTGTGCAAATGAGACCACCTTAGATGGGGCAATTTGGTGAGCATGGACAATTGAGGTTGTTGAGCCTGTTTCCATGCTGTATGACTCTATGACAGATGGATAACTTGCCCCATGTGATGCTGCTAAACAAGATGAGAGTGCAAGGTATTAGAGGGAAGATACCTGCATGGATAGCAGGTTGGCTGAATGGCAGAATGCAAAGAGTGGGAAAAAGGGACTTTTTGTGATAGGCTACTAGTTACTCATGGTGTTCCGTTGGGGTCAGGGTTGAGGCCACTGCTCTTCACATAGTTTATCAATGATTTGGATGAGGAAATTGATGGATATTTGGCCATTTGCAGATGATACAAAGATAGGTGGAGGAGTAGCTAATGTAGAGGAAGTAGGGAGTCTGCAGAAGGACAGGTTGGAAGAGGTGGAAGATAGAATATGGCGCAGCAAAGTGTACAGTCATGCACTTTGATAGTAGGACAAAAGTATTTTGTAAATAGGGAGAGAAATGAGAAATCTGAGGTGCAAATGGACTTGGGAGTGCTGGTGGAGTGTTCCCAAAAGATTAATTTGCAAGTTAAATCGGTAGTAAGGAAGGCAAATGTCATGTTAGCAATTATTTTGAGAAGACTAGAATATAAAAGCAGGGATGCAATGCTGATGCTTTATAGGATGCCCAGTCAGACTGCATTTGGAGTTTTGTGAACAGTTTTGGTCCACATATCTGAGGAGGGATTTGCTAGCATTGGAGTGAGTCCAGAAGAGATTGATGAGAATGATCCGAAGGAGGAGTGGGTTAACGTATGAGGAGCCTGTGAGGGCTTTGGGCCTGGACTCGTGTGTGTTTAGAAGGATGAGTAGGAATCTCATTGAAATCTACTAAATAATGAAAGGACCACATAGAGTGGATGTTGAAAGGATATTTCCAGTAGTGGGAGAATCTAGGACCACAGGGCACAGCCTCAGAATAAAAGGACATCATTTTAGAATGATGATGAGGATATTATTTTGCCAGAGATTAGTTTATCTGTGGAATTAATTGCCTGAGATGATTGTGGAAGCCAAGGCATTGGGTATTTTTAAAGCGGAGATTGAAAGGTTATTAATTAACAAGGGTGTAAAATGTTAGGAAGAAGGTGGGAGAATGGGGTTCAGAGGGAAAGATCAACCATGATTGAATTGTGGAATAGAATTGATGGGCCAAATGGCCTAATTTTGCTCCTATGACATGAACATAAAAACATGAGAGCATGAAGCATTTTTGTTCTCTTCTACATTGGAGACTGTGATACAGGGCACAATAAAAATGAATTAAAACTGCATTCGGCATGGTGTGGTATTTTCAGGCGGCTGCTGAGAGTGCGGGTGGGCTGGGTGCTCTGAACTGTTTACAAATTGACAAAGTCCCTGGTGGTGGAACGATGGAAATGAGAAGAGCACCCACATGGTCTGGATCACACTGTGGACAATGGGATCAACCATCTCCTCTCTGACGGTAAGCTTCTTTAACTGTATGCTTCCTGGATGCAGGTATCGGCTCGGTGACTCGTTTCCATTTCAAGTTCAATAGATATTAGACAATAGGTGCAGGAGTAGGCCATTCATCCCTTCGAGCCAGCACTGCCATTCACTGTGATCATGGCTGATCATCCACAATCAGTACCCGTCCTGCCTTCTCACCATATCCCTTGACTCTGTTAGCTCTCTCTTGAAAGCATCCAGAGAACCAGCCTCTGAGGCAGAGAATTCCGCAGACTCACAACTCTCTGTGTGAAAAGGTTTTTCCAGATCTCCGTTCTAAATGGCTTACCCCTTATTCTTAAACAGTGGCCCCTGGTTCTGGACTCCCCCAACATCGGGAGCATGTTTCCTGCCCCTAGCGTGTCCAAAACCTTAATAATCTGATATGTTTCAATAAGATATCCTCTCATCCTTCTAAATTCCAAGGTATACAAGCCCAGCCACTCCATTCTATCAACATACCACTGTCTGCCATTCTGGGAATTATCCTTGTGAACCTACGGTGCACTCCCTCAATAGCAAGAATGTCCTTCCTCAAATTTGGAGACCAAAACTGCACACAATACTCCAGGTGTGGTCTCACTAGGGCCCTGTACAACTGCAGAAGGACCTCTTTGCTCCTATACTCAACTCCTCCTGTTATGAAGGCCAACATGCCATTCACTTTCTTCACTGCCTGCTGTACCTGCAAGCTTACTTTCAGTGACTGATGAACAAGGACCCCCCCCCCCCCAGATCTCGTTGTGCTTCCCCTATTCCCAACTTGACACCATTCAGATAATAATCTACCTTCCCGTTTTTGCCACTTAAGTGGATAACCTCACATCTATCCACATTAAAATGCATCTGCCATGCATCTGCCCACTCACCAAACCTGTCCAAGTCACCCTGCAGCATTCCCCTCACAGTTCACACTGCAACCCAGCTTTGTGTCATCTGCAAATTTGTTAATGTTACTTTTAATCCCTTCATTGGTCTCTCAAGAGAAGGCAAAAGAAAGAAAATGGATCCGATAAACCCATTAATGGGCAGGTTCTTTCTCATTGGTGCATTAGAGCAGACTGCAGTTCACGCCTTACTTCGTTCACAATCTATTGGTTGTTTGGAGCAAAACATCATTTACTATGAAAACAGTTATCAAAGAATTAACTCTCAGATACGTTAGTGTGTCGGAAGATTTTGGAGCGACCATTCTATGTCCGTAGTGGGTGTTCAGTTGAAGTCCTGGTGTCATCGCTGCAATTGGCCGCTGGGAGAATGCTGCGGTCCTTCTTGACTTTGATTGTATTGCAGATTTGGAACTGTGAGTTCATTGAGAATGTTGAAAGTATTCGGTGATCAATTAACATGATATTTATTATTATACTCTATATTCCCGTATCTTTCTAGCTACACCATTGCACGTTGTGGTGTATGGACTGTGGATAGTAGAAACTATGTATTCTCTGAATGGAGACACAAGGTCCTGCAGATGCTGCTTCACGAAAAAATACACAATTAGCTGGAATAACTCAGCGGGTCAGGCAGCATCTCTGGAGAACTTGGATAGATGACAATTCGTGTCGGGACCCTTCTTCAAACTGTTGCACTCCAGTATTTTGTGGCTTATCACTAAATGTTGTGATGACAAAATTGTGATCTATTAAATTGATGATAAATTTCAGCCACGTGTGAAATGTCCACCTGTCCAGATCAGGGGTTTGGGTGTTTTTATAATGAGAGCACAGGAGCAGAGATGAGAAAATATGCTAATTTACTTAAAATGTATGACGGGAGAAGTGGACTATTCAAGTGTGGCAATTATTTATTATAAATAATTCATTAATTTCTAATATTTTCTATCTGAGCCATTTGGTAACTGGTTGCTGACTTCTGTCGGAACAGTGTGTGTTTGGATAATTTCGCCAAGATGAACACATTTAACTTCCCATTCAGATTTTTGAAAACAGATTTAAACGTGATATTTCGTCCACGGAAATTTTCTTCAGTCACAGATCAGTCAACCCGCAAGACTCGGGTCTTGTGTACTGCAATTCAGAAATAGATTATTAATCTGAATTTATCAGAGGTATAGGGCGGTCACTTTTGGGGCAGATTACATCGGAGTCCAGAGAGTATAAACTCCTTGAGGTGAGCAACAGCATCTAAAGCTGCAGCTGTTGCTGACTGAAGCCGTACACAAATTCCTGTCGCTGATAGTGATCAGTTGCAGCTTTTTTTTATCCACCATGTCATACTGTGAACTGAGCATATTTATAAAATGTAGTTAGTATCGTGTTGATGGAAATATTTTTTGTTAATTTTACATCATTAAACGTCATCTTGATGTTAACATTAGCATTAATTGTTTCATTGAACACTCACTTCGATGGATATTGACGCTGATATTTCCACACAGTGGTCAATGATCTTCAAATGCGTCACATTATATATTCACGTAGTTTTCAGTTTGGCACTATGCGTGTCCGGCTATTAGTAGCAACACATTTATTTCTCGGGGCATTTTTGCATTCTCCATTCTGTTTAGGTGGAGAATCGCAGTTAGAGAGATGTTGCAATTTTATTTAAATTGCTTTTCACTTGGTCTATTTTGGTTAAATGTTCAGTGCAGTTCCGTAACAAATTTCGCCCTGATATTTTATCTCCTACATACATTTAATTATAATACCGCTGCTTCCACCCAGTTGTAGCGATCTCGGTTCATTCCTTACCACCGGTGCTGTATGACATGCTATTACACTTGCATCTTCCCTGTGACTGTGCGCGTTTGCCCGGGTGCTCAGGTTTCTTCGCGCATCCCATTGATTTGTTGCTAGGTAGTTTAATTATCTACTGTAAATTATCTTGAGTAGAATGGTCACACGGATGAAAGAAGGGCTGATGGGCCCGAATGAAGGGAAATAAGGAGAGGGTAAATTAAATCAACGAGATCGTTGTACGGTGCTTGTTATGGAGCCGATGGGCTGAATGGTCTCCTTTTGTCCTATTGCTTCCGCGTGCATTAAATACTTGCATAATCGTAATGCACGTCTGAGAAAATATGATCCTAATGATTCCCAAATTGTCAGATACGATTGTGCTGTTTATATTATTACTTCGTGAGATACAACGCTAAATTAATGAGACTGTTGTGCATGCGGTCAATTGTCCACTGCATTGTCCACGGGCTGAGTTTGTGCAATCGGTGAAAGGCATAGAATTGAATAACGTTATCTAGATTCAAAAATTGTAACGCGGGTTTGAAACTGTGAACGTAAATAGACTTTCCCCACTTCTTGAAAATCGGTTAAAAGAAAATGGCAACTCGCGAGACAGTATCTGTTCCTGGAGCCAAGTTGATAACAGCACTCAGGTGTGGGAGCAAGTCGTGCCCAGTTATTGCTGGACAACGCAGGACACAAAAGAACCAACGTGTAACGGAATATCATTCAAGCATTCTCCACAAACAAATCTGAAAATAAATAGAGTCATAGTCGCACCTGTATTAAGATACTGGAAAGTAGTATAGAAATCGGGGGCAGAATATCTTCAGTAGTCTGGGATCAGGTCATTTGTCCATCATGTGGTAGATGGTGTTGAACACAGAAAAATATCCTGCAAATCCATCGGAGGGAATATCATCGTAAAGTTTGTTGGAGGGGAAATCAAGGAATGGCTGTCCGCAGAAAATTAAAATGATCGAGTTTGGCACACGGTTCAGTTCACTTTGTATCGCCTGTGGGAAATAAAATTCAAATGAGAATCTGAACTCGTGACAGTATGAACCTCACAGACAGGAGCTATTTCAAGAGTGTTTTTTTTTTTAAACTGTCATATGTACTGAAAACTGAAAAAAATGAAAAGATTTATTCTAGGGGAATAAGGATGGGGTTATTCACTGTTAATTGCATTATGAATTTTCCCATGCGAATTATCAGTTAGAGTGGCAACACAATGTATTTTCAAGGCTACGTAAAATGTGCCCTAACCTGATAGTTCACCAGAGGCGATAGGAGAGTTGTCGTGGCCCGACAGGCTTAGTTATCAGGTATATTGTTCCCTGTCGTTCTAAAGGGTCACCCCAGTGTAGGAAGGATGCAATTAAGATGGAAATAATGCGGTGAAGATTTACGAGACGTTTCCAGCACTTAAGGACCCGAGTTGTGGAGAGAGATTGGGCAAGCTAGGACTTTATTCCTTGGAGCGCAGGAGACCAAGGGGCGATGGAGGAGCATATAATCACGAGAGGAATTAATAAAGTGAATGGCACAGAGTATTTTAAACCAGGATAGGAGAAATTAAAACAACAGAGGCTAAAGGTTTTAAGATGAGAAGGGAAAGATTTAATACTAGATCTAGAGGGGCGTTTTTTCCAGACACAGGGTGGTGGGTATATGGAACAAGCTGCCAGGGGAGGCAGCTGGGGCAGGTATTTAAGGTATTTAATGCATTTAAAATTCATTGATCGGGTACAAGCATTGGAACGTTTTAGAGAGACATGGGCCAAACGTGGGCAAATTGAACTTGCTTAGATGGGACAATCTGGTCGGCATGGACCAAATTTACCACATCGGTAAATTGTATCCAGATCTCTGTAGATCTAACAATAAATGTAATTGCAACAGAGACACGATACGATTTTCTGACTGCTGATATTTATTTACAGTAACATCTAAAAAAAGCAGGTGGGAAGGTGAAACAACTCTCTGTAGCGGTTCGGAACGCTGCCTCTCAGGTCACTGTCGGGGCTTTTTCCGGTGATGGTTTCATTAATGAGATGCCCACCTCCCCATGGACCCATTCGCTCCCACATCCCAACCCCATCACTCCACCCGTCACACAGCCAAATCTCATTCTTTATTTCTCATTTCAGGCCGACCCGGGGATTGTCAGGCGGACCCTTCAGGTAACCTCGCTTAACTTTCACTGCGTTAAGAGTGCGGCTACTGAGACTGATTGTTACTGAAGACCTTTAATGCTACTTGCGAGGTGACTGCCGTCTACAGACGGAGTGACGATCAGTAATGTCCCTGAAGCGCGCAGTGTGGGGAATCGACTCTGCTGACATGGTTCCCGGTTCCAAGCGTGTTCCCACTGCTCATCCCACTGTGGAGACCCAGTCCGGATCTTTCACCTTTGGCGTCCAATTCCAGGAATGCCTTCACACCTCTAACACGTTTGGGTTCCATTGCCCGTCACATGAGCTTTGAGTACAGCGGGGCACTGACCCGCGCAGCTCATCAGCCGCTCTCCCGAGAATAAAAACGAACCTGCAGCTGCACTTGGAGACACAAGGAACTGTAGATGCTGGTTTATAACAAAAACCACAGTGCTGGAGTAACTCGGTTGGACAGGCAGCATCTCAGGAGAACATAGGTGGGTGTCCGCTGAGTTACTCCAGCACTCTGTGTCCGCAGCTCACCCTGCCCGCTCGGGCGCCGCTTTCATCCCAAGAATGACCGGGTGATCCCGGTTCTCCGGACGGTTACCAGCTTACTGACTATTGTTGACACTGTTAACAGTTCATTCGGGGTCTGCCGCTCCCGTTGATCATTCCGTGGTACATGTGGACTTTGAATGGTTGGAGCTAGGGGTGGCTGGGAGCGCGGTGTGCGGGGCGCCGACTGACCCGCGGCTCAAACCGGCGGTAACGTTTGTTCTTCTATTTTCTGATTTTTGTTTCAGAAAGCGTGAAGTTGAGGCTGGTGAACGGGGACAGTCCATGCGCCGGGAGAGTGGGGGTTCACTACATGGGGAACTGGGGGACTGTGTATGATTACGGCTGGGACCTGCAGGACGCGGCGGTGGTGTGTCGGGAGCTGGGCTGCGGCCCCGCGACGGGAGCCCCGGGCGATGCTCACTTTGGACCGGGGTCCGGACCCATTGTGACGTCATTTGTTCAGTGCAGCGGGAGCGAGGCCGCTCTGCGGGAGTGTAGATCAGAGCCATGGGGGAACTATGACGTTCCACACTCCTACGATGCCGGCGTTATCTGCGAAGGTAAACATCAGCTTTTTCTCTCTTTGTTCCGCAGTTTGGTGATTTCCGGGATGCCCTGGGTGTAAATTACTCGGACTGACCGCCCGCGGCGAGTGGTGTGAAATTAAATCCAGTGTCTGTCGGTTTTATTCCTTTCCAATTGGAATCAAATTTCACTTCTGGATCTCACATTCTGGTTTTAATTAAACAAACACAACCGGGAGCATTAAATACTCTCACCCGGTACAATGACGGGGCCAAGAAACAAGCGGCTGGAGGAACTGAGTTGGTGAAGCAGCAACTGTCGGGGACTGGTGGCAAGAGAGGAATAGGGTGGGTTGCACGTAAGGTCATCGGGTCAAAGGGCTTGACACACGGAGCAGCTCCATCCATGTGGAGGACATCCGTCACTTCCGGTATATGTTATTAATGCAAGAAACGCTACTTTCCTACCTGTTAAAACCCGCCAAAATGTTGCATTTTTGCGCTGTAAAAAATTGTGGAAGTCGGGGTAAGTGTGAGGGACATGTACCCAACTTCAGAATTCCAAAAGTGAAGCGAAATGAAGGTAGAGAGAAGCGAGAGCTGAAGGGACACCAACAGCTAAAGGGCTTGGCGAACATTGGCCGTGCAGATATCAAGATTGAAAATATTGGGTATTATCGCGTTTGCTCACTGCATTTCATCCACCGTAAGGCATTATTTGTGTTTTTTCTTGATTCCCTTGGTGTCCAAAAAGTTTCAGAAGTGATAAATCTGGCTGTAAAATTTTAAAATCGCCCATGGTTCTCAAGTGGGTCTTACATGCACAAAGAAAACGTTTCTGAAGCTAAATTTATCATTAAAACTAAATCGCAAACCATACGTGGGTTTTGAATTACATTTTACTCAGATGCAAGCCAAGGAATGGCATAATTGTTAGCTGTTAATTGGACATAATCAACCTCAGCATATTGACAATATCTTTGAGTGGGTGTTTAAGCTGTCAGGGCATTTTTTTTATTTTTTTCTAAATTAGAAGCAAACATATTATAAAGTATAGTAACATATTATAGTAAAAAAAAACTTTTCATATACATCAATCATACATTATTAAAATTTTCAATTGTCGATTAAATCTACTTCTAGTGTTTTTTTATATAGATAGAAAAAGAGAGATAGAAAGAAAAAAGAATTACAAATATCAAAAAAAAGAGAAGGTGGAATGAATTACATATAATACGTCATTGGAGATAAATTTGTAGGTTATGAAGTATAATTTTACATCTAATCCTGAGTTCAAGCTTCAGTTGGGTTTTCGTGCTGGGCCAATCTATCCCTTCAAATAGTTAATGAATGGAGCCCATATTTTAACAAAAAGTTCTTGTTTGTCCATTAAGACAAGTCTAATTCTTTCTAGATGTAGGGTCTCCGACATTTCCACAATCCACATTTTAATTGTGGGGGTTATAGTGCCTTTCCAAAATTTTAATATTAATTTTTTCCCAGTTATTATACTGTAGTCGAGGAAGTTTCTTTGGCTTGTTGTGAGTGTTAAACTTTGTTCTGATATCCCAAGTATTATTAATTTTGAGTCTGGATCCAATTTAGTATTAACAACTTCAGAAATTATTTCAAAAATATCAGTCCAGAAATTTTTAATTTTTCTACAATTTGCAAAAGTATGTGTTAAATTGGCCTCTAGATGCAGACATTTATCACAAATAGGAGAAATATGTGGGAAGATTCTATTTAGTTTTATTTTGGAGTAATGTAATCTGTAAATTGTATTAAAGCATGTCTGGCATTTAACGAGCATTGATGTATATGTTGTAAACTTTCGTCCCAAATATCTTACATTGTAGGATGACCTAACTCATTTTCCCATGTGTGTCTATATAGTTCCATCGGTGGTACCTCGTTGTTTAAGAGGGTGTTATAAAATATAAGCTATTAATTTTTCAGTGTTAGGATGCTTATTCAAACATTCATCAAGAATTTCTGGTTTCCTAGTCCTATAAACTTGTGTATTAGATTTTTAAAAAAATATATTTTTATTTTATTAGAAGTAAGTACAATCATATGGCACCAAAGTGCCTAATATATATTGACATAATACATTTTTGTACAGCTTCTTATTTTTTTTAAAATTATGATAAAGAGAATAAGAAAAATAAATTAGATAATAAAGGATAGAAAAATGTGAGATATATAGTGTGTGAAAAAGAAGAAAAAAAGAGTGAAAGAAGAAAGTTGAAGAAAAGAAAATAGAAAAAAGAGAGTAAAAAATAAAAAGAAAAGTAAGGAGATCATTATTTATAATCTTGACCATCCCTCACCCAGTCCTGGAACAGTTAGCTTCTACAATTATGTTGCACCATATGATTCCAAAAAGACGACAAATGGAGACCAACTCGTTAAGAATTGGTCTGATTTATCTATTAGGAGGAATCGCATTTCCTCAAGGTGTGCGGTGTCCAACATGCTTGAAATCCACATTTTAAGCGTTGGTATTGGTGTATTTTTCCAAAATTTAAGTATTAGTTTTTTTGCTATTATTAAACCATAATTTAAAAATATATTTTGAGATGATTTCAATTTATTCCCATCTTCCATTACTCCAAATATAATCATTTCAGTATTAGGTTCCATTCTTATCTTGCCATAATTTTGTAAATATTTCAAAAATGTCACTCCAAAATTTATAAAGTTTTATGCAGGAAACAAAAGAGTGTGTTATAGTTGCGTTTTAGGATAGACATTTACCACAAATGGGGGACATATTTGGATAAAATTTATTCAATCTAGTTTTTTGAATAATATAATCTATGTAAAATTTTAAATTGAATTAAATTATGTCTTGCATTAATCAAACATTTGTGTATATATATCAAACACTTTTCCCATGTAACCTTCGTAATTTTTATCATTAATTCCCGTTCCCATTCTTCTCTAAGTACCTCTGTCGATGGTAGGTCTATATTTAAAATACTATTATATAAATATGATATTAATGTTTGTGAGTCAGCCTTAATATTCATTGCTTTTTCCAGTAAATCAAAAGTTATTTTTTTGATATCCTTGTATGTATTTCTTCATGAAATCGCAAATCTGAAGATATTTAAAATATTGGTTGTTTTTCAGTTTCAATTTTAATTGTAATTGTTGGAATGATAATAGATTTCCCATTTCATACATATCACCAATGCTTTTAATTCCCAATCTTTCCCATTGGTTATATGTTTTATCAATAAGAGATGGTTTAAATAAAGGATTATTCACTATTGGCATTAACAATGATAAATTTCTTAATTTTAAAGATAATTTTATTTGTTTCCAAATTCTTATTGCATCGTGTATAATTGGGTTCTTCTTATATATTGTGTTGTTCAGTTTTTTCGGGGAGAAGAGGATCGTTCCTATATTACAAGGAAAACAATCCTCTTGCTCCATTCTTATCCATTCTGTCTGTAGGGTAAAACTGTCCAACCAGTAAATTATATTCTTAATACGCACTGCCCAATAGTAATACAAAAAATTCGGGAGTGAAAGTCCCCCGACATCTTTTGGTTTAATTCTATGTGATCTATAATCCCAAATAAAATTAGTAATATTAGAGTCTATTTAAAAATATATATATTTTGGTATATATAATGGTATAGACTGAAATAGGTATAATAATTGTGGTAGAAAGATCATTTTTATAGCATTTATTCTACCTATTAATGATAAAGGAAGTGTTTTACAAAATTTAATCAACATATTGAGTTTATTTAATAAAGGTATAAAATTAGCGTTGAATAATGCTTTATATTTTCTAGTAATTTGAATACCCAAATATTTATATTTTTCTGTTGCAATTTTAAAGGGGAACTTCAATAAGTGTGTAGATTCTTGAGGTTTTAACATCATGATTTCACTTTTGTGTATTAGATTTAACATGATCTCTAATTTGTAGATATCTGAAGAAATTATTTGAGTGCAGTCCATGATTCTGTTGTAACTCTTGAAATGAAAGAAAGATGCCTTTCCTATAAAGATGTCCAATCTTATTAATTCCATAATTTTTCCATTGTGTGAAACCTTTATCCAATATGGATGGCTTGAATAAAGGATTATTTACAATGGGAAGACATAGTGGTATATTATTCAGTTTCAAAGCTTTTTTTAATTGTTTCCAAATTCGTATTCCACTATGAATAGGGTTTTCATAGTTTTTTTTATGCAGTTTTGCGGGAGCAAATATAATCGAACCAATTTCAAAATGTAAACAGTCTTCCTTTTCCATCCTTAACCAATCTGGTTGTTGATCCATTTCTTCCAGCCAGAAATACATGTTTTTAATATGGACTGCCCAGAAATAAAATAAGAAATTTGGCAAGGCCAAACCTCCATTGCTCTTTGACATACATAAATGTTTTTTTACTTATTCTATGATTCTTATAATCCCAAATAAAGCTTGTAACAATGGAATCGACTTTTTTGAAAAGGTTTTTTGGGATATATATCGGAATTAATTGAAATAGGTACAGTAGTTGCGGTAAGAAGATCATTTTTATAGCATTAATTCTACCAAGCATTGAAATGGGAAGTGTTTTCCAGTACTGAATATTCTTGTGTAATTTATTCAGTAGGGGTGGAAAATTTAGTTTAAATAAAGAGGTATATGTCTTAGTTATATAGATTCCGATATATTTAAGTTTATCTTTAACTATTTTAAAAGGGGATTGCTGTAATGTATGTAAATTGAATTTTGTTATTGGCATGATTTCACTTTTATTCCAGTTAAATCTATATCCTGTGAACTGACCAAATTGAGTTATTAGATTTAATAGATTTGGAATACTAATAGATTTGGAATATTTATTCTAACTTTGTAATATATATTAGTACATCATCTGCATATAAAGAAATTTTATTCCTTGTGTCTCTAGTGTTGTACCTGTGTATTCCTGGATGGGTTCTAACGCTTTCTGCTAATGGTTCAATTGCAAGAGCAAATAATAGTGGGGATAGTGAACATCCTTGTCTGCAACCTCTAGAAAGATTAAATTTAGCTGATAACATTTGGTTTGTTAATATTCTAGCTGTCGGGTTAGAGTATAACAATTTAACCCATGTACAGTACTTCTCTCCCAGTTGAAAATTTTCCATTACCGAAAATAAACATGACCATTCTACCTGGTCAAATGCTTTTTCAGCTTCTAACAAAATAATTGCTAGATCTGCATTAGGAATTATATTTGAGTATATAATATTGAATAGTCTTCTCAAATTATAAAATGAGTACCGTTTTGGAATAAAACCTGTTTGGTCGGGGTGTATTAATTTGTTAATCACGAAGCTCAATCTATGAGATAGGATTTTGGTTAATATTTTCTGATCAGTATTTAAGAGAGCTATTGCTCTATATGAACCTGGGTCTTCATGATCCTTATCCATTTTTGGTATAAGTATGATTGTAGTTTCTGTTGAGTGTAAGCGTATTTGTACAGTGTCTGTAGGCGTGGAGAAATCAGATCATAAAATTTTTAATAATATTCAGAGCTTAGACCATCAGGACCTGCGGCCTTTCCGTTTTTTAAAGATCTAATTGTCTCTTCGATGTCTTTTGCCATAATTTCAGCATCAAGTGATTCTCTCTCTTTCTGATCTAAGCCCGTAAGATTACATTTCTGTAGAAATGTTTCCATTCCTGCTGATTGTTCTGTCGTTTTAGATGAGTACAGTTTTTGATAGTATTGTAAAAATCTATCATTAATATCTTTAGGCAGTGTTAATGTTTCTCCCTTGTCTGATCTAATTTTGTAAATTGTTTTTTCGCCGTCCAGTTTACGAAGTTGACGCGCTAATAGTTTTTGTGGTTTATCACCATAGAAACATAGAAACATAGAAACATAGAAACATAGAAAATAGGTGCAGGAGTAGGCCATTCGGCCCTTCGAGCCTGCACCGCCATTCGATATGATCATGGCTGATCATCCAACTCAGTATCCTGTACCTGCTTTCTCTCCATACCCCCTGATCCCTTTAGCCACAAGGGCCACATCTAACTCCCTCTTAAATATAGCCAATGAACTGGCCTCAACTACCTTCTGTGGCAGAGAATTCCAGACATTCACCACTCTCTGTGTGAAAAATGTTTTCCTCATCTCGGTCCTAGAAGATTTCCCCCTTATCCTTAAACTGTGACCCCTTGTTCTGGACTTCCCCAACATCGGGAACAATTTTCCTGCATCTAGCCTGTCCAACCCCTTAAGAATTTGTACGTTTCTATAAGATCCCCCCTCATTCTTCTAAATTCTAGTGAGTACAAACCGAGTCTATCCAATCTTTCTTCATATGAAAGTCCTGACATCCCAGGAATCAGTCTTGTGAACCTTCTCTGTACTCCCTCTATGGCAAGAATGTCTTTCCTCAGATTAGGAGACCAAAACTGTATGCAATACTCCATGTGTGGTCTCACCAAGACCCTGTACAACTGCAGTAGAACCTCACTGCTCCTTTACTCAAATCCTTTCAAAATTTCAAATCAAATTCAAAATTTAATTGTTTTGTATGTTGATAAAGTTTTATAACTTGGTCTGAGTATATCTTGTTTAACTTATTATTTTATTATTTTATTATTTGCCAAAATATATATCTCAATAGCATAATGATAGCAAACTTACTTTCCCACACACCATTGGTAAGTCTGGAGATGTTTTTAATGATAAATTTAGCTTCAGAAGCGTTTTCTATTTGCATGTAAAAACCCACTTGAGAACCATGGGCGATTTTAACATTTTATGGTCAGATTTATCACTTCTGAAACTTTAGATACCAAAGGAATCAAGAAAAAACACAAATAATGCCTCACTGTTGATGAAATGCTGTGAGCAAACGTGATAATTCCCAATATTTTCAATCTTGATATCTGCACGGCCAATGTTCGCCAACCACTTTAGCTGTTGTTGTTCCTTCACCCGTCGCTTCTCTCTACCAACAATTCTCCTCACTTTTGGAATTCTGAAGTAGGATAAATGTCTCCCCGATTTCCACAATTATTTACAGTGACAAAATTGACCATTTCGGCGGTTTTTAACAGGTAAGAAAGTACCCGTTTAGTGTGTTAAAAGTGTGTGCCGTGGGCTGCCATGTCCTCCAGACGGATTGAGCTGCTCCGTGCGTCACGCCCTTTGACCCGATGACCTTACATGCAACCCCCCTATTATCAACACTCTCAGTCCTGCTGCAGGGGCTCGACCCCGAACGTCCACAGTTCCTCTCCCCCACAGATGCTGCTCCACCCTCTGAGATGCTCCAGCAGTTTTTTTTGCACCAGGTTGCATCATCTGCCGTCTCTCGTCAATAGTGCGTTTTATTGTCAGATATATTAGTTGTTAACACAGTGAAATTATTTTCCTTACAAACAGTCCAGTGGAGTAATACCATACCTCCGGTCCCCATTTAGCAAGTGTACAGGAATCATCTACCGAGCCACATGCAGGAGGAGCCATGTTCTGGCGCCATGTTCAAAATCCGGGCTCTAGTTCCAACGAGCGGTGCCTGTTCCAGGCAAGTCCCAGGCTGTTGCTGGCCTCCAGCCGCCTCCGACCTTGGGCGCCACGTCGCTCTCTTCACCCGTCCTTTGTTGCCCAGGTTGCCTCCCGCAGCCGATCACGAGGGCGGGGTAAGCCAGACCCTGGTTCCCTCTCCTTTCCTCTCCAACTGGCCTTGCTCCTCGCCCGGACATCACTGGCTCCATCCTCCGGCAGACGAGCAGAGGCCAGCACAGCAACTCCCCCCTCCCGGTTTCTATGTCTATGTTTCTATGGAAGGCCTGCATCTTCATTAACCTGGCAGAGAAAGTGCAATGCAATTCGTTCAGGCTGAAATGTAGTGTCGCAGTCATAGAGGGAATGAACGAATAATGTGCTAGAGGAAATGGTTATGGTGCTGGATATGGGGTCAGTAAGTGAACTGCTTTCCCCTGATTTGTTCTCAAACTTCCTGAGTATTATCAGTTGACCCATGAAAGCCTCACTGGACATTCCTGAATGCTGCCTTTTAGATGATAGAAAGATGTTGAGGAGCCAACAGATAGACACAAAAAGCTGGAGTAACTCAGCGGGACGGGCAGCATCTCTGGAGAGGAGTGGGTGACATTTTTGGGATTGAGACCCTTCTTCAGACCCGAAATGTCACCCATTCCTTCTCTGCAGAGATGATGCCTCACCCGCTGAGTTACACCAGCATTTTGTGTCTACCTTTGATTTTACCAGCATGTGCAGTTCTTTCTTACACATGCTGCCTGTCCCACTGAGTTTCTCCAGCTTTTTGTGTCTATTTTTGCTTTAAACCAGCACCTGCAGTTCTTTGTGTAAGCAGGAACTGCAGATGCTCGTTTAAACTGAGAATAGACACAAAAAGCTGGAGTAACTCAGTGAGAGAAGCAGCATCTCTGGATAGAAGAAATGGGTGACGTTTTGGATCGAGATTCTTGGTCACCTTTTCCTTCTCTACAGAGATAGTGTCTGTCCCGCTGAGTTACTCCAGCTTTTTGTGTCTATCTACTGTCCTTGTTGAGTCATTTGGCTCCATTGAAGTAAATTCTCACCCGGTGTTTTAGCCACTGCATTTATGTGCAATGTCTGGTTCAGCTTTGGTCACTTTGCTCCCATGTTTCAGATACTGTGATGTAGCGGCTCAGACTGTCAAAGCGGGATGGCTAGAGCTTCACTCACTGTAGTGCTGGCACTTGTGTGGTATGAAAGCTTTGCGCTAGCATGAGTGCTCGCCTGATTCCTATCAAGGCTTTGCATCACTCCTTTGGGAAATGAGAACAGAAATGAGCATTGTCGAAATCATCAGTAATGTCCAGCTACTTATGAAAAGATGGAAAACTGTCTTTGAAAATGGAACTAAGTAGTGAGAGCTAAGGAGATTGCCTTTATATCCTTCACCGTCTCTCTCGTCTCATTATGGATAATGTCTTCTGTGACTGTTTGGCAGAAGGCCACTGTGAGGTTTGCACCCCCCTGGTTCTGACAAAAGCCCATCTTACAGTCTGAAGAATGGTCCGTACCCAACCTGGATTTGAATTAGGGGTCATTGGCATCAGTATTGGGGAAGGAGGGAAATGTTACGATGGACGGACCCCAGTTGAACCCTGCTGGTGCCAGGGTCCTGGGGAAGCGCATAACTGCGGCCTAGGCCGTAAATAGTGGGAGGAAAGGGAGGGGTTAACAAATTGGAAATGTGCAGATGAAGCTGAAGGGAGGGAAATTGCAGGAGGAATTGCTGAAGCGTCTCCAAGTAAGGGGCAGAAAGTTTAAGTAGGGGTAAGTGTCTAAGGTCAGGCAAAATGGGGACCAATGTGAGAAGAAGGGGAGTGAATACTGAACTACAATTGTTAGATTCAAATGCCCACATTATATGGAAGAAAGTGGATGAGCTTATAGCTCAGATAGAAGTTGATAGGTACGACTTTGTGGGCATCACAGAGATGTGGATGAGAGAGGATAAGAGCTGGGAATGGAATATGCAATGTTACACATCCTATCCAAATCACAGACAAGTGGGCAGAGGGGGTGGGGTAGCTCATAGAAACATGGAAAATAGGTGCAGGAGGAGGCCATTCGGCCCTTCGATCCAGCACCGCCATTCATTGTGATCATGGCTGATCGTCCCCTATCAATAACCCGTGCCTGCCTTCTCCCCTCCCTGATTCCACTAGCCCCTAGAGCTCTATCAAACTCTCTCTTAAATCCATCCAGTGATTTGGCCTCCACTGCCCTCTGTGGCAGGGAATTCCATAAATTCACAACTCTCTGGGTGAAAAAGTTTTTTCTCACCTCAGTCTTAAATGACCTCCCCTTTATTCTTAGACTGTGGCCCCTGGTTCTGGACTCGCCCAACAATGGGAACATTTTTCCTGCATCTAGCTTGTCCAGTCCTTTTATAATTTTATATGTTTCTATAAGATCCCCCCTCATCCTTCTAAACTCCCGTGAATACAAGCCTAGTCTTCTCAATCTTTCCTCCTATGACAGTCCCGCCATCCCAGGGATCAATCTCGTGAACCTACGCTGCACTGCCTCAATCACAAGGTTGTCCTTCCTCAAATTAGGAGACCAAAACTGTACACAATACTCCAGATGTGGTCTCACCAGAGCCCTATACAACTGCAGAAGAACCTCTTTACTCCTATACTGAAATCCTCTTGTTATGAAGGCCAACATTCCATTAGCTTTCTTCACTGCCTCCTGTACCTGTAAGCCAACTTTCAGTGACCGGTGTACAAGGTCGCCCGGGTCTCGCTGCACCTCCCCCTTACCTAACCTAACCCCATTGAGATAATACTCTGCCCCCCTTGTTTTTGCTGCCAAAGTGTATAACCTCACAGTTATCTACATTATACTGCATCTGCCATGCATCTGCCCACTCACTCAACCTGTCCAGGTCACCCTGCAACCTCCTAACATCCTCTTCACACTGCCGCTCAGCTTTGTGTCATCCGGAAACTTGCTAGTGTTGCTTCTAATTCCCTCTTCCAAATCATTAATATATATGGCAAACTGTTACGGCCCCAACACCGAGCCTTGCGGCACTCCACTCGCCACTGCCTGCCATTCTGAAAAGGACCCGTTCAATCCTACTCTTTGCTTCCTGTCTGCCAATCAATTTTCTATTCATGTCAACACCCTATCCCCAATACCATGTGCTCTAATTGTATTCACCAGTCTCCCGTGTTGGACCTTATCAAAGGCTTTCTGAAAGTCTAGATATACTGGCACCCCTTCATCCATTTTACTTGTCACATCCTCAAAAAAATCCAGAAGATTAGTCACGCATGATTTCCCTTTCAGAAATCCATGTTGACTTGGACTAATCCTTTTACTGCTATCCAAATGCCCCATTATTACCTCTTTAATAATTGACTCCAGCATCTTTCCCACCACCGAAGTCAGGCTAACTGGTCTGTAATTCCCCGTTTTCTCTCTCGCTCCTTTCTTGAAAAGTGGGATAACATTAGCTATCCTCCAATCCACAGGAACTGATCCTGAATCTATTGAACATTGGAAAATGATTACCGATGCGTCCACTATTTCTAGAGCCACCTCCCTGAGGACCCTGGGATGCAGACCATCAGGCCCAGGGGATTTATCATCCTTCAGTCCCATTAGTCTACCCAATACTATTTCTCGCCTGATGAAAATTTATTTCCGTTCCTCTACCCCCTTAGATCCTCTGTCCTCCAGTACATCTGGGAGATTGTTTGTGTCTTCCTTAGTGAAGACAGATCCGAAGTACCTATTCAACTCTTCTGCCATTTCTTTGTTGCCCATAATAATTTCACCCGTGTCTGCCTTCAAGGGACCCACATTTGACTTTGCTACTCTTTTTCCCTTAACATATCTAAAGAAGCTTTTACTGTCCTTCTTTATATTCCTGGCCAGCTTCCCTTCATACATCATCTTTTCAGCCCGTATTGCCCGTTTTGTTTCCTTCTGTTGTCCTATGAAAGTTTCCCAATCCTCTAGCTTCCGGCTACTCTTTGCTGTGTTATACATATTTTCTTTTAATTTTATTCTATCCCTAACTTCTCTTGTCAGCCACGGTTGCCTCCTACTCCCCTTAGAATCTTTCTTCTGATTTGGAATGAAATGATCCTGCGTCTTGCGGAATATGCCCTGCATATTGAAATCCCCCATCACCACAGTGGCATTACCTTTTCTACATGCCAGTTTTAACTCCTGCTGCAACTTACACCCTACATCCGGGCTACTATTTGGGGGTCTGTAAATAACACCAATTAGTGTCTTCTTGCCTTTACAATTCCTCAACTCAATCCACAGTGACTCTACCTCGTCAGTCCCTATGTCTTCCCTCGCAAGGGACTGAATTCCATCCCTCACCAGCAGAGCTACCCCCCCCCCTCCTCTGCCCACCTGCCTGTCCTTTCTATAGGATGTATAACCCTGAATATTAAGTTCCCAAGCCCAATCCTGCTGCAGCCACGTCTAAGTAATCCCCACAATGTCATATCTACCAACCTTTAACTGAGCCTCATGCTCAAGCTCATCAAGCTCTTCTGGTCAGGAATGAAATTCAGTCCTCAGCAAGGGTGGACATAGGATCAGAAGATGTAGAATCTTTGTAGGTAGAGCTAAGGAACTGCAAGGGCAACAAGAGCCTGATGGAAATTATATCGACTCTGGACAGTAGCCAGGATTGAGGGTACAAATGACATCTTGTGATACAAGAAAGGCAGTGTTACAGTGGTAGACACAAAATGCTGGAGTTACTCAGCGGGACAGGCAGCATCTCCTGGCGAGAAGGAATGGGTGACTTTGAGTCGAGACCCTTCTTCAGACTGATGTCAGAGGAGTGAGCAGTACAAAGATAATATGTAGTCGGAGACAGTAAGACTGGTCGGAGAACTGGGAAGGGGAGGGGCTGGAGAGAGAAGGAAAGCAAGGGCTATTTGAAATTAGAGAATTCAATGTTCATACCGCTGGGGTGTTAGCTGCCCAAGCAAAATATGATGTGCTGTTCCTCCAATTTGTGCTGGGCCTCACTCTGACAATGGAGGAGGCCCAGGACAGAAAGGTCTGTGTGGGAATGGGAGGGGGGGTTATAGTGTTTAGCAACTGGGAGACCAGATAGGTTTAGGCGGACTGAGCGGAGGTATTCAGTGAAACAATCGCCTAGCCTGCACTTGGTCTCGCCGATATGCAGGAGTCCACACCTTGGAACAGCAAATGTTACAGTGGTCATGGGAGATTTCAATATGCAGGTAGACTGGGAAATCAGGTTGGTACTGCACCTCAAGGGAGGGAATTTGTAGAGAGCCTTCGAGATAGCTTCATAGAGCAGCTTGTAGTGGAAAGTAACGGCAATTCTGGATTTGGTGTAGTGTAATGAGCCAGATTTGATCAGGGAGTTTAAAGTAGAGGTATCCTCACAAGGTAATGAGCATAATATGATAAAATTCAGCCTGCAGTTTGAGAAAGGGAGGATGGAATCCGATGTGTCGGTATTACCGGTATATGTCGGTAGCATAATCATGTGGGCGGCTGCGTTGCATAGTGGCGCAGTGGTAGAGGTGCTGCCTCACAGTGTTTTCAATGCTAGAGACCCAGGTTCGATCCTGACTATGGGTGCTGTCTGTGTGGAGTTTCTACGTTCTCCCCGTGACCGTAGGTTTCCTCTGAGATCATCGGTTTCCTCCCACACTCCAAAGATGTACAGGTTTGTAGGTTAATTGGCTTGGTATAACTGTAATTTGTCCCTATTGTATGTAGGATAGTGTTATGATGCGGTGATCGTTGGTTGGCGAAGACTCGGCAAGCGTAAGGGCCTGTTTCTGTGCTGTATCACTAAACGAAACCAAATTACTGTTGAGTAAAAGCAACTTTAGAGGCATGGGGGAGGAGCTGGCTAAAGTTGAAAGGGACCCAAACAGGAAAGACGGCGGAGCAACAATGGCGAGAGTTTCTGGCAGTAACTTGGAAGACGCAGAATCTTTTCATCCCTAAGAAAAATAAAGATTGGGAGAATGAGGCGACAACGGAAGTCAATAGCAGCAGAAATCTAAAAGCGAAGGCACATAATATTTCCAAGATTACATGGAAGCCAGAGGAATGGGTAGCTTTTAAAAACCAACAGAAGGTAACTAAAAAGGCAATGCAGGGGGAAAAGATGAAATATGAAGGTATGGTAGCCAATAATATAACAGAGGATAGCAAAGATCTCTTAAGATATGTGAAGAATAAAAAGGATGCAAGGATGGATATTGGACAGTTGAAAATGATGCTGAAGAAGTAGTAATGGGGAATGAAGAAATGGCAGATGAACTGAATAAGTATTTTGCATCAGTCTTCACAGCCAAAGACACCAGCAATGTGCCGGAAATTCAAGAGAGTTAGTGGACAGAAGTTAGTGGAGTTGCTATTACTAAAGAGAATATGCTTGGGAAGCTGAAAGGTCTGACATAGATAAGTCACCTGTACCATCTGAATGAGGTCGTTTCAGGGATTGTGGAGGCATTAGTGGTAATGTTTAGAATCAATGGAGACAGGAGTCATCCCAGAGGACTGGGAAATTGCAAATGTTTCTCACTGTTCATGAAGGAAGCAAAGTGAAAGAGAGGAAACTACAGGCTCGTTAGCATAAACTATAGGCTGGTTAGCCTAAACACTCAGTGTTTAGTAAGATTTTAGAGTCCACTAGTTAGAATGAAATTTCTGAGTACTTAGAGGCATATGATGAAATTGGCAGAGTTCAGCATGGGTTTGTCAAAGGGAGGACTTGCCTGCTGAATCTGTTGGATTCTTTGAGGAATTAAATAACAGGATAGACAAAGGAGGATAGTGGATGTTGTTTACCTGGGTTTTCAGAGGACCTTTGATGAGAATGAGATGGTGAGAGCCCATGGTATTAGAGGGAAGATACTAGCATGGATAGAAGGTTGGCTGAATGACAGAAGGCAAAGAGTGTGAATAAAGGGGGCTTTTCTGGTTGGCAGTCAGTAACCAGTGATGTTCCACATGGGCCGGTGTTCGGGCCACTGCTCTTCACGTTGTATATGAATGATTTGTATGAGGGAACTAAAGGCTTTGTGGCCAGGTTTGCAGATGACTGGTGGAGGGACAGATAGTGTAGAGGAAGCAGAGAGTCTGCAGAAGGACTTCGACAAGTTGGAAGAGTGGGCAAAGAAGTGGCAGATGGAATACAGTGTTGTAAAATGTGCAATCATGCACTTTGTTAGTAAAAAAAAAAGCCGTAGACAATTTACTAAATTGGGAGAGGGTTCAGAAGTTGGAGTTGCAGAGGGACTTGTGAGTGCTGGTGCAAGTTTCCCAAAAGGTTAATTTGCAAATTGAATCGATAGTAAGGAAGGTAAAAAGAATGTTAGCGTTTATTTTGAGAGGATTAGAATATAAAATCAAGGATATAATGCTTAGGCATTTTAAAGCACTGGTCAGACTGTATTTGGAAATGGTGCACAGTTTTGGGAACCATGACTGAGGAGGGATTAGTTCAGTTTAGTTTAGAGATACAGTGCAGAAACAGGCCCCTTCGGCCCACTGGGTCTGCACTGACCAGCGATCCCCGCACATTAACATTATCCTATACCCACTAGGGACATTTTTTACATTTACCAAGCCAATTAACCTACATACCTGTACATCTTTGGAGTGTGGGAGGAAACCAAAGATCTCAGAGAAAACCGGTGATCTCCGATGGGGACCACAGTGAAACTTGAAAGACCTGGATAGAGTGGTTATGGAGAGCATGTTTCCATTTCTGGGAGTGTCCAGGTCTAGAGGGTGAAACCTCAGAACAAAAGAATGTACCTTTACAAGTTCACAAGTTATATGAGTAGAGTTAGGCCATCAGGCCCATCAAGTCCACTCTGCCATTCAATCATGGCTGATCTCTGCCTCCTAATCCAATTTTCCTGCTTTCTCCCCATAACCCTTGACACCTGTTCTAATCAAGAATTTGCATATCTATGCCTTAGAAATATCCACTGACGGCCTCCACAGCCCTCTGTGGCAATAAATTCCACAGATTGACTATCCTCTGACTAAAAAGGTTCCTCCTCATCTCCTTGCTAAATGAGCGTCCTTTAATTCTGAGGCTATGATCCCTGGTCCTAGACTCTACCACCAGTGGAAACATACTTTCCACATCCACTCTATCTATGCTTTTCATTATTCTGTAAGCTTCAATGAGGTCCCCCCTTAACCTACTAAACTCCAGCGAGTAGAACCCAGTAATGTGAAACGCTGATCATATGCTAACCCACTCATTCCTGGAAACATTCTTCTAAACCTCTGGACCCTCTCCAGAACCAGCACTTCCTCAAAAAATGGGGCCCAAATTTACTCACAAGTGCATTTGCTTAGAAAGGAGATGAAGAGGAATTTCTTCGGTCGGTGTGGAGAACCTGTGGAATGCATTGCCACAGAAGGGTATGGAGGCCGTGATTGAGTTTCTTTAAAGCGGAAATGGATAGATTCTTGATTAGTAAGAATATCAATGTTTATGGGGCGAAGGCAGGAGAATGCTGTTGAGATGGAAAGATAGACCAGTCATGATTGAATGGCGGAATAGACTCGATGGGCTTAATGGCCTAATCCTGCTCCAGTGACTTATGAACTCGTGAAATGTCACTATCCATGTTCTCCAGAGATGCTGCTTGACCTGCTGAGTTACTCCAGCACTCTTGTATATTTTTGTACAAACCATCATCTGCAGTTCCTCGTATCTCCTGGAACGGTTTGCTCGCGCTCCCAAACTTCACTCTGACAGAGGATTCCACATGCACTCTAGCAGCGATGCACAGGTGATTTCAGGCCAAATCTCTTCTGCCCTCAACCTGAAATTTAAAACAGATATATTTTCTCTTCTTCTCAGACCTGAAGAAGCAAATTCAAGCTGAAATGTGAACATTATTGCTGAATCTCGGCAGGGTGCCTCACATTCTGAGCGTTTCCGGCACTTTTCTGTTTATTTCATACTTCCTTGATGTGCAGTTTTGAATTGATTTTCAAATCCTTTCGAATGAGCATTCAGAATGTTTTCAATTGTCTTCGAAACTAGCGAGAAAACTGAGGATAATTGGGAAATAATCAACAAAATGCAGTATAATTCATTAATTAATTTTACAAGTATTTGTTGAACCTGTTTTCCAATGGTCAGTAGGATGTGATATTGTGCGTACTGGCAGCCTCTGCTTCCTTCCATGAAGCCAATTTTCTATCCATTGAGCTGTCCAATGGGATCTAACCTTCCACTGCAGCCCACCATGTGGAACCTTCTCGAATGCCTTACTGGAACCCATGTATATAACGCCTACAGCTCTTCCTTCATTGACCTTTTTGATCACGTCCTCAAAAAGCGAAATCAAGTTTGTGAGCCACAACATCCCACGTACAGAACCAAGTCACAAGAGCAGAATTAGGTGATACTGCCCATCAAGTCTACTCAGCCATTCAATCGTGGCTGATCTATCCCTCTCAACCCTACTATCTTGCCTTTTCCTTCACTTGCAGGAAGTGAGTGCATGGAAATTTGTCCTAGGTGACTATATTTGGGAAGTGTCTCCAGCTACGATTCCTGATTGACAACATCATGTTGGCTGAACCCCAGGATGGACTCATCCCGGTGCATCTGTAATGCTGAGAGCATCATAGATAGGAGGTTCAGCGAGGTGAGCACAAACAAGGTGCACCTGGTGGGAGCTGGGTGACCACCAGGAAAGACAGCAGATAGGTAGAGCAATCAGGATTCCTCTGTGATGATTCCCCTCACTAACAAGTTTATTGGTTCACAAAAAAGCCACAAAGTGTTGGAGTAACTTAGCTGGCCATGCAGCACCTCTGCAGAACATGGATAAGTGATGTTTTAATGCAGGACCTGAGTCTGAAGAAGAGTCCTGGTCTGACACGTCACCTATCCACGTCCTCCAGAGATGCTGCCTGACCTGCATAGTTACTCCAGCACTTTGTGTCTTTTTTGAATATCATATTCGGTACAGTTAGGGGGATAATCGTTCAGAGAGGAGCAGCAGCTACCATGCCTGTGGCACGGTAGCTGGCTTCAATTCACATCAGGGGCAGGTGGAGACGGAGAGCTATCGTATTAGGACCCTCGATAGTTAGAGGGACAGCAGAAGATTCTATAGTAGGAAATTAGATACCAGGATGTTACTTTGCCTTTGGGGTGTCACAGTCAAGGATGTCTCTGAGCGGTTGCAGAAAATACTCAAGTGGAAATGTGAGCTGCCAGAGGTCGTTGGACATATTTTGTTTCAAACGACAAAGGTAGGAAAAGGAACAAGGTCCTGCAATGTGAATAAAGGAAATTAGTTTGTTTAGTTTATTGTAACGTGTAGGTTTGGTAAAAAATATCGAGTCAGTGGACACACTGATCCCACGGGCAGTAACCTCTGGATTAATTCAGGTGCCAGTGGGAAGAGAGAGAGAAGCACAGGACAGGTGAACACGTGACTGAGGGGCTGGTGTTCAAGTTTTTGGACCATTGGCATCTCTTCTGGGGTGACCTGTACAGGAGGGGTGTGTTGCACCTGAGCTAGAGCGGGAGAAATAGCCTGGCAGAGAGATATGCCGAGGCTACATAGGTGGGTCAAATTAGTGTCTCTGGACTATGGGACGCAAATCAGTGGTGAGGCAGATAAGAAGGTTGAGCCAAGTACACGTTCAAGTGGACAAGTTTGGCAGACAGTTCTTCCAGCTACGTGGCAGGGAACGAGAATGGTCTGTGTGGGTAGGAACTGCAAATGCTGGTTTAAACTGGACAGAGACACAAGATGCTGGAGTAACTCAGCGGGACATGCAGCATCACTGGAGAGAAGGTCTCCAACGAGAATGGTCTGATGATTTCACCTGCATTTATTTAAATGCCGGACTGATAGAGGAATTCGGGAATTAGGTTGAAACATGAGGATGGAATACAATAGCTGATTGTGTGGTTCATGGCGACAGGACACGCAGCTCAATGTTCCGGGGCAAAAGCAATGGACCTGGAGGTAAGATTCAAGGGGAACTTTTACTGCGGGACCAGGGTGATAATGGCGATAGCATGGTCAGTATCTTCGAAGATGACACTGAAATTGGAAGGATACATAGTGGCAGATTATTATATCGTTCAAGGAATTGCTCCCTCAAGCCATGGACGGAAATCCTCTGGGGCAAACGGGGGGGGGGGGGGGTAGGGGGGGCACACATCCCCTCCATGTTCTGAGAGGTTGGGGACAATCCCCACCATGTTTTGTAATCCAGATTTTGAAATTCGGTGAAGAAAACCCTATTGAAATCACCGCTTTCCGCGAGATAGTCAGGGGTGTCACTGTTAAGCGCTTGTGAAATGTCTCTATTAACATCGTATTAGCACGATGTGTCACCAATTGTGTTTTGACCTTCCAAAGCTGTCTGACGTGGGTGCAATTAGCATTTGAACTCATTGGATGTATTGGTGGATGGGAAAGATTTAAACGGGTATCGATTAAACGGTAAGTCATTCATTCGTTCACTCACGTAATTCAGTATTTTTTTCCCATCTCTCTCACCCCCCTCCAAGGTTGGTTCTTCTGTTTGCCTTTATTTGCCTCCGTTTTATTCGTTTCAGTGTTATTTATCACTTTGTAGCTATTGAAAGATTCAAGCAGGTATCAGACGCTTCCTGAGGGCTAAATCGGACCGTTCATGGGGCCTTTCATCACCTGGTGTGGCTTAAAATCAAAGTGCTGCATCGAGGCGATCGATGCTCCCGATGTTGAAGCCCCCGCCGGCCGATTTTAAGCCGCGCAGGGCGATGAAAGGCCCCATGAACTGGCCGATTCAAGCCCCACGATTCGGGGCGGACGAAGCTGCTGTTGCTGGAGTTCGGAGTCGGGCACCAACCAGGTCAGCTCCCGATGTTACCGTCCAAAGGGCCCACGGCCAAAGCCTCCGAAGCCTCGTGTGTGTGTGTGTGTGTGTGCATGCGCACGGCTGGCAAGAAATTGTGTCCCCCCAATGTTCTGATAGCGATTTCCGCCCCTGCCTCTAGCCACTAGGAGAAAACATGGGGTGAGGAGATAATGTCGTTTACGCATGTGAGCTCTCCACGAGACTTTCAACGCCGTTGAAAGATAAATTTTCAAACACAGTCTCTTGATTAATAGTTTATTTATTGTCGGAGTAAAACAGTAAGATATTCATCCAGACTGATCAATGTTAGAAGGCTCAGCATGTGGCTCTGACCCTTCTCTCGAAAGCTCAGTTTGTCTCCGCATGGCCCCGCATGTTGGAAAGCACTGACCCATGGTCGAAAGATATGCCTCTATCCATGCCTCCTCCAAACTAACTAAATAACTGCAAGCTTGACCCACGAATCCCCGCAGCAAACACGCCTCTGACTACATAATAAATCCCACCCACATAATTACAGGCAGAGAAAATTTAAAGGCAAATGCCATAATTTATGACACACAAAATTATGCCAAATGGCCACTACATACCGGCCCCTAATTGTTCTGAGTATATAACGAGGCAATTAGTAATAGACATCAAAAAAGTAGCTACGAAGGCTTAACATATTTCAAAAACAAAAAGTAGTATGCATTATATATCCGCATTCAGACTTCTTCAGCAATTCTTCAATCTTCATCTTTGCCTTCTAGAAGCAAGCATAACTTGGTTATTGGTCTTATTAAAACATTGTTTATAGTTTGAAGTCGCACCGCGCGCACCAAACCCTTAACATCAGGTATGATACCCAGTATATAGTCCAAAACACAAAAGCCCAAATTTATCTTCCTTTCTTTTAAAATCTTTTTATTCGTTTTTTTCCAAAGCAAAAACAAGACAACAACAAAATAATGATAAACATAACAGTGATATTGATACATAGGGATCAGGATTACATTAATGGCAGGTATAACCTAAATATTAGTCCAGTGTCAAAATACACATTGAATATAGACCTCTATGTAAATATAGTTAAGTGTTTAAAAGAGAACTTATATGTATAAAAACGAAAAGATGAAAAGAAAAAAAATGAAAAAATGAGAAAAAATGAAAAAAACAAAACCGCCCTAAACTAAAGGAAAAGAAAAAAAAAACAGAATCTGGGCTGCAAAGAGTTTCAACAATTTAAGTCCCTGTTTGTCGTCAAGTCCGTTCCACCGTATAAAGGTAAAATAATTATTATCACAGTTGGAGTGGGGACAATTTATGTCGTATGAAAATGTTGAATAAATCTTCCCCAAGTCCTATCAAATTTAACCAAGGGTTGAACAATGTCACTCCCAATTTTTTCTAAATTTAAACATGATATCGTTTCAGTGTACCAATAGAGTGTGGACGGCGGATTAGAGTCTTTCCATTTAAATAAAATAGATCTTCTGGCAATTAATGTGGTAAAAGCAATCAGCCGATGGGCTAACGGGACAGATGAATAGAAGTTAACATTGGTAGCCCAAAAATTGCAGTAATAGGATGAGGTTGTAAATCAATACCTAAAACTGCAGAAATAGAATCAAAAATTTATTTCCAATATTTTTCCAAAAGTGGGCAGGACCAAAACATATGAGTCAATGAGGCCACTTCAGAATTACATCTGTCACAGGTAGTATTTATATGACCATAAAAATGAGCTAACTTATCTTTTGACATATGAGCTCTGTGAACCACCTTGAATTGTATCAAAGCATGTCTTGCACACATTGAGGAAGTATTAACTAATTGAAGAATCCTCTCCCATTTCTCTATAGATAAAGAAATTTGAAGTTCTCTTTCCCAGTCATTCTTAATTTTATCAAATGTATCTTTTTTAAATTTCAAAATCAACTCATAAATAGTTGTTATTAAGCCCTTCTGATAAGGATTCAAAGTAAATTTTTTTCCAAGATATCGGTTCGTTGTGGTAACGGAAAAAAGGGTAGAGTAGCCCTCAAAAAAGTCTAATGTGTAAATATCTAAAGAAATGTGAGTTATGTAAATTATATTTATTGGAGAGTTGTTCAAAAGACATAAAACAACCATCTGAAAACAAATCACAAAAAGCTACTATGTGATTGGCCTCATCAGTAACAACGATGAGTCGGCCTATAGGGAGGAGGTCCAGCTCCTAACAGCATGGTGCGCTGACAACAACCTGGCCCTTAACTCCAAGAAGACCAAGGAGCTCATTGTAGACTTCAGGAAGTCTAGGGGCGGCACGCACACCCCCATCCACATTAACGGGACGGAGGTGGAACGTGTTTCCAGCTTCAGGTTCCTGGGGGTCAACATCTCCGATGACCTCTCTTGGACCCACAATACCTCAACTCTGGTCAAGAAGGCTCACCAGCGTCTCTTCTTCCTGAGGAGACTAAAGAAGATCCATCTGTCTCCTCAGATTCTGGTGAACTTCTACCGCTGCCCCATCGAGAGCATCCTTACCAACTGTATCACAGTATGGTATGGCAACTGCTCTGTCTCGGACCGGAAAGCACTGCAGAGGGTGGTGAAAATTGCCCAACGCATCACCGGTTCCTCACTCCCCTCCATTGAGTCTGTCCAAAGCAAGCGTTGTCTGCGAAGGGCGCTCAGCATCACCAAGGACTGCTCTCACCCCAACCACAGACTGTTTACCCTCCTACCATCCGGGAGGCGCTACAGGTCTCTCCGTTGTCGTACCAGCAGGTTCAGGAACAGCTTCTTCCCTGCGGCTGTTACACTACTCAACACTGTACCTCGGTGACTGCCAATCACCCCCCCCCCCCCCTCCCCGGGCACTCCTCCCACCAGGATTATCATATTTATGTCGCTCTTCTAGGGAGATGCTAACTGCATTTCGTTGTCTCTGTACTGTACACTGCACAATGACAATAAAGTTGAATCTGAATCTGAATCTACTAATCCCTCTTCCATAACAGAAAGGCTTGATCAGTACTAGAAGGTTAGATATGATAGGACTCGATAATGTAAAATCATTCAATCCAAAAACGTATGAAATTGAAACCATATTCGGAGTGTATGTCTTATTATTGGGTTAGTCATATATTTATTCAATCTCGTAATTGTAAAAGGTAACGAGGCCCCTAGAATAGAAGCCAATGATAGCCCTTGCATAGAATCACGTTCAAGATTTATCCATCCTGGACATTGGGTATCTTCTAAATCTTTTGTCCAAAACGTTAGATAGCGAGCATGAACTAAGGTTCGGCAGTGCCAAACCACCATCTTTTTTTGATTTCTGTAAGTATTTTTTACATAATCTGGAATTTGAAACTGTAAAGGACTTAAAGGACAGCCCTGTCTAGTACCTCGAAAGAGCCTGAAAAAAGGGCAAACTGCTGTCCTCTCGAAAACTTAAAAAATCGTTGATTGTCGTCTTGCCTTACACGAGTTTCCTGAACAAAGATAATCTGAGCATTTAGTCTATGAAGAACTTTAAAAAAAATCCTCTTAATGGGATGGATCAAACCATTCACATTCCATGAAAGGAAGTTAATAACTTTATCCATATTATTTGTAAATATTATGTGGAATGTAAAGGGTTAATTTCTTAAAGCATAATAGTTCATGATACTGGAAGGAGAAAAATCTAAGGCGGAGCCAGAAGTGACGACATTTCAGACATTTTTGTAGTTCAAATTGTGCCCAGATAGAAAAAACGAAGCTAGAAGTGAAAGACCCCACCCATGCAAAGCCCGAAACTGACCAGTAGACAGTCAGTACGCAACCTAATCCCTTCCCTACCGCCATCTCTCCTAATGACAGCACCCAACGTAAAAATAAGGCATATTTACCACTCAATAGCCAAAACAAAATTAATGTTATGGTTAAGAAGTGCATGTTAACTGTGGAACACAAGAGCTACTTCATATTATTTATCCAAGGTCAAAATATGAAAAACAAGAACTGCTTCACTTTGTTTGTCTAAAGACAGGGGGGGGGGGAATTCCTTCAATTTAAAAAATAGAAAAGCTAAGAAAGAAGATATTAAAAATTAATACATAATACCATTACATTAAATTAACAGTATCTTAGAGAAGGTAAAAGTTGTTGTTTGATACCATCAAACTAAAATTCTAAAAAGTAATTAAAGAACAACTCATCCAATTAAATTCTTACTCATTTACAAAATGATATATTATCATAATAGGAACAGTAAATCTCCGATTGTAACTTAATCAGAGAAGGTAAAAGTTGTTTGATACCATCATACTAAAATTCTATAAAGTAAATTAAAGAACAACTCATCCAATTAAATTCTTAATCATTTACAAAATGACATATATTGTCAAAATAGGAACAGTAAATCTCCAATTGTAACTTAATCAGCTATCAGTAGCTCCCGGTCATGGCTTCACCCCCATAAGCCTCCAGAAAGCTGGAAGCGTCTTGAGGATTGATAAAAAATCGGTTGTTACCATTAAAGAGTCGTATACGCAGTCTAGCTGGATAAAGTAAGGCGGGTCGCAACTTTTTCTTAAACAACTCACATTACATAATGGATAGACTTTCTCAATTCCAAAAGCTCATGGCTGTAATCAGGAACAAACCAAAACTTGCATCCTTCATATTCAACCATGCCCAACTTTTTTGCTGCCTGGAGGATATTCTCCTTCATCTGCAAGAAGTGAAACCGAATGATCAAATGTCTCAGTTTATCTTGGGGACCAGATTTCTTCCCGATCCTGTGTGCGTTATCCAAAATTGGAAGATTTTCATTATGCTCGGTGTTCAAAGTCTCCTTTATAATTTTAGAGGCATATTTTATAACATTATCCCCTTCTTGACCTGCCGGCAAACCAACAATTCGCAAATTCAGTCGACGGCTTCTGTTTTCCAGATCCATATTTTTATTCTTGTATTGCTGGAGTGCCCTAGTATTTTCATTCATTTTCCGGTCCAGTTTTTCAATCTTCAAATCTCTCTCCTGGCCCAAGATTCGCAAGTTATCAATTTGTTCCTTCTGTTCACGAGATTCATCTTGTAACATAATCAGCTTGTCTTGAACTTCCTTCAATTTGCTCGAAATTTCTTTCACCATTTCTTCCAAACTGCGAAATCTTGTTTTTATTTCAATTTTCAGTTCATCGTTCATTTTCGATATTGCTTCTAAGATACCAGAGTCAGAAGCTGCGCCTCCCCCGCGCACCTTCCTTGGAGAAGCTCTTTTCCCTCTTGTCTCCATCCTTTACACGATTGAAGCGTATAAAAGTGTTATCAACACTTTAAGAAAAGTTAGACCGTGCCTTGAAATCAAGTAATAACAAGTAACATTGAAAGAGTGGTAAGCAAAAAGTTAAAAGTTAAGGGAGCATACCCGAAGAGGAAGAAGGCAAATCCATGTCTGAATTTGTGGAGCAACTTTTGAAAACTGAACTCGCAATAACAATGGACACCAACCTTGGATCCAGCACGCGCACAGAGCTTTGGATCGCAAACCGGAACGTAACGCACCACACAGGTCCATAGTGGTAAATTTCCTGGAGTTTAATACCAAAGAAATGGTATTGAAAAAGGCCTGGGGAATGAAGGTAATGATTGACGGGCGACGTCTATCATTTGATCACGACTATGCAATGGAGGTTGTCCAGCAGCGCAAGGCATATAAGGGAATAAAGAGGTACCTGGAGGAGAGAGGTGTCCGCTTCCAGACCCCGCTGGACAAGATACGCATTCACTGGGACTCAGGAACATGCACATATCATAGTGCACAAGACGCAGCGCAGGAGCTGAGGAGGAGAGGCTACTCCATGGAGACACCAGATTACAGCGCTGAGGAGCCGGCGGACCTAGAAATGGAGCGTCTTCTCCAGGCTTTGACATGGCAGAGAGTTGGAAAGAGGAGCGAAGACGGGAGTGAGACAGCAAGCGAGCGACTACAGGAGTCTTTTTATTTTTTTTTTAAATTTTTATTTATTAGAAGTACATTACATCACAGCCACATACATTAATACTCGTCATTTATATCTTCTTACAATTAATGTACTCCCTTTATTTATTTTTTTACACTAAAGAAAGAAAAGATTGAAAGAGAGAAGAAAGTGAAGGAAAAAGTGCAAGTGTAGAAAAGTGTAGAAAATGTAACAACAAAAAAGGACGAAGACCCTATGAGAGCGAAATTAAAAACAAAAAGAAAAAGAGTTAAGAAATAGGCCCTAAGAAAAGAAAAGAGAGAGAGAAAAAAAGAAAAACAAATGTTTTTTTTTTGAGCATCACGTAAATAGGACATACCAACTCTTCAACTATCATCCCCCCTTACCCGACCTCAATTTTTTATTTTTTTAAAGTACTTTTGCACCCTATGTTTGTAATAATTCTATAAATGCAGACCACGTCAGGTGGAAGTGATCTGGTTTACCTGCTAGGAGGAGTCTTATCTCTTCAAGGTGTAGTGTTTCAAACATATTTGAAATCCACATATTTATAGTTGGTATTGGAGCCTTCTTCCAAAATTTTAGAATTAGCTTTTTTCCAGTTATTAACCCATAATCCATTAATTTCTTTTGAAACACATTTAGTTCTGGATCATCTTCCGTTATTCCGAAGATAATCCATTCTGCTTTGGGTATCAGTCTTGTTTTAAATAACTTTGTAAAGATTTCAAAAATTTCATTCCAAAATTTTTGAATTTTTGTACAGAAGACAAATGAGTGCGCTATAGTTGCTTCTTGGGATTGACATTTATCACAAATAGATGATACGTTTGGGAAAATTTTATGAATTTTAGTTTTCGAATAATATAATCTATGTAAAATTTTAAATTGTATTAAAGTGTGTCTTACATTAATCGAGCATTTATGTACTTTTAATAAGTATTCATTCCAACTTTCCTTTGAAATTTTAATAGCTAACTCTTGTTCCCAGTCTCTTCTGATACCCTCCGTAGATGGTATTTGTACATTTAAGATAATATTGTACAAATATGATATTAAGTTTGCTGATTCCGCTTTTATCTGCATTGCCTCGTCCAGTACATCTGCTGGGTTATTATGATGATCTTTTATATATTTTTTCAAATAGTCGCATATTTGAAAGTATTTAAAATATTGATTATTTCCGAGTTTATATTTTATTTGTAATTGTTGAAATGAAAGTAATTTTCCAGTTTCATACAAGTCACCAAGCGTTTTAATTCCTAGTCTATCCCATTGTGTATAAGCTTTATCTATAATAGGACTAAACGAAGGGTTATTGACTATAGGTAATAAAAGTGATAAGTTTCTTAATTTTAAATTTTGTTTTATTTGTTTCCAAATACGGATTGTACTATGAATAATTGGGTTCTTATTATAGTTTATGTTATTCAATTTCATTGGAGAGAGGAGGATCGCTCCAATGTTTCTAGAGGAGCAATCCTCTTTCTCCATTACAATCCAGTCTACTTGCTGGGCGGAGTTATCCATCAGTTGAATCATGTTTTTAATATTTACTGACCAATAATAATACATAAAATTGGGTAGTGCTAGACCCCCCAATACTTTAGATTTATTCAGATGGGTTTTTTGTATTCTATGTGATTTATAGTCCCATATAAAATTAGTAATATCTGAGTCGAGTTTTTTAAAAAACTTCTTAGGTAAGTATATAGGAATTGATTGAAATAGGTATAAAATTTGTGGTAAAAAGATCATTTTTATTGCGTTTATTCGGCCTATTAAAGACATCGGAAGCGTTTTCCAGAATTTAATTAATGTATTCAGTTTATTAAGTAGGGGGTCAAAATTTGCCCTGAGCATACCTTGGTATGCTCTGGTAATTTCGATTCCCAAATATTTAAATTTTTCTGTAGCTATTTTAAAAGGGAATTTTAAAAGATGTGTTGAATCTTTCGGTTTTATTGACATAATTTCACTTTTATTCCAATTTATTCTATATCCAGAAAAAGATCCGAAGTCTTCAATTAAATTTAATATATTTGGTATAGTGATTTGAGGTTTTGTAATATACAATAATATATCATCCGCGTATAAAGATATTTTATTATATGAGTCTTTAGTATTATATCCATGAATATCAGGGTGTATTCTAATTTTTTCTGCTAGCGGTTCAATAATGAGAGCAAACAGCTGTGGTGATAATGAGCATCCTTGTCTATTTCCCCTTGATAGTTGAAATTTCGAGGATAATATGTTATTAGTAAGTATTCTAGCTGTAGGTTTGTTATATAGTAACTTAATCCATAAAATAAAATTCTCTCCCAGTTGAAATTTTTGTAATACTTTATCCATATAATTCCATTCTACTTGATCAAATGCTTTTTCAGCATCCAGCGAAATAATTGATAATTCTTGATCTTCAGATTTGTGTGAGTGCATTATGTTGAGTAGACGTCTCATATTATTAGAAGAGTATCTCTTAGGGATAAACCCTGTCTGATCTGGGTTTATTAATTTACTAATGTATTTACTTAATCTTCTGGCTAATGTTTTCGCTAATATTTTTTGATCTGTGTTTAACAATGCTATAGCTCTATATGAGCCAGGTTCTTCTAAATCCTTATTTTTCTTAGGTATTAATGTAATCGTTGATTCCGCTAATGTATCAGGTAGTATTCGTTTTTTAAAAGCGTATTGGTACATTTTTTGTAATCTTGGTATTATTTTATCATAAAAGTTTTTATAAAATTCATTAGTAAATCCATCAGGGCCTGGTGTTTTTCCATTTTTTAGTGAGTTTATTGTATCTTCTAATTCCTTAATTGAGATTTGTGCACCCAGTTCCTCTTGTTCCTTCAGCTCTAACTTTGGAAGATTACAGGTATCCAAGAACTTTGTGATATTATTGGAATCAATTATCGTTTTAGATGTATACAAATTCTCGTAAAATTGCGCAAATCTTTTATTAATATCCTTCGGTGTTGTTAATAATTCCCCTTTATCTGATTTGATCTTTGGTATAGTCTGTTCCTTTTCTCGTTTTTTTAGCAGGCGAGCCAAAAGTTTATGCGGTTTATCCCCAAATTCAAAGTGCTCTTGTTTTGTAATTTGAAAAAGTCTTATAAGTTTGGCAGATAATAATTTATTTAATTTAAATTTTAAAATTATTATTTTATTATGTTTATCTATTGATGGATCTTTAGCATTATCTATATCCATTTGTCTAATAAGTTCTTCTAACTGTCTTTGTTCATTCTTATTCTTTTTATTTTGAAAAGCTTGATATGAAATTATAATACCCCTAATGTATGCTTTAAAAGATTCCCAAAGTAAAGTAGGCGATATATCTGAAGTATCATTTGTTTGAAAAAAGACCTCCATTTGTTCTTTTAAATATATACTCGCTTGTGGATCTTTTAAAATTTGAGAGTTAAATCTCCAGAATGAATTATTCTTAGACAATCCTTCCAGTTTTAAAAAGAAAGTTAGTGGAGAATGGTCTGAAATTGAATTTGTATGATATATTGCATTAGATGTTTGGGGGATTAATTTTGTATCCAGCAGAAAGTAGTCTATACGTGAGTATGTCTTATGTACCATTGAGTAAAACGAATATTCCCTGCCAGTTGGATTCACAATTCTCCAAACATCTGCTATATTAGTGTTGTTTATGTAGGTATTGAGGAGTTCCCCAGTTTTCGATTTCATATTCCCTCTCTGTTTTTGACTTGATTTATCTAAGTACGGGTCTAAAACACAGTTAAAGTCTCCGCCTATTATAACATTTTGATAGTTTGACTCTGCAATTATATTGAAGATTTTATTGAAAAAGTGGGGGTTATCAAAGTTAGGGGCATATATATTTACCAAAGTAAGTGGAGTGTCATGGATTTCTCCATTAACTATTAGGTATCTCCCTTCTATATCTGTTATAATATTCTTTGCTTTAAATGGTATACCTTTTCTTATGATAATTGACGTGCCTCTAGATTTTGAAGTGAATGAAGAGTGGTATGTTTGACCTATCCATTTCGCCCTCAGCCTAACTTGGTCCTGAGGTTTTAGGTGTGTTTCTTGTAGGAAGGTAATGTCAGAATTATACATTTTTAGCTGAGCTAATATCTTACCCCTTTTGATAGGTTCATTAATACCTCTTATATTCCAACTACAAAATGAGACTCCTCCTAGGTTCTTTTGTGTGGTGTCATGCATTTTGAATAATTATAGTACCTTTGAATCTTGTGGTGCGTCCATATCCCAGGTCTTTAGGTATTGGGGGAGTTTTTGAATTATTAACTTTTGTTGGTATGTCCATATTATTCTTATCACTAAACACAAAACACAAACAAGTGATTTTATGTAATAAAAAAAAAACTAAAAAAGTGAGGCTACAGTGTCTATAGTCGGCACTGTAGCAAGTGACCCACCTGTAGGTGGGAAAAAACCTTATTTTGACTTCCATTGCGTTGTTGCTCAACTCGCTCCGCTCTCTTAGTTAATCATAACATATTAAAATATTAAAACGAGGCCTCACATTCATATATATAATACAATTTTACCCTGATATTTCCTTATAACATATATATATATCAGAGTTTAATTATTAAACCAATATTTTTGATTTCAATAAGAATCAGCTGTTGGTTGAAGGGGTTAACGAGACGTGCTCCTGGACATAAGCCAGGAGCTCGTTTCTCATCCCCTCCTCCCGCTTATAGACAAGGTTACAATTTATTAAAAATTCATATTAGTATGTTAGTTCATTATTTTTTTGTTTTTTTTGTTAGTATTCTAATCTAACCTGCATAACTTTTAAAGTTGTTAATAGGATAGGTTCTTACAATTGGTTATAACATTTTAATCAATAAGCAATTATTTTCTAATTCATATCCCGTTATAAAGTTGTTTACACGTTTTGAACAGAAAATGTCCTTGCTTCAACATTCCGGAGATAACAGTGTAACTATCCCCAGACAAAACATAGCTGAGAATTATTCGGATCTGCCAAAGCTCCCTTTTATTTCTGTCTTTCAACAATCGTTTGGGCGTATTTGAAAGCGTCTTCAGGCTTAACAAATGACTTTTCAAGACCATTAAAAGAAATACGCATTTTAGCGGGATAAAAAACCCCGAATCTGACCCCTTCTCTCCCTCTTAAAAGATCTTTAACCTTATCAAATTTGTTTCTTTTTTGCACAATTTCATGTGGGTAGTCCCTGAATATCTTAATAGTGTCTTTGTCCAGCCGTAATTGTACACCATATTTGATTTTGGTCATAACATATTCCAGTTCTGCAGTGTCTCGAAATTTCACTATAATATGTCGTGGATAAGCTTTTCCCGCATCAAATCTTTTTCCAAATCTTGGGACACGATGAGCCACTTCGATTTTCGGTTCCTTGGGAAGATTCAACAGTTGTTTCAACAAGCCCATGGCAAATTCACGTACCTGTTCCCCTTCTGCCCCCTCTGAAACACCAAGAATCCTCAGATTCTGGCGTCTAGAACGAGCTTCCAGGTCCAGGCATTTGAATGAGACTTTCTCTAATTGAGTCCCCATTTGTAGTGATGCTTGTTCGTTTTCTCGCCTCATTTGCTCATGTTCTTGCCTCAATTTCGCCATGTCTTCAACCAGTCGTGCCGTATTTTTCTCCAATTCCGTAATTGTCTGCATACTTGCAGCTACTGTTTCAAGTACAGCCGTGAACTTATCCGTAGTAATTACATCCATCTTATCCATTTTCTCTGATAGTCCATCTTTCACCTCATCAATTCGTTTATTCATAGTGTCCAGTAAATCCGTCATATTCTTCTGGTTACCAGCATTTAAATCCTTCATCATCTTCTGCATTCCTTCCATCATTTTTGCCGAATTTTCCTTCATTTCCTTCTTATCTTCCACCCTATTATCCGAGATCTCATCTTTCAAATTTTTCATTGATTTTTTCAAGTCATCAAAGTCTTTCTTAGATCTTGTATCCATTTCTGCAGCCACTTCAGAGACTTCAGAGGTATCTTCAGTTTCAAACTGTTTCGACAGTTTATTCACAGCTCTCTGAGGGCTCACAGCTGGAGTCAATTTACTCATTTAAAGGGCTTCAAACCACCGTTTAAAACATCGCGTTTAACGATGACGTCATCAGCGCGGTAACCAGAAGCTCCGGTAAGGTTTTTAAAAACAATCCCGATTTTCGGACCCGTTTTACACGATAAATCGTGAAGTTTTTCGGGAGAGGAGCTGGGTGCACGTCTGTTAGTCTAACATGACGCCACCGGAAGTCCGCGACTACAGGAGTCTGAGCAGACCCCATCCAACTAGCTTTTATTGTGTCACGATTTCTTTTGAACTAGAAAATAAGTGCTATCGGATGATGTTGGATGATACTACGATGCGTGAAATGGAGTGTTTCACCTCTAGTGAGGGGGCCTCTGGAAGGAGGTTTTCCCCTCTACCTGCCCATGGGGACTCAGGGTGGCAAGGAATCACCCTTACTTGGAAGTCAACTGTTTTCTCTTTTTTTTTAATTTTCTTTGTTTGACACATGTTGTCCAGATGTTCAGACCTGCACAGTTCCAAGTTATCTGGTGATTTATGAATGCAATGCAGGATTAGGTAAATTAAATGTCACGTAATACTATTAAATTGGTGTCACTCAATGTAAATGGGATGAATAATCCAGTTAAAAGGAGCAAGGTCCTGGCTAAACTGAAAAAATAAAAGGCTCAGGTATTATTTTTACAAGAAACCCACCTGCCTCAACAAGAACATGAGAAATTAAAACGCTTTGGCTTTAGAAATGCATTTTATAGTTCCTATAAAACTAGCCAAAAGAGGGGAGTGGCTATCCTTATCACAAATGCAGTCCAATTTGAATGCTATAAAGAAGTCAGGGACAAAGAGGGAAGGTATGTATTAGTTAAAGGAAAGTTGGAAAACAAAGTAGTGACACTGATCAATGTATATGCCCCCCAGAGAGTACCAAATGTTTTTTCAAAACTCTGTTTGACATTATTGCTTTAGAGACTGAAGGTATTTTGATATGTGGAGGGGACTTCAATGTGGTTATGAATCATAATTTGGATACAACAAGCCTAAAAAAAATAAGATGCATCTGACCAAGTTTATTAACACATCAGTGCAGGAAATGGGCCTAATTGATGTTTGGAGAGAACTTCACCCTTTAGAAAGGGACTACACACACTATTCAGTACCTCACCCAGTCTACTCCAGGATTGACTACTTTTTAATGAATACGGGTGAAAGCCACAGGATCACAGAGTGTAAAATCGGGGTGGCAGATGTATCTGATCACAGTGCGATAAGCTTGACAGTACACCTGAATAGTAGAAAAAGAAATACTGTTTGGAGGCTCAATGTGGGTATTTTGAATAATAAGGTAAATGTGGAACAAATAAGGGAAGAGATAAAAAGGTATATAGAAGAGAATGATAATGGGGATGTGGATCCTGTAATATTGTGGGATGCTATGATGGCAGTTATACGTGGAAAGCTGATCGCCCTGACATCATCACAAAAAGGCCCGGCTAGCTACGTATGAACGTAAAATAGAAAAATTTAAAGAACTGGAGAAAAAACATAAAAACATACAGGAGCAGTTGGTACTAAAACAGATTAAGAAAATAAGGGGGGAGATAGATGAGATCCTCAGGAGAGATATGGAAGAAAAGGCAAGATTTGTAAAGCAGACCTATTATGAAGCAGGTCCAAAAGCAACTAGACTCCTGGCCAGACGCCTGCGTAAACAGCAGGTCTCCAATACAATTCATAAAATAAGAGATCCTAAAACCAATCAATTATCACATGAGCCAGATGAGATAGAAAGAATATTTGAAGTGTACTATAAGAAACTTTATTCTAAACCACCATCAGCTGACGAAAGGACAATGAGAAGTTTTCTTAACTCACTCGACCTGCCATCCATTGGTGAGACACAAAATAATACCATTACGTCACAATTTACGGTTAAGAAGCTGGAAGCTGCAATCAGTAGACTTAAGCCTAGTAAATCACCAGGCAGCGATGGATTTCCACCAGAATTGTACAAGGCCTTTAAGAAAGAGCTAACACCTCTGCTCCTGTCTTGCTTTCACTGGACCCTTAAAGAGGGCAGGGCTCCCCTATCACGGAAGGAAGCAATTATTACCATTTTGCCTAAGGAAGGCAAAGACAAAGAGCAATGTAAACATTTCAGGCCAATCTCAATTTTAAATGTAGACTACAAACTATTTACCTCAATCATTTGCAAAAGACTCGAGACTTTTGTACCAGATCTGATTAATGAAGACCAAACTGGATTTATTAGGGGGCGTCAAACACAGGACAATAATAGAAGAACCCTCCACATTGTGGATAATGCTAAAAAAAAGGATACAAATATGGTCCTGGTCAGTTTAGATGCAGAAAAAGCCTTTGATAGTGTTAGTTGGGTATTTTTATATGAAGTACTGAGGAGATTTGGTCTCAATGAAGATGCAATTTGGTGTATTAAAACAATATATCAGGAGCCTACAGCTAGGATTAAGGTAAATGGAAACCTATCAAAAAGGATCCAGTTGGAGAGGGGCACAAGACAAGGATGCTGTCCTTCTCCTACTCTCTTCATTTTGTATATTTAACCCTTAGCACAAGCAGTGAGGCAGAGAGAAGACCTGCAGGGGGTCAAAATAGGGGGGAAAGAACATATCATTGGTCTTTTCGCTGATGATGTCATTATTTTTCTTGAACGACCAAATCTAATGAACCTATTTGAAACATATGGATACTACTCAGGGTATAAACTGAATATAACAAAAACACAAATTCTTTCATTCAATTATTCTCCATCCCAACAAATCAGAGACGCATATAATCTGAAATGGAATTCTAAAACGAAGCAGTATCTTGGTGTAACTATAACCAAAACACTTTCCAACATGTTTGAAACTAATTATAACAAAATTGATGAAAACATCGAAAAGGATGTTGAAAGGTTGTCTACCCTTCCTCTAGACTTCAGTGCCAGAATACAAATGGTAAAAATGAATATCCTACCTAAACTACTATATTTATTCCAATCTCTCCCAATTAATGTTCCCCAAGACAAATTCATAGCCGGGGATAAGATGATCTTGAGATCCATTTGGAATAGCAAAAAAACAAGAATAAAATTAACAACACTTCAACTGCCGAAATGCAAGGGTGGAATGGCTTTACCAAATCTGAGGAAATACTTTTATGCAGCTCAACTCAGACCTCTGGGCTGTTGGCGTAGACCTGATTATGAATCTCGATGGAAAGAAATGGAAAGGGAGATACAGGGTTACCAGACCCAGATTTTGGTGGGAGACAAATATCTGAGAGGGGCTTTGAGACATGCTATGGATCCAATAGTAGCATTTATGTTAGAAATATGGAATGTTATAGTGGAAAAATACAAATTAAAAAGAGGGTTTCACGCATTGAAGTGGTTCGCTTATGACTGAAAGTTTAAGCCAAGGATGTATGATTCAAGATTCAAATAATTGGCACAAAAAGGCATAACGGCAATGTATACAGTCTCAGAAAATGGCGAGTTTATGAGCTTCCAAGATTTAAATTCAAAGTATGGTCTCGAAAACAAAGATTGTTTTAGATACTTGCAATTAAGAGACTACTTTACAAAAGAGATAAGGCCAGAACTAGATGAAACTTCAAATAATGTGATCAAGGTGATTGTGGATGCATACAAACAGAAGGGGTCTCGGGTGATCTCTGCTTTCTACCAAGCTCTGATGGGAAGCGGTGGAGAATCAATGCTCTACATAAAAACAAAATGGGAAGCAGAATTAAAAATTCAAATAACAGAAGAAGAATGGTATCAAATGTGTGAAACACAATGTACATCCACAAGCTCACTAGTATGGAGAGAATTATGCTGGAGGAATCTAACTCGCTTTTTTATAACACCCAAAATAAAAAGCAGACAACTTGCTGTCCAACAACACTGTTGGAGGCTGTGCGGGAGTACGGAGGCAGACCACTCGCATATTTTCAGGAACTGTGTAAAGATAAGGCCATATTGGGAAAATGTTAATGCAGTTGTTTCAAAATATCTTGGGTTATAAAATCCCAAATACCTGCCCTGTGATGTATCTGGGGCACATTAAAGATATAGTAAAGATAGAAGATATATATTTGATTAAAGTTTTGCTTGCAACAAGTAAGAAGGCCATTACCAGGCAGTGGCTTAATGAAAAAGGTCCAAAACAGGAACAGTGGTTAGAAATTGTGCGAGACATCTTTAATATGAGAAGGCAGGTACGGGATACTGAGTTGGATGATCAGCCATGATCATATTGAATGGCGGTGCAGGATCGAAGGGCCGAATGGCCTACTCCTGCACCTATTTTCTATGTATCTATGTATCTAATATGGAGAAACTGACATATTCCTTGAGAGTCAAGGAGAATTCATTTGAGAAGATCTGGGGAAAATGGACTGTTTATTTGAGTCATGACATCAATTAGATAAATGCCGAATTAGATATGGGAAGATTGTGTTCTATAGAATTAGATGGTATGTTTGTGTGAATATTGAAATATCTCCAGATAACGAACCAATGTAACGTTTTTTATAGATTTGGTAAGTGAACCACATGGTCTTATTCCATTTTAAAAAAAATTATTTACTTCTTTTTTTCCCCTATCTATTTATTTGTTTTATTTTGATTGTTGTTTTTCTTATTTTATTTCATTTATGGTGATGGTGTGCACTGTTTTGTATATAACTGAAAAAAAAAGTTAAGGGAGCAAACGAAGTTCCAAACTTTACAGCATGCTGCCACTAGGAGAATCAAAGCCCAAAGTTTTGATAGCATGAAACTTCTTCCTCCATGTCCGATCAACTCATGGATATGTTGTAACAATAACGTTGAATTGTGAAAATCCTTCGAGAGAATAATAGGATATTTAGCAATAACGTTCATTGTTAGGTTTTGTTTAATTTCCGGATCATTAGCAGAGATTTCAAATCCCAGCTCAGGTTTTGGCCATTCTCTGTCTGGCTTACAGAGAAACTCTGGTCCATTGATCCATCTCTTATTGCTTAAGAAGCGGTTCGCTGTCAGTCTTCTAGAAGCTTCATCCGCAGAATTGTCTTTTGTGTTAACATATTTCCATTGTGAAACATTAGTAGCTCCCAATGCTCTTTCCATTTACAAATTGTCTTTGTCCAAATCCAACTCTCTGGTCTCTTTGGCTCTATCATCTGGTGGAATGCTTTCCAATATAACACAACTGTTGCTGATCCACTTGGAAAGTGTGAATCCTTCCTTATTGCAAAGGGAAGTCAGATGTTCTATGTGAATTGCTTCCTGCTCAGTTGACATGGAGTTTAAGCAATCATCCACATAGAAATTATTCTTCAAAGTGGTTATCTCTTCCTCTGGAAAGTGAACTTTATTGTCCTCTGTGGTTTTCTTTAATGCAAAGTTCGCACAACTTGGTGATGACACTGCTCCAAAGAAATGTACCTTCATCCGGTATTTGACAAGATCTTGTTGTACATCCCCTTCAGGCCACCATAAGAATCGCAGGTAGTCAATGTGATTTTCTGATACTTTGACTTGATGAATCATCGCTCAGATATCAGCCATCAAAGCAATTGGTTCTCGTCTGAATTTAATGAGAACTCTAATGAGTGAGTTGGTAAGGTCTGGACCTTGCAGTAGTTGACAGTTAAGTGATGTTTCTTTGAAGACTGCGGCACAGACAAAGACCACCCTCAAGGTCCCTTTCTTCGAGTGATACACCCCATGGTGCGGAATGTACCATAGCTCTTCATCACTTCGATTCAGTTGGTTTGTTGGTACCATTTCGGCACAATCATTATCAATCATATCCTTTAGGAAGGACGTATATTCCCCAAGAAATTTCGTATTCTTGCCAAACTTGCGTTTCAAATTCTGGGTGCGTTGCTCTGCCATACGATGATTATTCGGCAGACTAACACTTTCTTGTTTGAACGGTAAGTCCAGACAATAATGTCCGTCTATCATCTTTACTGAGTAGTTCATAATATCTAAGAACTTTAACTCTTCCCTGGACATTTCTTCAGATTCCTTACTGGTACTTTCATTGAAGTCATGATTGTATTGCTTGATCAAAAGCTTTTCTAATTTACCAGTAGATTATTTGATTAACAGCAGCAGCAGGGCAGTTCTTCTGGTTTCCGCTTTCATTGTTCCTTCTCAAGGAGCCATAGCTAACCCATCCTAGTAGGGTTTTCACAGCAAATGGTCCATCATCTTGGCTCCTCACAATCTGTATAGGTTCCAATGCCTTCAAAGCATTCGTTCCGATAAGTAGGTCAATATCAGAATTTAATTTAGATATTTTGACATCCTTCAAGTAAGGCCATTGTC